>CM046664.1:49753091-50065591 GCA_025594165.1 Tamias sibiricus
AAACTATAAATAAAATTAAGTAGTAGTTAAGAGGGAATTACACAACTCAAGATTTGAATACATGGTAGATGTTATAGTAGGTACTTGCTGAAAAATGATAGACACCACATCTATTCATTGGGCTCTAGGAGATGAGGCTCAATTATTTGAAAAATTGTGACAATACAACCCAGGAGGGACAAAATGCTACAATTTGCTCTCTAAGAACTGAGAAAAAGATCTCAAAAGAAATGGGGGATATTCATAAATTTGTCAGCCTCCCTCACAAAGTGTGATTTCATTTTTCTATAGTAGGTGTAGGAACAAGGTTTAAGTCGGATTTTTGTCTGCTAATGAAAGGTTTTTTGTTAATATCTTGACATAAAGAATGTTGATCTTGAATCCTTATACTATACTCATAATTGGGGTGCTAGTCCACATAGGAAGGTTTATGTAATTTTTATTTTCTTCATGCCTTTTTGCCCTTGGTGAGCCCCTAATAGTTGACTCCATAGGCCAAGACCCTCATGCTGTTATTTGCCATCTCAACTCTTTCTGTGTGTGCCTCAAAACTTGTTTACATAGTAATGTCTAAAATGTATTGATGAGTCAATGTAAATGAATAACATTTGTCTTATCTCAACTATGACATGTGTAATCACTTCCTGCAGAATGGAACATGTGAGGCATCTGGCATCAGACAGACCAAAGAGACACAATTGTGTTGGGGTATTGTTTCCTTAGGGGATGCATCAGATTCTGATTTGTGGAGTTGGCTGGAAACTTTGCTTTTCAAGGATATTAAACCTTATAACTTCTAACTATGGAATTTAATTTATGTAAAATTTTTATAGAACATAAAAGGAGAATATTGGATGTCTGTGTTATGAGAATATGGTTTCATAAAACTTTGTTCTGAATTTCCTCACATGGGCAGCATTGCTGTAAGAGGAGTGACCTACTTACTTTTGGTGGAATAAGCCCCATTTCCAATGATTAGGGAAATTCTATCAGGAGGATGGTGCCTGGCTTATCATAAGTAGTTAGCACATGTTTAATGTGTTCTATAGATGGAACAATTAGTAACAATTAGTTCTATAGATGGAACAATTAGTAACACCACCTGCCCTAACAAAATAGTGGTGTTCCGACTCAGGTATTCCCATTTTTATATACTTATGAGGGTCATCTTGGACAAGTGATAAACATACAACTTCCAGAGCCATAACAGATATCCTCGATTTAGAGTTCAAGAAGAACCCTGGAAATAAGTATGTTTAATGCCCCAAGTATATTTCTGTTGTCAGTCAGGTTTCTTTTGAGGAACAGAACCAATAGGATATATACATGCATGATTATAAAAGTGGATTTATTAGACTGGCTTACATTATCAAAAACTGAATAGTCCCACAATGGTCATCTGCATGCTGGGGAACTGAGGGATTAGCAAATGCTCAGGCCAAGAATCTGGAACCTCAGAAAAAGAGGGACCAATGGTGCATACCCTGTCTGAGACTGAAGGCCTGGAAAATTCCTAGAGAATTTCTGGTGAAAGTGTATACTTGAAAAGTGAAGAAGCAGTCTGAAGTCCGTGGGTAATGAAAGCACCAATAGATAAATCTATTAAAAATAAAAGAACAAAGTTTGCATCTGCCCAGCTTCCTCTTTCTCCAACCTTTGTTTCATTTAGTTTCCCATCCCCACTGGACAGAACCACCCACATTCAGGACAGGTCTCCCCCTACAGTATGCTCTCCCACATGCTGGTCATCTCTGGAAAAACTCTCATGGACATACCCAGAACTCTATGAACCCTGGATATCTCTCAATCCAATCAATCCAGATTGACCATGATAATCTCACCTAAGAAGAGTTTACTTCATAGTTGTTAACACAATCACCACATTTATAGCAGTAAATTTTTTGGAAGTTTAATAACAGACTTCTATTGCCTTATCTTTGCAGGATAGCCATTTCATTCCTTTATTTAACACATTTGTTGAGCTGCTGCAGATGCTGATATCTAGATAATGGGCTACAAAACAAGAAAAATAAATGCCTGCCATTGAAAACTTAAAGGTTAGTGAAGACTGGCATAATGTGCAGAAAATAAGAAAAAGTGTGGTCTGTTGTAGTCAGACGAAAGGATAAAGTGATGCTGAGGTAGGACAGAGGGCAGAAAATGAACTCTCTGCACAGGTAATTGAGTGAGGCTTCAGTGAGGAGGAAGAAGAATTAGGAGTTTTCTAGAGGAGATGGAATTCGATAGAAAATGTTCAAAGAGATGTATTCATGAAGATGCCTGGCCTGGCATCCTGAGAAATTCAGCAAGGCAGCAATATAAGAGACAATAAGAAGGACTGCGGATGAAAGTCCCGTTCATCAGGAAATGTGGATTTCATCTTGTAGATAGTAGCGTCAATTGGATTTCTCCTATTGGCAATCAGAGTAATTACATCATTAATAGTTTTGTGAGAAGATAACACCAGCGACAGGGAAGAGAACACATGAGCTAACACAAGGAGAACAACTAGGAAAATGAGATGGAAAGGGCAGGCTAGAGCAGGGGCCCCTGTAGGACATGGACCCCTGTCAACTTCCTGGCTTTTCAGTGACAATTTTTCTGTATGGGATCCTCAGAATCAACATGAATGGTACAAAGTTCTCCTTGCAAGGTGTATAGAAACATTTTCTTACTTAGATTCTAACAGAAGAAAATGGGTCTTTACAAAATATAGAGCAAAATGCTTTGTACTTTGGGCATAGATGATAATAGAACAAAATGGAACAAATAAATAAAGGCAGTACAATTTGAGACACTAGGCAATATTTCCAATGCCTAAGTCCTTTGGGATGTCAACTGTATTTCCAGCTTTTACTTAATCCATTAAAAATGTTATATAAACATATCTCTTTGCAATTTATATTCAGCATGGCAATACAGACTGAATAAATGACATGCAATATGAATGCACTTGAAAAAAATTACTATGGACTTTGGGTGATAATCATGTGGCAATGTCAGTTCACTATAACAAATGTACCACTCTGATGAGGAGTGTTGATAATGGGGGAGGCTATGCATGTGTAGGGGCAGAGGCAATATGGCAATTCTCTGCACCTGCTCGATTTTGCTGTGAACCTAAAACTGCTGTAAAAAATATGAAATTGATTAAAATAAAAAATAAGCAAGTTGCAGGAATGTATAAAGAATAGTCTGTGTTTAAAATGTAGATAGAAAATGTATAAAGATATATATGTATACACACATACAGTCACACTTGTATATACATATACATGTATACACACAATTATATATGGGATATATGTATATATATAGATATAGATATATATATCCCCATTCCTGCCAATGTCATTACCATGTTGAGAGGAAGGTCCCCCTTGCCTATAGTTGTGAAACTCATTCTACTTTTAAAAGGTAATAGTTATTAATTTAAACAAGTGTAGATATGAAGGGATACAGTGCTTTTAGGTAAACGCCTTCTTAATAATGTCCTGACTTCATTAATCAAGGGCAAAATTTATGTAATATCACACACACACAAAACATTTTCCCCCAAGAAAATAATACAACTAACATTTTGAGCCTATAAACCACATGCAGGGAAAAGGCTTACTTACTTTAAATCATATCATTCATATCTAAGTCTCTCATACTCTGTTCATAGAGAAACAAAGTGAGACAAGTCACTACAGCATTATCCATTTTATTCTTTAAGGAAAAACACTTTTAGAAATAAAAATGATAATAATGAATTTAAAAAAAAAAACAGATTTAAACTACATTCATAAATTGAATACTTCATTATGGTTTTATTCAATTTTAAGGTGCCTATGGTCTCCCTTATTATATGGATTCTGTGGAAATATATGCATCTCTGAACATAAAGGTTGTATGTGAATGTCTTTGTATGTTACACATCATCATCTCTCTCTCTCTTTCTATGTCTATACCTCACAAGCATTTTATGTAGGGCTTGCTCTGCTTTAGCAGGCTCTGCATAGAATGATTGGCATTCTCTCTGTGTATATTAACAAAAGATCTCTGTTCCCAAACATGAAGGCCCTCAATCCTACTGAGAAGGCACTTGGAGAGTGTCCAGGGCTGACACTTGACCCTCAGTCATCAGAGGTGAATGGCAGCACATACCATGTCACCTGGTCCTCTGACACCCTTGCGATTTACACTTAATCAGTCCCAGTCCTGATAAATGAGTTTGCCTGAGGAAGGCAAAGGTCTGTGTCGACTGTCCACATCCTCCCAGACTAAATATGCCAGCTGGTGGAGAGAGCTGGCAGTCTCCAGCAGAGCCTTTTGTGTCCTTCTCAGAGCTTCTGCTCTTTGCAATGACCTCAAGCTATCACAATGCCCATGGCACCTGCTCCTCATGAGAGAAGGTCTTATAGGCATGGCCTGCATCATCAGGGCATAGACTCAACAGTGTCCCCAGTGATAACCTTGGCCTCCCTTGTCTATCTAAAGAGCTGAGATACCAACAGATGCCAAATGGAAAACAACAGCACAGAAATGATACAGTTGCCCAGAAATTATAGATCAGAATTTTTCTCCAAACATACACTCTTACACGCACATATACAGAGAACCCTGAAACTCTCAAGGGCTTGAGGTTTAGCCTCAAACACAGAGCACTTGTGTTGTTTTAAACCCATTCAACTGCTTTAAAAGTCTCGCTGTTCTTCAATGAGGGTGAAGAGAATTGAGTTATTTCATACGCTGATGCTGAGAATGTAATTTGGAGCACACTATTTAGATAGCAGCTTGACAGTATTTCTTAAAATATGAAACGTACCTATATTTTGACCCAACAATATCACTTTTAGAAATCTACACTATAGAATTCTTGTACACAAAATGAACCCCAAAATGTGTGCTTGTCTTTTACCACTTTGTAAGAAATAACCAAATATAAAAAAACATCATCATATTTATTCACAAGGGGTTCTAAAATAAAGTATGACATATGATTTAGCATTTTAATTGATGTACTGACAAAATGTTGCCAACGTACCCTATAAAGTAAAAAAAAAAAAAAAAAAAACATTTCTTTAATATTATTGCATTATATAGCAAATGAGAAAAACCTGATGTGTCTGTGAAATTATCTACATGTGTCTGGGGATGTAGTTCAGTAGTAGAGTCTTTGCCTAGCATGTGAAGCTCTGGGTTCAATCCCCAGTACTGGAAAAAAAAAAGAAAAAAAACCTCTTTTGTTCACCCACCCACCCACCCACACACACACACACACACACACACACACAAACTCACACATGCACACTGATTAGAAGGATGCACCAAATCTGTTTTGAGAGTTCAGCTATGATAACTGGAGTGGAACCTGTAGATGTGAAGGAAATATTCAACTTTGATTTAATACATTACTATATTGTTTGAATATTTTCAAATTAATGTTCACAGACTGATTTCACTGAAGAAACTTAGAAGCATCTCCACTTACCTCACATATTTTAAGATCTGCAGGATGGTAGATGTGCCAAGAAACAGGTACAAAGCAAAGGAGATTACTGCACCACCAATATCCATGAATCCACAGAAAGCTATAGTCTTGGTGCACATTGTGGACACCTCGGGCTGTAAATTCTTTTTTTAAGTCATTTATTTTTCTTCTTTTCTGTTTGGGCATTTGTAAACATTATAAATATGTTTAAATTTTTGAGAATGGAAAACTTTGCTTCTTTGATCTTCCAAATACTGAAAATCAAGGAAGAATTCTAAATGGTGGCATAAAAGATGGATTTTGAGTTTGTTCATTGAAAAGAACTGCTTGCTCCATGCTGAGGAACAGAAAAATGTATTAGTAGCAGTGTTAACAAAGCCCACAATTTCTCCTCCTTGTACAGTAGTGCCGAGAGAGAGAAAGGACAGTAAGTAGTCACTGCTCTGAGAGAGAGGCAGAATCTGCACTCAATCCAACCAGAACTGGGCTCCTCACAATGAATCATGTTTAGAGAGCCTGGTCTTCTTGTATAGCAAGAATATAATAGAACTGGAGGTCAGTGGTAAAGGCAAAGATGAAATTTTGTTTAGGGAGAGAAGGTGAGAACCTTTCCAATGATTCTAATTTTGAGGATGTTTATCTGTCATACATGGAGGATTACTGGCAGTTTTTTTTACTTGCAAGTGAAAAGAGAATCTGATTTGTATTTCCATCTCGCAATCTGCTTTCTTATTCATAAAACACTTTATATCCAGGCCCAGGGTAGACTTCAGGCATAAACTGGGCATCCAAGCCTGAGACATTCTTGTGTCTACCTTGTGTTCTTCAATTTAAATGATTCATTAGAGTAATAGTCTTAAATGCTATGTAGCTTTTCACAACTTATGGTCAATGATTGTCTACACTTTGATCCATTCTTCTATGCAAAATGGTTTAAATGCAATTTTCCATAGATCCCAGTTTTCTTTCGTCAGTCTTATCAGGCTTGACCTCCACCTCTAATGCTCTTTCTCCCCTTAGGAGATTGAACTGCTTATGTGACTATTAAGTACATACATTCCAGTACAAAACTTTATTTCATGTAAACATTGTTTATAAATATGTACACATTCATTTTCTAGACAGATGAAGACCAATGATATGTTAGAGAATGCTTGACAATTGATTGTTCAGGAAAAAAGGAAAAGCCCTGATGAAAGTACAGCATTTGCCCATTTTCATGGTGTAAATGCTGCCTCCATGAAATCTGAGGCCAAATCTGAGTTACCATTAATGTGTGCAGAGTTGGAAAGAAAAGAACACCATCAGCTTTTCCAGCTTGCTGTGAGCTAGTTCAACGCTACTCTGTAGAAGACACTTATCACCAATTTGGCCAAATTAACAGGTTAGGCAAGAAATCCCCACTCACTTCAAGAACTCATTCAGGTATTCATTCCTCTGGTATTTGAGTACCTACTATGTGTCAAGTACTATTTAAGGAAGTAAGAATAATAGCAAGCTTTCCAGATAAAATTCTTGCCCTTGTGTAACTCATATTCTAGTGGGGAGACAGAAAGTTAAAAATAAACCAAAATTAAATAGATTGTATGTCATTTGGTGATAAATATAATGAAGAAATATAAAGAATGATTATAGGGAGACAAAATGTGATGGGGGAAGGGCAGGAAGGGATGTTCTGTTTTTCATTAGGGAGTTAGACAAGATCTACAAGAAGAGGCTGAGAATAGGAAAGTCAGACAGAAATCTTGGGAAAGAGCTTTCTAGGCCAAAAGACAGTGTGTGCAAAGGGCCTGAAGCAAGAAGGTACTTGACATGCTAGAAGAGCAGCATGGAGGCCTCTAGAACTCAAGCAAAGTGATTCCACCCCTCCCATTTGGAAAGCCATTAACATTTCATTTCCTTTTTGCTTTCCAATAACATCCAAAAATATTTCTACTTAAAAGAACAGTTAACATTATTACATTTCATATTCCTTAGAAGGAAATGAAGTATGTAGAGATTAAATCAAAAGCATAATTACATATCCAAAAATTATGATTGGTCTCATTTTCATATATGCTGTAACAAAACCCCCATGCCAGGGAAGTTCCTGCCTGGCCATTCACTGAGTCTGATAACCATATGTTGGTTGCCTCATGTTTTTGTCTTAAACATTTGCAGTTCTCCAGAACAGAAAGTGTTCCCCCAATCTATCAGTAGACTGTCTTTAAATTTTGTGATGTGGTTTCTGTTACAAAGTCATTTTTTCTGTAGTGAAATTATATCATTTATTTATTTTTAATACATCCAACAAATAAGTTATTGGACAAAAGCTATGGTCCAAAAAATGTGCAAGAAATTTAGGATATGGCAATGGACAAAATGTATGTGCCTGCTACCCTAGTAGGGATCAAAGTTTAGCAGAACAACCCAACATGCAACAAATATTCAGACTTACTAGTCAAAATCAAAATATATTGTATGACAGGCATCATAAAAAGAGAACATGTATTAGAATGAAATGTTATCGATAACTGAGAAATTAATGCATACCAGATCAAAGGTGGTTTAAAATGTAAAAATACTTTGGGAGACAGAATATAATGAATTGTGTAAGAATCCAGGGCAGCCTTCTGGAGCTGAACTTGATGTTCCAGCCTTTGGCAGTGAGAAGCATCGCCACCAATGTCACAGGGAAGGCAGGGGCAGGAATTTGCCAGGGGAGTGACAACCTCCGAATTTGAATGAAAGTGGAATTTAGGGCTATAGCCTGGGTGGAAGAGGGGATGACTTGAAACTGTATTTGCAGAGCAACCTGACTGAGGAGAAAGGGTCAGCTGCTCATGTGAGAATGTTCAGGCTGGTGGGACGTGGACTAAAAAAACACATCCCCTGCCTTCTGGGTACTTTTGAGTCCCCTTATGACCTTTCTTCTATTCACAATCACAGTGAGGAGGCAGTGGATTTGTTGGGATGAAAGAATAACCTCTCTCAATAAGGAATTCTGGAGGAGGCAGTCTGAATGCAGACCTGAGCCCACTTCTGGTAGGGCCTGAACCTGGGAGGTAACTGTGGATGAGAAGTTAAAAGCTTTGTCATGATTTGGGATTCAGGTTGAGGAGAGTGTGGAGATCCACGGTTGATAATGTCACTAAGACATGAAATTTTCCCCACAAAGAACTTCTGAGAAAGAGTCCTGCTCTCCTATTGTGTCAAGTCTTAAAGTTATAGGACCTCGTTCCATCAGTTCCCTCACTTCCTTTTGACAAGTCCTGCCTCTGGAGTCCTCTGGGGATGAAACTTACTAGGGTTGCTATTGCCACCCTTTTGCTTGAGGAACAAGACTCTGGTGCCCAGCACTGCCTGAAACCAGGAATGGAATGTAAGGCAGAAGAACTTACCCAGCAGGCTGTGGTCCAGGGCACTGGATTCCCTCCAAAAGGGCCAATACTAGGAGGGGCAGGCCAGCCTGAGAGTTCTTGGCCCAGGAGGAAGCAACAGAAGGAAGATGGGTGAGGAGTGGATGGCATGGAGGATCAAGTGGACCCCAGAACTACTGCTAATGGGACCAGGGCAGGGGTGAGATAAGAGTACTCAGGTATTGGCAGTCTTGTTTGATGGAGGGTTAGTTGCACCTCCACTGTGCAGAAAACACCCTGTGATAGAAGGTTGAAAAGTATCAAAGCCATTAAATCTGCCTCTTAAATTTATTCGATCTGAAGAGCTTTTTTTAGCAGCTAACTTTAGGGTTAACTGGGATATATTTTGACTTGCTTTTATAATAGTATTGATTTTTCATGAAATTAATAAAAGGAAGAAAAAAAGAAAGGAGAAAGGAAAGTCTATAGGAAGGAAGCAGAGAAGGAGGGAGGGATGGAGGGAGGGGGAGAGAAAGATAAAGAGGAGAGTGGGAGAGAGGAGAGAGAGAGAGGAGAGGAGAGGAGAGGAGAGGAGAGGAGAGAGAGAAGAGAAGAGAAGAGAAGAAGAGAAGAGAAGAGAAGAGAAGAGAAGAGAAGAGAAGAGAAAGAAAGAAAGGAAAGGAAGGAAAAGGAAAAGGAAGGGAAGGGAAGGGAAGAGAAAGGAAGGGAAGGGAAGGGAGGGAGGGAGGAAGGAACAGGAATACTACACACATACAGCCTGAGATTCTTGTAATCAGAAGTGTGGGATGTAAAAAGACTTCCTTGCCAAGAAAGAAACACTGCTGAAATGATACAGAGTGCATAAACCACAGCCCCCAATTAGCAGCAGTGTAGGACATTGTCAGGCCACACACACAGAAGGCAGAATTTCTGGACAATGTTAAAGGAAGTGGAGAATTGGCAATTCTCAGAAAATAGATAGAGACAGGAATGGGGAGGGGGAGCTGGGAATTTGAGAAAGGATATTTCAAATAATTTTAACTCTTTGAAACCAGATGGAATAGTCTTACATCTATAGCACAGCAACTTGAGACAAAGCACATGTCTACAACACAACAAACATTTTGGCAAGGAATAAACTAGGGCACATGTCCCAGGAAGCAGTGTTAAGGTAACCTGTTATCTTGTCTTCAGCATGCAGGATGCTTTCCCATTAACTGTCCTCCACACTGGAGGATCACTTTGGAGAGTCTCTATGGTGTCTTCTGGTGTTTCTTGGTGAGGGTGACTCACTGTCCCAGTATGCCCTGCAGGTGGGTGGGGAGAGTTGTATCATGATGTGGAACTTTTAGTGCTAGAATCAGTAAAACCCCAGATAGACTGAAAGATTTGATGATCCAGTTTTATACTTATTGGTTTGGGATAGGCTGCAATCCTCACCCTTGTTTAGCCTGGGTCCCAGCATAGCAGATGGGGTCTGTTCCCCAGCCCTATGATGTGGACTTGGCCTAAGCCCCATGAAGAGATGGTATATATAGATGGAGGCTGAAGGACAGACTTTTTATACTAAGGGTTGGATTTGACCAATTAAGAACCAAAGTGACATAGTGAGATTAGGAGGGAGAAAAACACAACTATTCCTTTCTTCCTGTTCAGAATGAACCATTTATCCTTTACCAATGTGTAGCTTTGTGAACTCCAAGATCCAACACCATGGGCTACGTTCTCATCTGAAAAGTCTGGGGTAGGGGAGGGAAAGTGAAGGGATGCCCTTGGGGGCTTTGTGGGCACTAAGCTTTGCCTGTAGAACCAGGTAGAAAACATCATAGTTCTTTTGGTGAATACATGCAGTATGTTTCCAAGACCCCTGGAGACACCTGGGAGAGAGACAGAAAACACAATATGGTGAGGGGGTGGGAGTTGGGAGGTCCCTGAGATAAGCAGCAGAGAAGGTAGAGTCATGATTCTGTAAGAATTTATTGTGGATAATTTAATTTGCCATAATAAAATAAATATAAACTACAGAAGCCTCTAGAAATCTATACTACATATGGGCTGGTAGACATGAATGGTATGGTTAGTGAGAAATGTAGAATAATCATTTTACAAAATACTACATGTCAAATTATTTTAGTCAACTATTTCATTCTGTGACAAGAACAGTGTAGAGGAGGACTCTATATTTGGGACACATGGTTTTCAGAGGTCTTAGCCTGTAGGTGGCCAACTCCATCCCTCTGGGCCCAAGGTGAGGCAGAACATCAGAGCAGAAGGGTGTGGCAAAACAGCTCAGGACATGGCAATCAGGAAGCAGACAGAGTGTTTTACTCACCAGGGACAAAATATATACCCTAAAGACATGCCCACAGTGACCGATCTCCTCTAGCCACACCCTACCAGCTCACAGTTACCACCCAGTTAATCCCTATCAATGCATGGCTAGGTTTAAGTTTTCATAACCCAATCATTTCACCTCTGAACTTTCTTTCATTGTCTCACATAAGCTTTGAGGGGACAACTCACAGCTAAACCATAACACAGGTATCGTGCTAAGAGTGTGAGAACAATTTGATTTGAACCTCATAGCAGCTGTATGAAATAAATACTGTCACTATCCATCCTCATTTTAAAATGAGAGAGGGCCGGAGAGTGCCCAAAGTCACACAGGCATCTTGGCTTGTCTCTTAGTAAAAATAATAGTCATAGAGCACAGAGGTAAAGCTGTGGGGCCCTAAACCAGGTCTCTTGAAAGCAATCCTGGATTCACTTATTGGTTGTTAGTTTTGATAATTTAATTGCATAAACCTTGAACAGGGCTTGGCACATAGTAAATGATAAATAAATGTTAGCTATCGTGTTAGATTTCTATCACTGTGACAAAATACCTATGGAAATCAATTTAAAGCAGGAAAGATTTTTTTTTTGTTTTGGATCACAGTTTCAGAGGTTTCCATGTTGGGTTAGCTTCACTGTCTCTGGGCCTATGGTAAGGCAGAACCCCATAACAGAAGGTCATGGTATAGTAAATCTGCACACTTTATGGTGACCTGAAGCAGAGAGAGCAGCTGAGGGTATGATATACCCTTCAAGGGCTTGCTCCCAAGGACATACTTCTTCCAACTAGGCCCTACCACCTAAGTTTCTACTACCTCTCTTAAAAGTCCCTTAAATCCATCCATGGATCAATGCATTGATGAGGTCAGAGGCCTCATTATCCAATCACCTTCCAAAAGCCAAACATCTGAACATTGCTGCACTAGGGACTGAACCTTTAATACATGAATTTTGGAGGACATTTCAGATCCAAACCAAACAGCTATTAATTAGTTGTTAATTCATTATGCACATCACCAATAGTCTCACAAGGAGAAGCTGGGGGTTGAAACTTAATATGACTCGAAAGTCTTAGTTCTTAAATTTTGCTCTTATTTAAGCCCCAATTTTCATAGCCAGTGTCCCTGCTGCCTTGATTTTCCACACAAGGTTTTCAGCTGGACTAGTTATTTATCAACAATTGGCACATTTCCTCTATACTCCCTGTCTTCATTGGTTAAATGGTAAATTGCAGAAATATACAGTGTTTGGAAGGATTTGATCTGTTTTACATTTTAGGCCAGCTTGCTAGTTTCATTGCTTCCTGTCCTTTTTTTGGTAGAACTTCTTGGAATAGAAGTGTTTCAGGGTTTATTCTCACAACTTTCACTGCATTCTTAGAAGAGATCTCTGGAAATAGCCCTCATTGAACTCTTCCATATGAAGTCTTGATCCGATCTTGTCCATTCTCAACCATTTCCTAACACTTGACATACAACCTACTTAAAGATAAAGAGGCTGCTTTTTGGCACTCTGTTTTATCTGTAGGAATGGAATCTTCAGTTCTTTAGCATTTGACACAACACCATATGCCTTTTCCAGAATTTCCTAGCATTCAGCTGCTGTTCAGTTGCTGTCTTTCCCACAGCTAAGTGTTAAGCTTGAAATAATAGATTTGTTAATAATGTCACTTCATTTATCTCTTATAGAAACAGTGCCGTTTTTACAATAATTTTCTTGTTCTTGTGGGTATGTGAGATAAAAAATGCTAGAAGGTGATTTTTATTTTCTGGACAAAATCGAAATTGGCAATATCCAGCGGTTGACTCCCCAATTCCTGGCCCCTCTTGAAAACAGGCTGTGGTTGTTTGTAAAAAAAAACTTTGTTCCGGTGATTAGATTTTAAAAGACATTTCTGGAATATTTAGTCTTTGTAATAATATTTGCATTATTTCAGAGCTTTATGCATTGATGTATTGCTTATTGCTTATTAACTTTTAAAATTCTTTTTATTTGATAAGCAAGGTATGTTAAACACATGCAATTTAAAAAATTCATCTTTCATTTTCTTCTTTTTGGATAGCTTAAGTTATACTATTTCTAGACATGATCAAGGATGAAAATTTGTATGTAAATTAACTTAAAATAGTTTTATATCTTCTTGTATATAATCTTTCAATTTCAATATTTTTCTTGTAAGTTCTAATAATGTTGCCAAAAGGAAAGATCCCTTAATGACCAATGTATTATGCAAAACTGCAAGTTTTATTGAGGAAGCCCATACCTTTTGCAACTTCAGTGACATTTCAAATTTATTTTATTTATATGAGGTCTCAACTAATTTTAAAAACCCAATAAAAACTGAGTCTCTTGATTATTAACTTGTGAGTGGTACTTTCTGATAAAATAGGCCCTATTTAAACACATTTCTATAAGGATGAAATCTACGAGTTTTCACTGATCTTCCCATTAAGATACCAGAACAATCACTATAAATTTCATGAGCCTCCTATGTATTCAGAAGATGGGGCTAGTAGCTTGGAACTTACCTAAAATAGTAACTGAAACACACCATGGAGATAAATAAATGCAGTTAACATCTGAACTGTGTCCCCCTCCCCAAGAATGATTGTTGAAGTCCTAACCCTTGGTATACGTGAATGTAACCTTAATTATAAAGAGGGTCTTTACAGACATAATTAAATTAAGGTCATTCTGGATTAGGCAGGCACTAAATCCAATTATTGGTGTCCTTATAAAAGAAGGAAAGGACAGAGAAAGAGATGAGGGTAGTGGGGTGAGTGAGGAGGCCATGTATTATTAGAGATGGAGAGTGGATTGAAGAAGCCACAAGAATGGTCAATGATGGCCAGAAACTTTTAGGAGCTACACAAAGACAAGAACCAGTCATGGTACCTAGTGGGAACACACTCTGCCCATACCTTCTTGCCTCCAAAATTGTGACTGAATAAATTTCTGTTGTTAAGACACTTGGTTTATGTTAATTTGTTATGGCAGTCCTAAGAAACTAATTCAGATGTGAAATCCAAATTTCAATTTTCTGTATAGTGTAGAAGAAATTAATGTAAAAATACATCCTAATAAATGCTATTTTTGGAGTACCTTGATGTAACAAACACAAAACTTTTCTGTAATACCACTTCCATGCTGTGCACACACATTCTTTCTCCCTCCCCTCTCTCTCTCTCTGTCACACACACACACACACACACACACAAAAAGACGAATTCATTCAAAACAATTACAAACTTCACACAGAAACAGTCTACTAATGAGAAGGAGGCAGTAGACACAGCATAATAGGTTAGAAGGATCACAACCCAAAGAATGAGATAAAATGAAAAAACTATGAAATTATGCTTTTAAATGGTTTGACACATATGAAAAAATGTAACACTATGATAAAAGTACAGGAAGTTTTAGAAAAAATAGACTCACAAGACTTTAAAAAAAACAAAGTAAAATAAAATAAAAATTCTAGTGACTAAAATTAAAAACTTAGAGGACTAGTAAAATAACAGGTGAATGCAGTGGAAGAAATCATAGGTCTGAGAAAATGATCATGGTGACTAATGATGAAGTGTCAAGAATATTTATTTCTACATTT
Source organism: Tamias sibiricus (assembly GCA_025594165.1). Taxonomy (NCBI): domain Eukaryota; kingdom Metazoa; phylum Chordata; class Mammalia; order Rodentia; family Sciuridae; genus Tamias; species Tamias sibiricus. Next base: position 49,767,847 of record CM046664.1, read on the forward strand.
CTTTGCAAGTTATTTTAAAATGTGTATTCCACAGAGTAACTACATAATAAGAAGAAAACAAATTATATTTATATTCAATTTGTTTCTACTCCATTTTAAAGTGGAAGGAATTCCTAGGTCAAATTCCAGTTAAATTTGTTCTAGTAGGTTGAGGCTGAGTGGTCCTGGAGGACAAGCTAGTTTCCTAGACTCAACTTGCCTTTCTTCCTTCAGCAGCTGAGTGCACAACATGAGTTTGTAGGCAACACTGAAGACTGACAGCCTAAATCTCCCTTTTTCTCAGCACTAATATAAAGGTACAATATAAATGTAATAGCATTCAAAATTCAATAGCATCCGATCATCTCCAACATGACATAAAATGTGCTATGATAAAGGCTATTGGCAAATTCTGGCTTTAGATAACCTAATCTGAAAGGCACCCAGGAATCTGAGAGGGCAGCATCATGAGTATTCCCTGGTTTCAATAGCAGCTAGTCTATTGGTAAGTTATTCCAAGAGGTGCCAAGAAAGAACCTCTTCACCAGTGGTAAGATTAGCTATGGAAGAGCTGACTGTGCCCTTACACTCAACACTCCTTCCTTCTGCCTTCTTTCTCCTTCTTCTCTTAACTCACACAATGTATTTACATGGATTATTGAATCAAGTAACAATACAATTTGGACATAGATATGGTAACAATACAGGTGATTTAACAATTAAAGTTTGAAGAACAATGATTAATGCTATACTTCAAAATTTACAAACGAATATCATTGCAATACCAATAAAATTGTAAGTACATACACAAAATCTATGAATATGTATGAAACCAAGTACTTTCCATGCATTAGGCTACCAAGAAGGAGTGTCTGAATAGTATGTTACAGTTTTGTTGTATATTCTTTTATCTTTTATTGTTAATTTTTTTCTTTTTCTTATTAATTTTTGTTTGCATATTTTTTGTACTCTCTATTCTCTTCCCACTCACCTGTCTCCTCAGAATCTTTCTCTCTTTTCTCCTACCAGCCAACTTCTTTTGATTCCTCATACACACTTTCTAAGATCTAATACCTCTAGATGCTCACCTCCTAACTCCTTAACAGCTCATCCCACAACACCCAGTTCTCTCTTTGTCCACCATTATAAACTATAGACCACTTCACAAACCTACTGTTTATATTGTAGATAATAATTGAATACATCATTTATGTCTATTGTGACAAAACTGTAAACATCTTAATAGGAGTTATTTGGTTTAAGGCTGCATATTGTTTGCATTGAGACTTGTTAATATTGATCTCCCCCTTAAAGGAGAGGCATTGAAAACCTTCAGGAAGGACACTATAAGTCTAGATGGTAGAAGCTGAAATACCTTGGAAGGGAAGACACAATGAAAAAAGAAAGAAAAAAGAAAAAAAAAAAAAAAGGGAAGAAAGTGCTCCCAAACAAGCCAAAATAATAATTATTAGAATCCACGGCCAGCACAACAGAAGAAATACCGAGAAGGAGTTCAGGATGTACATGATTAAAATATTTTGTGAACTAAAGGATGATATAAAAAACCAAACACAAGGAACAAAAGATCACTTTGATAAAAAGCTATGTGAACTAATACAGGAAGCAAAATATTACTTCAATAAAAAGACTGAAATTGTGGAAAAAAGCGAAACAGAAATTCTTGATATGAAGGAAACAATAAACCAAATTAAAAAGTCAATAGAAAGTATCACCAGAAGACTAGATCACTTGGAAGACAGAATCTCAAATAATGAAGATAAAATATATAATCTTGAAAATAAAGTTGACCAAATAGTAAAGATGATAAGAAACCATGAGCAGAACATCCAAGAATTATGGGATAACATCAGAAGATCAAATTTAAGAATTATTGAAATAGAGCAAGGAATAGAGATGCAAATCAAAGGCATAAACAATCTACTCAATGAAATAATATCAGAATATTTCCCATACCTGAAAAATGAATTGGAAAATCAAATACATGAGGCTTATAGGACACCAAATGTACAAAATCACAATAGATCTACACCAAGTCACATTATAATGACAATGCCTAGCACACGGAATAAGGATAAAATCTAAAAGGCTGCAAGAGAAAGGAACCAGATTACACATGGGGGGAGACCAATTTGGATCTCAGCAGATTTTTCAACACAGACCCTCAAAGCCAGGAGGACCTGGAATAACATACACCAAGCTCTGAAAGAAAACAGATGCCAACCAAGAATCATATCCAGCAAAATTAAGCTTTATATTTGATAATGAAATAAAAACCTTCCACGATAAACAAAAGTTAAAAGAATTCACAACTAGAAAGCCTGCACTGCAGAACATCCTCAGCAAAATTCCATGAGGAGGAAATGAAAAATAACAATGAAAATTAGCAAAGGGAGCAACTACACTAAAGGAAAAGCCAATCAAAGGAAAAACCAAGTTACATTAAAAAGCAAAAATAAATCAAAATGACCAGAATACAAACCACATCTCAATGATAACTCTGAATGTTAATAGCCTAAACACATCAATCAAAGATATAAGCTGGAAGATTGGATTAAAAAAAAAAAAAAAAGACCCAACAATATGCTGACTATAAGAGACTCATCTCGTAGGAAAAGACATCCACAGACTGAAGGTGAAAGGCTGGGGAAAAACATACCACTCACATCAAGCAGAGATTTCCATCTTCATATCAGAAAAAGTAAGCCTCAAACAAAAGTTAGAAAGGATAAAAGAAGGACACTTCATACTGCTTAAGGGAAACACACATCAGCAAGACATAGCAATTGTAAATATATATGCTCCAAACAATGGAACATATACGTATATCAAACTCTTCTCAATTTCAAGAACCAAATAGACCACAACACAATAATACTGGGTGATTTTAACACACTGCATAAATCTTCCAAACAAAACCTGAGTGAAGAAACTATAGAACTCAATAATACAATCAATAATTTAGACTTAATAGATATATATAGAATAATTTATCCATTGATGAATGAATACACTTTCTTCTCAGCAGCACATGGATACTTCTTAAAAATAGACAATATATTATTCCACAAAGCTACTCTCAGAAAATAAAAACAAAATAGAGATATTCTCCAGCATTCTCTCAGATCATAATGGAATGAAATTAGAAATCAATGATAAAATAAATAACAGAAGCTACTCCAACACCTGGAGACTATATAACATGCTATTGAATGAACAGTGGATAGCAGAAAACATCAGAGTGTAGATTAAATAATTCTTAGAGGTAAATGAGAACACTGGTGCAACATACCAAAATCTCTGGGACACTATGCAGGCAGTGCTAAGAGGAAAGTTCACTGAATGGAGTTCATTCCTTAACAGAGTAAGAAGTCAACAAATAAATGACCTAACATCACATCTCAAAGCCCTAGAAAAAGAAGAACATATCAACACCCAAAGTAGCAGAAGACAGGAAATAATTAAAATCAGAGCTGTAATCAACAACATTGAATCAGAAGAAACAATTTAAAAAATTGACAAAATGAAAAGTTGGTTCTGTGAAAAAATAAATAAAATTGATAAATCCTTAGCCATGCTGACAAAGAGGAGAGAGAAAAATCAAATTACTAAAATTCATGATGAAAAAGGAAATATCACAACAGACACTATTGAAATACAGAAGATAATTAGAAACTATTTTGAAAATTTATACTCCAATAAAATAGAAAATCTTGATGCCATTGACAAATTTCTAAAGTCATATGATCTACCTAAACTGAACCAGGAAGATATACACAAATTAAATAGGGCAATTACAAGCAACACCATATAAGACACCATCAAAAGCCTACCAACCAAGAAAAGCCCAGGACTAGATGGTTCACAGCAGAGTTCTACAAGTCCTTCAAAGGAGAACTAATACCAATACTCCTCAAATTATTCCATGAAATAGAAAATGAGGGACCCCTTCCAAACTCATTCTATGAGTCTAATATCACCCTAATACCAAAACCAGACAAAGACACATCAAGGAAAGACAACATCAGATCAATATCTCTAATGAACATAGATGCAAAAATTCTCAATAAAATTCTGGTAAACAGAATACAAAACATATTAAAAATACGACCAAGTGGGGTTCATCCCAGGAATGCAAGGTTGGTTCAACATATGGAAATCAATAAATGTAATTAATCACATGATCATCTCAATAGATGCAGGAAAAGCATTCAACAAAATACAGCACTCTTTCATGTTCAAAACACTTTAAAAACTAGGGATAATAGGAACATATCTCAACATTATAAAAGCTATCTTTGCTAAGACCAATGCCAATATCATTCTAAATGGAGAAAATCGAAAGCATTCCCCCTAAATACTGGAACAAGATAGGGATGCCCTCTTTCACCACTTTTATTCAACATAGTCCTTGAAATTCTAGCCAGAGCAATTATACAGACAAAAGAAATTAAAAGGATATGAATAGGAAAAGAAGAACTCAAAATATTACTATTTGCTGATGACATGGTTCTATATTTAGAGGATCCAAAAAATTCCACCAGGAAACTTCTAGAACTAATAAATGAATTCAGCAAAGTAGAAAGATATAAAATCAACACCCATAAATCAAATGTGTTTCTGTACATCAGTACAAATATTCTGAACAAGAAATTAGGAAAACTACCCCATTTACAATAGCCTCAAAAAACAATAAAATGAAATAAAATACTTGGGAATCAACCTAACAAAAGAGGTGAAAAACCTGTACAATGAAAACTACAGAACACTAAAGAAAGAAATTAAAGAAGAACTTAGAAGATGGAAAGATGTCCCTTGTTCTTGTATAGACAGAATTAATATTGTCAAAATGACCATAATACCAAAAACATTATACAGATTTAATGCAATTCCAATCAAAATCCCAATGACATTCCTCATAGAAACAGAAAAAGCAATCATGAAATTTATTTTGAAAAATAAGAGACCCAGAATAACCAAAGCAATCCTTAGCAAGAAGAGTGAAGCAGGAGGCATCACAATGCCAGACCTTAAATTGTACAACAGAGCTACAGTAACAAAAATAGCATGGTATTGGCACCAAAACAGACATGTAGACCAATGGTACAGAATAGAGGACACGGAGACAAACCCACATAAATACAGTTATCTCTTATTAGACAAAGGTGCAAAAAACATACATTGGAGCAAAGATGGCCAACAAATGGTGCTGGGAAAACTGGAAACCCGTATACAGCAAAATGAAATTAAACTTCTCTCACCCTGCACAAAACTCAACTCAAAGTGGATCAAGGACCTAGGAATTAGGCCAGATACTCTGCACCTAATAAAAGAAAAAGCAGGCCCAAATCTCATCATGTTGGATTAGGACCTGACTTCTTTAACAAGACTCCTAAAGCCCAAGAAATAAAATCAAGAATCAATAAATGGGATGGATTCAAACTATAAAGCTTTTTCTCAGCAAAAGATACAATTAATGAGGTGAAGAGAGATCCTATAGAAAGGGAGCATATTTTTGCCACACACACATCAGATAGATCACTAATCTCCAATTAACAACTGAAAAAACTTAACACCAAAAAAAAAAAAACAATCAATAAATGGATGAAGGAAATAATCAGACACTTCTTCACAGAAGAAGATACACAATTGATCAACAAATGTATGAAAAAAATTCAACATCTCTAGCTATTAGAGAAATGCAAATCAAAGCCACTCTACTATTTCATCTCACTCCAGTCAGAATGTCAATTATCAAGAATTCCAGCAACAATAAATGCTGGCAAGGCTGTCGAGGAAAAGGTACACTGATTTATTGCTGGTGGGATTGCAAAATGGTGCAACCACTTTGGAAAGCAGTATAGATTCCTTAGAAAACTTGGAATGGAACCACCATTAGATCCAGCTATCCCACTCCTTCCTTGGTCTATACCCCAAAGACTTAACATCAGCATGCTACAGTGATGCAGCCACTTCAATGTTTGTAGCAGCTCAATTCACAATACCCAAACTGTGGAGACAGCATAATGCCCTTCAATAGATGAATGAATAAAGAAACTGGTATATATACACAGTGGAATATTACTCAGCCTTAAAGAAGAATAAAATCATAGCATTTATGGGTAAATGGACACAATTGGAGGATATCATGCTAAGCAAATTAAGCCAATCCCCCAAACCAAAGGCTGAATATTCTCTCTAATAAGTGGATGCTGATCCATAATGGTGGGGGGAGGGAAGAATGGAGGAACTTTGGATTGAGCAGAGGGGAAGGAGTGGATGGGAGGGGTACATCGGGGGAAAATGGTGGAATGAGGTGGACATTACCACCCCTATGTAAGGTTATGATCACAAAAATGGTGTGAACCTACATCATGTACAACCAGAGAAATGAAAAGTTGTGCTACATTTGTGTAAAAAATAAATAAATTAATAAAAATATAGATTAATACATAAATTTCATTTTTATCACTAACAAAGTTGTTGGAATACACTGTTACGCAGACCATGGATGAAGAAGATGAGGGTTACTGGAATCAAGAAGATGAGTGCAAGTAAGATTAAAAAAAAAAATTAGCAGAGGGCTGAATATGCAAGACTTCAAATTTGATATTACTCTAATTTGACTCCAAAATTATTCCTAAGATGGTTTACAAAGTTATATATGGTATAACAAAGTAAAGTAAGTTAAAAACCCGTGAGAAACTAAAGGACAAACCAATTGACAATTTATTTGTTTTGTTTACTTATTTATTTTTAAATGGATTTGATATGGGTAGCAATACAATATGTTCATGATGGATATTTTGACTTTTTATTTTTTGGTACTGGGGATTGGGCCCAGGAGCATTCAACCACTGAATTACATCTCCAGCCCTTTTTATATTTTATTTAGAGACAGGGTCTCCCTATGTTGCTTAGAGCCTCTCTAAGTTGCAGAGGCTGGCTTTGAACTTGATCTTCCTGCTTCAGCCTCCCGAGCTGCTGGGATTACAGACGTATGCCACTGCAACTGACTTGACATTTTGGCTATAAGTTTTCCAGAAGCAAGTAGAAAGGATGAACATGATCTCCATGGAATTTTCATCAATTTCCCAGTAGTATCACTTTTTATTGAAAAGTGCTATTCAATAAAACCTAGAATTTACTTATGGATGAGAAATGACTAAAGGATATAATGACCACAGTTTTAATAGTAATCACAGTTATAATAATAACAGAACTTACCAACCTTGCAATGATATTTTTTAAAGAATCAAAATATTCAAAAAATGGATAATCTAATACATGAATATCAAGTAATTAACCAGCACATGCATTCTAGAACATATTTTGATAACATGTATGAGCTTTAAATAATTTCATATGTGCCCTAGAATTCTACTTCAAGGAAATTGTCAAAAGGGGTTAATTGTGGATGTAAATCAAGATTTATGCTGAAGGCAAAGGAACTTGGAAAAGTGCTATTCAATAAAAGAAAAAATTATCGAAAGAAATATACATAGTTGAAAGACTATTCTGCAGTCATTAAAATAAAGTTAACAATTTTAAAAAGCATAATGCTATGAAAAAATTGATAAATACAGAATGATTGTAACAAGAATGACATGTAGGTAAAATAAAAGGTTTGGGGTCATAAATTTAATATTATCTTTTCTTTTTAGGTTTTCTTTGAATTTAAATTTCTTTTAAAATTACCACTTTGTGTTCTGTAAGGGTATGCTTAGTTTTGGTTTTTTTTCCCCACACAAATCCACACTTTTATTTCTATTTATAATTATTGTGCAATAAAAAATAAGTATACCACATTTCTATAAAAATATCTAATGCTTTCTCTCTAATTTCATATTCCTTGTGGTGCAGATAGTTGTTTGCAGACAGACACTTGCGCAGAGATCAAACCATGTAGCACTGATAGGGCTAACATGAGGCACATCTAACTCGCAGTCCTAGGCCTTCAATCTTCTAGTCCAGGTCTCTCCTATTATCCCAGACAGCAACATAGAGCAAGAATCCTCATTTGTGATCTAAGGGGAAAGCTCATTGAATTCCAAATTGTTAAAATGAATCCAGTGTAAGAAAAGTGACGATACAACATCTTAGAAAAGTTACATGAAACAATTGACATGAAAAAGTGGAAAACCAGTTGGAAATCTACAGGGATGATTTATTTTAAATTTATAAGACATCAAGACTTCTAAAAAATTTTCTATATGTTGTTGACTTTCTCAAGATGCTTTTCATTTCTTTTTTTCTTTTCATTTTATTTATTTATTTTTGTGATCTTTAATTTGTTCTAATGAGTTACACATGACAGCAGAATGTATTTCAATTCATTGTACACAAATGGAGCACAACTTTTAATTTCTCTAGTTGTACATGAGGTAGAGTCACACCATATGTGCAGTCATACATGTACCTAGGGTAATTATGTCCATCTCATTCCACCATCTTTTTTACCCCCATTTCCCCTTCCCTTCTCCTTCCTTCCCTCCCTTTTGCCCAATCAAAGTTCTTCCATCGTCTTCACATGTCACTCCCTAAGAAAAACAAAAAAAAAAAAAAAAAAAAATTATGGATCAGCATCCACTTATCAGAGAGAATATTTAGGCTTTGGCTTTTTGGCATTGGCTTACTTTGCTTAGCATGATATTATCCAGCTCCATCCATTCACCTGCAAATGCCATAATTTTATTCTCCTTTACTGCTGAGTAATATTCCACTGTGTATATATACCACAGTTTCTTTATCCATTCATCTGTTGAAGGGCATCTAGGTTGGTTCCACAGTTTAGCTATTGTGAATTGAACTGCTATGAACATTGATGTGGGTGTGCCACTGTCTCTCACTATGCACAAAACTCAATTCAAAGTGGATCGAGGACCTAGGAATTAGACCAGAGACACTGAACCTGATAGAAGAAAAAGTAGGCCCAAATCTTCATCATGTCAGATTAGGTCCTGACTTCCTTAACAAGACTCCTAAAGTGCAAGAAATAAAATCAAGCATTAATAAATAGAATTATTTCAGACTAAAAAGCTTCTTTTCAGCAAGGGAAACAATAATACGAACAGAGAGCGCACAGAGTGGGAGAATATCTTTACTACATGCACATCTGACGGAGCACGAATTTCCAGGATATAAGAAGAACTCTAAAACTTAACACCAAAAAAGTAAATAACCTAATTAATAAATGGGCTAAGAAACTGAATATACACTTCTCAAAAGAAGATATACAATCAATCAATGAATATGTGAAAAAATGTTCAAATTCTCCAGTAATTAGAGAAATGCAAATCAAAACTACTCTAAGATTTCATCTCACTCTATTCAGAACAGCAATCATCAAGAATACAGCAATAATAAGTGCTGACATGGATGTGGGGGCAAAGGCACACTCATACATTGCTGGTGGGACTGCAAATTGATGCAACCACTATGGAAAGCAGTGCAGAGGTTCCTCAGTAAACTTGGAATGGAACCACCGTTTGATCCACCTATCCCACTCCTTGGTCTGCTTAGGATTTTGTAAGGAGTGAAGATATTCTTCTGGTTTGAAGATCTCTGGTGTGAATCAGAGGGAAGACATGCATTAGTGTTTTAGTCAGCTTTTTCACCACTATGACTAAAAGATTGACCAGAACAATTTCAAAGGAGGAAAACTTTATTCGAGGCCTCACAGTTTCAGAGGTCTCAGTCCATAGAAAGCTGGCTCTATTCCTTGGAGCTTGAAGTGAGCCAGAACATCATGGTAAAAGAGGTGGTAGAGGGAAGCTGCTCACATGATAAGCAGGAAGCAGAGAGACTCCATTTGCCAGATAACAAATATATACCCCGAAGTCATGCCCCCAATGTCCCACCTCCTCCAGCCACACCCCACCTGCCTTCAGTTACCACTCAATTAATCCCACTTAGGTAATTAATTCACTGATTGGGTTAAGGTGCTAATAACCTAATCATTTCTTCTCTGAAACTTATTGCACTGTCTCACATGTGAGCTTTTGGGGGACACCTCACATAACAACCAGGGAGATGGTATTTTTTTTTCTTGTACTAGTGCACACACATACACATTTCGGCACATGTGTGTATTTGAGATAAGAAACATCGAGCTAATAGAGCAGAAAATTCTAAGATATGACTGACAAAAAATAGGATGAATCTAAAGATAAATCCTGAAATTATAGCAGATGGAAGGGGCTGGAGTTAGGTTCAGTGCTGGAGGACTATCCCTGAAGAGGGAAAGAAATGAGATTGTATGTGACAGAGCAATATTTAAGTAAATGGACAAAGTGTTTTGGTTGCACATGTCCAATAGCCCAGAATTTCTCAGGTAGGAGATGGTATCTGAGAAAGGGAAGGATGAGCATACAGTCTTGAAGTTCATGGTTGGAATTTCAGAATTGCCACTATCCAGAATAGGGGACGGAGCGGTCAAGATGGCCAAAACAATGCAGAGGAACAAGCTATGTTAGGAGACGCGGAAGTGGTCCCAACACCACTGCCTGCTTTTCTCCTAGAGTGTTGGCTGATACCACCATTAGAAAGCTGAGAGGGCCATTGACGTGAGCACCCAGGCTGTTAGAGCAGTGGAAGAGAAAAATGCTTAATAGGTTCAGGTTCGGGATGCCAGGATGTGGCCAGAGAAATAACTAAAGTGATACTCCACAGGTTCAGGGCAGCTGGAAAGGAAATGAAACCATGATAGGAGGTGATGACAGAGGAGAAGGGGAAATTAAAGGAGGGGGTTCTCAGACTGTAGGGGTCACAGGAATCCCCAAGGAAGCTTGGTGAAATGAAGACTAATGAGATTCATCCCAAGAAAGGTGAATTCATTGATGGATTCCAGCAAATTACATTTTTTAAATAAATGAATCAGGTGGTCTGTAGGCGATGCTTCAAGAAAACTTCAGGTAGTCATTATGAGACTCCATGTTGAGAAGTAGAACTAGCAAAAAGGGAGGAAAGAGGTGAGAATCATGGAGGACTAGGAACTTCTGCTCATAAATTTCAGAGTTGAAGACAAGAACTTCAGACATGAAACTGTCCCAGATAGTGGCATTGATGCTGTGGCTCCTTGCATGAACCTGTGGAGATCAGGACACTTCGGGAACTCTGGGGTTTAATTTTTTGTGGAGTCTCCAACATGATTTGTCAACTATAATTTTCTATGTGCCAAGACGGTGTTTCCTAACTCATATTTGATGGAACAAGCTTCTTATAAAAAATAGTAACAAGAACAACAAGAGTATTCCACTCTAAAGTCATTTTGGAAATACAACCTGAAAAAAGTCAGGGAGATATTTTTATTATGTATTTTCCAAAGTCTTTCATATGCCATTGTGTTTTATGAATGTCTAATAAAGAGAATGTAGCATGTTGCTCTTGGGAAAGGGGGCAGCATTGTGGGTGATAGATAGGTTACCCTCCCCCCCAGAGTTCTCCACATCCTGAGAGAAGCAACCTTGTTTCATTCTTGGCAGGATGTTTCTTCCCCGGACAGGGTGTTTTTTCCCCCAGGCAGGATGTTTCTTCCCCGGACAGGATGTTTCTTTTCCCCAGGCAAGAGCCAATAGGCTTAAAGGACACCCTGTTCTAGCCAATGGTGTTGGGGTTGCTCTATTGCACCAGAAATCCCTATATAAGGCCCTGTCTGAGAGACTCAGATCAGACAGAGAGAGACACACGGACACAACATTGGCTTGTCGCTGCTGAGAGGAGGAAGACAGATACATCGGCTCGTCGCTGCAGAGAGGAGGAAGCCACTGTAACAGCTCCAGACCCATCGCCTCCAGCCTATGGCAGCTGCCCCAGCCAGCAGCTCCAGACCCATCGCCTCCAGCTGACGGCAGCTGCCCCAGCCAACAGCTCCAGACCCATCGCCTCCAGCCAACGGCAGCTGCTCCAGCCAACAGCTCCAGACCGACCAACTTCAGCCCGACGGCTGCTCCCAGCTGACAGCTCCAGCCTCCAGCCAGACAGCAGCTGCTTTAGCCGACAGCTCCAGAGAGCCGGTGCGACCAGGCACCCACCTTCTGTCCAGAGCTTGCACACTCCCCTCTCCCTGACTCCCTTCTCCCACCAGAGCTTGCACACTCCCTTCTCCCTGACTCCTCTCTCCCACCTCTTCGACCTTCGACCAGAGCACCTCTTCTCCAGTTTTCGCTACCAGCCACGAAGGCTGTTGAATAAATCTTTTGGCTGCACGGCTGTCCCCGGTGTGATGCTTTGCCCTTCAGTGGGGATTCTAAAATCGTACTGGCCATGGTAATCCTGTTCTGTCTTCCTCCTGACCTGGTCTCTTTTTTTCTCTCTCCTCCTGTCACTCACAGACACTGCTGCTTTCTGGAGTCAGCATGGTTCCTGGACAGCTGATAGATGCACGTCTCAGATACATTTTCTCAATGTCTGGAAATTTCCATCTATCACATTTTTCTAAGAAATTAGTTCTTCATGCATTGTTCCAAAACTATGTAATGGAATAGCCTCAAATTTTCTTACTTTTTGCTGGTAGTTTTGATATATTCCTTTGTTCAAAGTTTGCCTTTTTAATGTTAAGTACATATTGAACATCAGAAGCAAATATTTTTCAACATTTTTTTTAAGGTAAGAGTTTTCCCTTTAATTCATGAATAACAGTAACAGATTTTTCTAGTTCTGGACTTTCTCTGCATTCCTTGGTAAATTCTACTTGATGGTGGACATTGCTATTATTTTAAAAAATATACTAATGGATTGGTTTGGCTAATTTATCTTTTAAATATTTTTATCTATTCTTATAAAACTAATCTAAATATTTACTTTATGTTGTTTTCATCCAATTTGTTACTAAGGTCATACTAGTCTTATAAAATTGAGCATCTTCTAAGCTAAGGTATATATAATGGGAATTCAAACTCCTTGAAGTTAGATGTAGTTTATGAAAACCTATCCAGGCCTGGTGCTTTATCATTGCTTTCTCTGGTATTTAATTTTTCTTCTAGATAAATGTATTTAGGCCCAACTACTTCATCATCTATCAATTTGTAAACTTTATTTTCCTAGGTAATTATCAAATCCAGTATATCATCAAATGTACTAAATAAAATTGTACATTATTTTAAAACTTAAAAAAATGTTTATTTTAAAAAAATAATATATGCATTTGGTACAAATCAGACAGCTAAAAAAGGGAGAATGAGATGGTTACCAATTTTACAGGTTTCTTAGTTTTTGGTTGGTTGATTGGTTTATTTGAGACAGGGTCCTAGTACATTGCCCAGGCTGTTTTCTAACTCCTGGGCTCAAGCAATCCACCTGTGTCACTCTCCTAAATCACTGGGACCACAGGCATAGTTTATGCATATTTAAATACATGCATGTTTGGGTGTAAGACATCCATAGGGTATAGCTTTTAAAAAATACAAATGTAACATATTACATATTTTGTTCTGCATGTAATTGTATTTTGAAGATACATGCCAATATTTATATAACTGCATCTTTATAATGGAAATAAAGTATGATATCCTACTAGTGTACCATGATTTACTTAACCTGCCCTCCACCTTGAAAATGTAGGTTATTTCTAGTCTTTGGTTCTGTAGTTCATAGTAGAACTTCTTATTTCAACTTATATTAAATAATGGAATTGTTACAAAATAAGAATACACATGAAATAATATATTCATGCAATTCTTACACTGAAGAGATGGCCACCTCCCTAGAGGCCTATCATGGCACCATGAGATAGTGTGAGCACAGTGTAGTGCTGCTTCCAGATCTCAGGGTCCTGCCACTCATTTCCCACTACAGTAGGGTCACCAATATATCCTACACACATCAGAAACTCAACTATGTAGTTGCAGAATGAATGAACTGACTAAAGAGACAATCTGCTGATAGAAATTGGCTGGACAGACAGAACTTAGTACACTACAAGGTCCTACTTTCTGACTTCCATTCAATAAGATGTTCCATCTTGTTACTCATGAAAAGTTCATGCAGCCTGTACTTCTTGAGCATCAGGCACTAGACCAGGCACTGTGGATATTATAGAAAAGATCAATTATTGTACTGCAGCATACTTGGCACTTTAATGTCCTAATGTTCTCATGCATTGATCTCCATTGTGGATACTTGAAGAACAATGTTTTTATTATAACAGAGTTGAAATAATCATCATTTAATGTTTTTATAGTTTCACTGGATGATTAACATCAGTGTTTGGTTCATTAAATGTCTTCCTTCCACACATGTGCAGGTGAATTGTGTATCTGCAGAATATCATAGCAAAAATAAAACCTTTCCTGGTGTGTTAGGAAAGGAAGAGTAGAAATAACTCCTCTCCTACTATCTCAGCTCTTGATAGTATGTGATCACTATGTCTCACTTTCTTGTTCATTAAAACAAAACAAAACAAACCCCTTATATTATTTATTACTTTAGATGCCTCTGGATCACAGTAATTTATACTTTGGCAACATGGTCATATTTTGAATTCTCCTATGAGTTATTTAATGTTCCATAGAACAACTTACACCATGTTTAAAATATTTTGAATACTATAAAATGATATTTCTCAGTTAAATCAAAGTGTATTTCTTTTAACAATTTCTATCTTAATTTTTAAATGCATAATTTGATGTATGTTTTTGATTCATTTCTAATTCAGTCATCAAACTGTAATCACTTAATAGCTACTTCATCTCAAAATACTTTTTAAAGTCCTTTCTTTAAAAATCAATTAGCTATATTTTTGTGAGTCCCAAGAAAATTAAAACATCAAAGAATTTAGATTTGATTTTGAGATTTGACTTCAACTAAAATTATCCCAATAAGTTCTTCCATCCTTTCTTGAAGCCTGCTGACTGCTCTTCTAACTAAGCAAGGTTTTCCATTATTTTTAATTGAACAGTGCCTGGTAATGTTTCCAATCCTACAGTGGGTAAACAAAGAGAAAGAGGCAGACTCCACCCTTTTAGAACATGGTTTTGCCTCAGACCACAAAGGCTGCCAGCTTGAAGGCCTTAGGCCAACATCTGTTTAAGAGACATAGGCTGCTAACAAATACATACTTAAGATTCAATTGCTTTGATATCTCCACAGAAACAGTAATATGTGCATGTGTGTCATCAGGTCTCTCTTCCTGAATTGAGGTTCAGTCTATATCCCTGAGATAAATTTGCATTTTCCTGGAGACTAAGGGAACACAGAAATGGCAAATAACAATGTTGCTGAATATATCACATTTCATTCAAAGACCAATAGGCAACTAGAAGATTTTTTGGTACTCTAAAAGCTTCCAGTGGACCCCAAAACACAAAGGATATTGTCATTTATTAAATCCCATGATTTTTCATTATCCATAAGTGCAAAAATACTAGTGGAGACTTGGAGGGAGACAGAGAATATGAAATGGCTCAATTACTTTTTTCCACTAAGAATTCAAATGATGTGACAATACTACAATCAATCTATGATTTATACCCGGAGTCCACTACCACTGAGAATTTTTATGATTCCTGGTCCAAAAATATGTGCTCACCCAAACTAAAATGAACATAAACTGGCCTCCTCTCACATAGGACAATTATAACACGTTTCCTGGAAGCAAAGGAGGATTGGGTTCTCTTGTGTTGTATCCAGCTATTAACAAGTGTCTTTTGATGTTCCCAAGCTCCACCTTATCTTTAAGAAGTTTAAGAGGTGGCTATTAGCAAAGAAATCCTTCCAAATTCTCACTATAGATGTTGCTTTCCAGAGATACTTGACAGCTACTATTCCCTGTTAGTGTCTCTGTTCTCAAATTTAATTTGAAACTAATATGCATGCATACATTTAGCTAATTTGATGAATATTCTTTAAAGACAGAAACAGTAATTTTGGAAATATGGAAGAGGCAAATGAACCTTTTTGTAAGGATTTTCCCTAAATCAGTCAATCATACAAGTGGTTAATCTTCCATGCATTTCTCATCCTAGTATTCCCTAAATAGCTCCTTTCCTTGATCCATAATTCCTTGACTTAACATGTAAATGGCATTTCATATAAAAATCTTTGAGCCAAGTGAATGGGTATGCTTTCTTGGCCTACAGATAATTGGTTTCACATTTAAGTGAAGCCCTTGACCTTTGTTCTGTGAGGTAGGAGAGCTGGAATTGTCCTTGAGATAGATATATAGCAAAATCTCTTAGTCCATCAGGCAGTATTTCAAGGCACGTCCAAGAGTTGATTTGATTTATTCCCCAAAGTACTGCTGAATCCACAGAGACTTAAAACAGTTTCTACATTCTTCCAAATATTGGTAATACAAACTTACAGTTTTAGGATCAAATTGTAAATAGCTCATCAACATAATCACAAGGGAATTGAGTTTTTTTTAACAATATGTGTACTATTTTTGGTCTTGAACCCTATTGCTGGTTTTATTTTTGTACAACTTGACAATTGTTTTAATTATCACGGGCTAAGGATTTTTATTTTTCTTCCTCTACTGTACTCTCCTCCACTCTCAACTTTCCTGGTTACATTTAAAACTTGATGGATTTATGGTACTTTTTTTATTGTTTGTTTGTGTGGTTTGGTTGAGGTGTAGATAGTTGTCCTCTTTTATTGGTTTATTTAATTGGTTGTTCCCATGGTAACACTTTTAGTACATTTTTTCAGAAGGTTGAAGGATGCTTTGGGGCTTTTGTGTGGTGGTCTGTTAATCTTCAACAGACCCTAACAGGATTCTTTTGTGCCTTGTCTTCCCCTGTTTTGGAGTAACTTGACTTCTTTAACCCTTAGGAGGCTAAGTATCATTCCTTCCAAGTACCACATCTGGGGACTATGGTTTGATGGGAGCTGGAGAGTGTTGTCAAGTCTGGAACCACTGAATCATTCATTATTTTCAGAGATTCCAACAGCAGCTATAAAAAAGACATCAAAAATCTGCACACTACAAATTTGAAGTTTATAAAACATAGTGTGGCATTTTGTTTATTTTGTATTTGTTTTATACTTGCTTGTCAGTAAAAGAAAGTGTAGCTTTGCTTTCTTCTTCTTTTTTTTTTTTTTTTTTTTTTTTGTAGAGACATTTTTGTCTTAGCTGCTGCTGAGCAGCTATTGTTGGTCAACATTGTTTGGTTCTGAACTGCTTTCTGAGGAGCTTAGTTGTGTCCTCCAAGTTTAAAGGATGCTGTGAAACAGAAGAAATGAAATCCTTCATGAACCACATTGGGTATTTGTTCACTTAATCATTTGTACTTTTAAATAATTTATTCTGATTAGTTATACATGACAGAAAAAAATCATAATAATGCATAATTGAAGCTTCATGAAGCCATAAACATATTCTTATACGGTTACCTTACTAGCCCTTATTTATTCAAAGGTGATGGCAAAACATAAATACCTGTAGAGGCAACTGTAATGGTCTATTCTTAATACAGGATGGCCCCATATGCCCTGAAAAAACACCTGACTTCAGAAGCTTTCTTCTACTAAGGTAAATCTTGTACAAGTGAGATTACTATAAATTAAACAAAGTACATTAAATTATACACAGTCTTTAAAAGAACCATTTGTACTATGCAAAAGACTCTGAAGTTTGGAAGTACATATAAAGACCTGACAATGTAAGTTTCAAACCTCAGTGCTACTCAAACAAGAAGTTCATTCACATATGTATTTGATGTTTATTGTGAAATAATGATAGGGAATAATTTTATTTTTGCTGTTTTTCTTCAAACACAAACGTTTATTACAAGCTTCCCCTGACTCCAGTTTCCATATCCCCACCCAATGTGATGTGAAGTTTCTTTAAAAAACTGGGAGTATGAAAAATAAAAATAATCAGTATTGATCTGATAAGGTCCCTCTAATTTCTAAAAGCTACCTTGCCCAAATAAATAGGATCTCTTTAAAGTTATTTTACAAAATAACTAGAGATGGACACTAAAATCATAGGCCAAATTCAATGTATTAATTACATATGTAAACATACATTTCCCCATAGGAACATGATATTGAGTTATCGCCTTCATGAAATTAATATATGGTTCTATAAAGTATAACTTTTTATAAGCAAAATCTATTTCTAGAAATGTATTTTATAAAAATCCCTTTATGTAGTTAGAATCATGCAAAAACAAACCTGACATGCTCATATATATTTAAAAAATATATTTTTCTATATTCTTTGTTGTTGGTTCTTTTTAGTTATATATGACAGTTGAATCCATTTTGATATAATTATACAAGCATGGGATATATCTTATTCTAAATAGGACCCCATTTTCCAGAGTTACGGAAACCTACTCAATGGTAGGTTTCACTTTGGTGTAGTCATATACGTTCATAGGAAAATTATGTCAGATTCATTCCACTGTCTTTCCTTTTCCTATTCCCTCTCCCTTCCCTTCATTCCCTTTTGTCTAATCTACTGTACTTCTAGTCTTCTCCTCACCATCCCCTTATTGTGAGTTAGCTTCCACATATCAGCAAAACCTTTTGACCTTTGGCTTTTGGGACCTGGCTTATTGCACTTAGCATGATAGTCTCCAGTTCCATCCATTTACCTGCAAATGCCATAATTTCATTCTTCTTTATGGCTAATATTCCATTCTGTATGCCACATGTTCTTTATCCATTCTTTTGTTAAAAGGCACCCAGGTTGGCTCCATAGCTTAGCTATTGTGAATTGAGCTGCTATAAACATTGATATGACTGTGTTCTTTGGATGCATACCAAGGAGTTGAATAGCTGGGTCAAATGGTGGTTCCATTCCTAGTTTTTTGAGGAATCTTCATACTGCTTATTTTTAATAACTATAGCCTAAAATGTATGCCATACACATCTTAGTTCTTTTTTTTTTTTTTTTTTTTTTTTTTTTTTTTTTTTTACACATCTTAGTTCTAAAAGAACTTTTTTTTGGGGATTCTTTATTAATCCTGTTGAATATAGAGGTCAGAAAAGATTGCATGTGATTCAGAATTTGAAGGTGACAATCATGCACAACACTTTCTATTTTTTTTTTCCTACTTGATTTACTACATTTTGGTGAAGGGGTTTGCAAAATACTGACCCAATGGAGAGTACCTGTACCATTATTAAGTGTTTATATTTAATATTAATCTAAACTCTCATGTCATAAAATGGAAAATATGCTAAAACAATTACCATACATTTCCTTTCTAGATATCATAAAATAATCTAAATATGCAAAGAAAAATAGACATTTTAGTTATGTAAAGTCTATTTCAGTAGGAAATTAAAAGTGGGCTTAGTTGTTTAGTTTTCCTTCCTGTTGGCCAGAGTCTGCTATAAAGGATTATTAAATATCCAAATGGTCTTAATAGCATTTGAATTTATTCTAACAATTATTTTGCCAGAAATCATATATCAAATTAATAGGATATGGAAACAGAATAGAACTGATACTATAGCATATATACTTACTTAAGAAGTTAAAATACATACCCTGAAAACTGTGAAAGGAGGATTCTTACCCTTTTCTTTTTTGTTCTTTAGCCATGGCACATTCCATTTGGCTGGGTGAGTAAAAGCACACATATATGCTTGTACATGCCAGGGAATGTGCTAAGTATTTAAATGCATTGTCATTTTTATGTGGAAATGAGCTCTATATATTAGCTAAGAACATGAACACTGGATGCAAGAGCACTGAGGTTAAATCCTGCCCCTGCTAATTATCATCTGTGTCCATTGGACACATTATCTGACTTCTGGGAATCAGTTTCCTCATCTGAAAGAAGGGGATAATAATAATGTCCATGCTATGGCTTGGACACAGGTAGTTTTCCCCAAAGGCCCAAAGGTTAAATATTTGATCCTCAGGTGGCACTACTGAACCTTTAAGAAGTGGGACCTAATGAGAAGTCCGTAGGTCACAGGGGACATACCATCAAAGGAGATTGTGGGACTCCAGACTCTTTCTCTTTATTCATCTTCCTGGCTCAAAGAATGAGAATTCACTCTAGTACATGTTCCTTCCATGATGTGCTGCCCTTCCTAGAGACCTACACTAGTGGGGTTGCCCAATATTGGACTACAGAACTGTGAGTCAAAATAAACCTTTTACTTCACAGTGATGGAAAGCTGACTAAATACAGTCTACATCCTAGAGGTTTTTTGAGGATTAAACAAGGATAAGTGTGATTTGAGGATAGTTGTTTTAACTTTTTGTATTAGAAATGGTATTACTGAGGTTCAAGGTAGTAAGGAAAAAATAAAAGAAGAGGGACATGGCAATGATGGCAAGACGAAATGACAGTGGAAATGGTATTCAATAAATTGTTGTCTTCATGAAAAAGTGTTGTTATGAATGGGGATCAGATAAATGATTATTTGACTAGAATTATTTAAGTATATGTTGTTATTGTAATAAAATTTAGGAAATATATCACCAGGACCCCCCATTATAAGTCTATTCTAGAGAACTCTGAGACTTCATATAACATTTACTGGTTGGAAATAATTTCCCTGATCACTAATTCACTGATTATACTAAGACTCTTATGGAAGGCCTAGTGCTAATTCATAATATTAGAGAAATTGTGTATTATTAATAAGTGGACAATTAAATGTAAGGTAGTCCCAATAGGTGAAAATATGAGATTAATGAGAGATGTTGCTAATTGATGATGTATGTGGCTTAATATCTTGTTCTTGGATCACTGAAAGCGGAAAGTATTGGCATATAGTTAATCCTCAGCAGAAGTTAGAAAAGGTGAAAGGTTAGCATTTTTTATAGAGATTGGTTGAGCTTCTATAATCAGAAGGTGAACTCTCTTAAAAACATGCATACATGCCCCAGATAAGAATTTAGTGCTGGAATCTCTTTTCTCATTCAGGTCATTTTTTAACATCAAGAGAGCACTATATATTTTTATAAATATAAGATACATTATAAAAGCATATTATAAGCACATTGTAGGAAACTGAAAAAATGTATAGAGTAAAAATGGAAGTTAAAATTAAAATTAAGTTAAAATTAAAATTAAGAATTTAAGCATTACTTAAATTTTTCCTGCTATTTTAGCACTTATTTATACTGAATATAGAATCATGAGGTAATTCACTTATGGAATTTACAGTTTACTTTTAACATACTACAAAAAGAAACCTTTTTCTATCATTACATGTTCTCCTAGAACCATATTATAAATGGATGCAATTTATTCTTTTTATGAAACACTTTGCTTCATTAATTCAATTCCCTAGGTATTTATGTCAGGTGAGTTCTCTATATTATTTCAAATATTTAACCATTAGAAACAAACTCCTGCAGAATAAATCTATTGCTATTCCCTTTGAATAAATTGCAAGTTAAATTGGTAAGTTAAAGTGTATGCAGATTTCCTTGATTTCTGCTATGTAGTGTTATATATGTGATTATTTAATTTATAAACAGTTCATGGTTTAAGAACTCTTTTACCATTAGCTCTACCATTAGTACTTGACTTACAAGTTTGGGTGGCATAAATCATTTATAGGAAAAAAAAAATGCTCACTAACTTCTCAGGGCCATAGTGTGGTGTCTCCTAAAGGCCCAAGAGCTTAAAATAAGATGCTCAATATTACCTATGGGAAGATAAGAGAAAACATAACCTGAAAGCTTCATTTGCCTTTAGTGTACAAAATTAAATGCCTGGGTGCTTTTATACAAAGGTGAAGTCTGGAATACATAACACTCTCCATGTAATTACTTCCTCTCAGAGCACACTTTTTCTCAACATTTAAAGATATGGTTCAGAAACCCTGATCATCCACATGATATTCTTATCTCCATTTTCAGTACCTCAAAGGTTCAATTTCAGTTGTCTAGATGAACTGAGTTATGTTAAATTTAAAGCCCATATTTCCCAGGCATAGCGGTGCATACCTGTAATCCTTGTGGCTCAGGAGGCTGAGATAGGAGGATCGAGAGTTCAAAAGCCAGCCTCAGCAAAAGTGAAGGGCTAAGCAACTCAGGGAAACCCTGTCTCTAAATAAAAAATACAAAATAGGACTGGGGATATGGATATGGCTCAGTGGTCAAGTGACCCTGAGTTCAATCCCCAGTACCAAATGTAAATAAATAAATAAATAAATAAATAAATAAATAAATAAATAAATAAATCCCATATTCAATTATTAACTATGCAAGAAGAATCCTGTGAAACCTGTACCTGACAATATGCCCTTGGGTTGCTCAGGCGCTGCGGGAAGAAGAGGGGTTGCTTCGTGTGTGATGTGTGCACTGTGAAGTGTGAGATTGTAAGTACAGTATCATTTATTTTGGCAGAAAGATTGCTGACAAAAGGGTCATGATTTCACAAACTTTTATAACAATGGAAAGTCATCACATTTAACTACCTGATTTCTGAGTTTTGGGCATGAGAGTGCATATCCAGTTTAGAAGCAAATGGAAATGTGTGGGCTGAGACTTAATGGACCCCATTCCTTGGGGTTAAAAATCATCTGTTCCCAGCAAAATTCAACTTTCTGTTTTGTTTTGTTTTTCTCTCAAGTGAGGGGCAGAGTAGAAGGAAAAGCAAAGGGAGACCAGCTTTAAATGACTAATAAAAAGGACTCAGAAAAAAAACTTTCTGGACATCAAAAAGCTCTTACAAAACAGGCTTTTAATGATTTAAGTGTAAATGAATCAAAAACATATGGATAACATTTTCTTTTAAAATACCCTTGGGTTTAAAAAATTAAGGGGAAAAGTAACTGGCAGAGAATGTTTTAGATTTGGTGAAACAACAACAACAAAAAAATATATAGAAAATAGCCTGAGGAGATACCCCTAGTGTATTTGGGGATTTCTGTGCTGGGGGAGGATGAGTGTGATGATGACCGAAGTCCTCTCCATCCAGAAGCCGTGGTCACTTAACCACATGCATGAGGCATGACAACCATAACTCCTTCCCAAAATGAATGCTTTGACATTGCACTTTTGTAGGAACATGTCCACAGAACTGTTACTGAAAAAACATGGGTTTCATTTTCAGATCCCTAGCTATTTGGAAACCTAACATTCAAGCACAAATTACTCTGGGTGGAGGGAGTAGATGTGATTTAATCCACCTGGAGAAGGAATGGGGCTTATATGATGTCTTAGTCACATAAACATGCACCACCTTCTGTGTTCTTTTTGCTTTGCAAGCACTTATAACTTGGATACAAAATCATAAATCATCATCAATGTACATAAAACTTTTTATTTTCTGCTCAAAGTAAGTTTTGTTTTTACTTTCCATAGTGTATGAAACAGCAACAGAGCTAAAGTTGTTTCCTAAATTTTGAGTGGTTGTTCATAATTAGTATATACTGATATCTATTTATTACTTTCAGAGAAAGTAAAAATCCCCAATCTAAGAAGCTGTGAAACAAATCCAAGAGGGTTCTACTATCATCACTGTTTCACCTTTCTACCAATACAGCACCAAGCTGGCATCTTCTTTAAGGGTGTAGGAAGCCAAGCCCCTTGAGGTAATAAATCTCTAAAATATGTGATCCTTACTCATTAGTGAAAATTTCATCCAGAGATTTTTATTACATATCAAAAGTCATCTCCCTCCATTCTTGCTCATGCAGGATAGTTACATGAAAGAGCCATGCACACTTGGAGTAGGCTACAAACCTATGCATCATGCATTTTCATACATGAAAATGGAGAATGAGCAAATCCAACTTCTATGCTATTTCAGTCAGCATAGAAAATTCAGCACTTGCCACTGACATTAGACAATGGAAACATCCAAACAATCAGCACAACTTTTATTAATTCAGGAAACATCTTTGGTCTTTAGTGGGTTCCCAACCCAGTTAATTTAATTTTAGTGATATTTATGGAAAAACATGAAATATCAGGACTGAAGTGCATGTTTTTGTCCTCAGGCAAATCATAATTATTTGATGTTCCTTTACTCCCACTATATTGTTCTGTGCCTCACAGAGAATGTCATTGGTGTATCTCTTTCCTCATCAATGGTCCAACCTCTAGTCTTCTTTCTTTTCTGATCCAGCCCAGATGAAACGGTGACATCAGAACTACTATTTCACCATCATGGTCAGTGTCAAGCCCAAGCTTCCTCCCTGCCTCCCCATTCCACCTTTCATCTCCCTCCCACTTCCTCATCTACCCCCAGGAAAAATCTCAGGTTCATCACAACATTTTATCTTCTTTTTATATCCCCACAACACTGCA
This sequence comes from Tamias sibiricus, assembly GCA_025594165.1. Taxonomy (NCBI): domain Eukaryota; kingdom Metazoa; phylum Chordata; class Mammalia; order Rodentia; family Sciuridae; genus Tamias; species Tamias sibiricus. The sequence continues at coordinate 49,792,022 of CM046664.1, forward strand.
AATCTGCTGAAGAGAAGCATAAATAGGCAGGTTGCCACTTCACTTCCTTAACACCTTCAGTTTCAGTCAGGCTGCCTTCAAATCTGTTTGCCAGGTTTTGAATTTGGCCTGAGCTGGCTCCCATTCTCCTGGTCCCCAGCCAACCCTCTCTATGTCTTCACTACTCCTGCAGCTTTTATTTGACCTCATAGCCTCACTTTGAGCAGGCACAGGATCTTGTCTCACCTATGACAGGATCTTTCCTGTCATAGGTGAGAACTGCTTCAACCTCTGATCCTCCTCACCACAAAATCATCTTTGTCCCTCCCTCCCTCCTTGTCCCCATGGTCAGGGACTAGGATGCCCTGTGTCCTGTCCAATGTCAAGATCTTAAGTTTTGCTCTTGCTTCCATCTGTTTTGCTTTAAGCCCATGATCAATCAAATATAATATTTACTGTTTTATCTTCAACCATCCCTTCTATCTTGGCTTCAGTCCCTTGGCCTAAATAAATGTTTGAATGTTTGCACACTTAAAAAACAGAACAACAGCAGCAGAAAACCTCCCTGGGCTCTGGTGTCCACTGTGAGTTGTTCCTCTAACATCTTTCCCTTCCTACAGAAGTAGTGGCTGACTCTTCCTTCCAGTGGGTGACTCTGTCTCATCCTCTTGCTCCTCAGCCTCCTTCCTCATCAAGCTTCAGACTCCCATCTCTAGCATAGTTGAAAAGTCACCAAAGACTTCCTTTCTAAAGCCAGTGATACCATGTCAGTGCTTTTCTTGCAGGCCTCCTGGCTACCTTTGATGATCTAGAACATTACTTTCACTGGGAATCCTCAGAGATAGTATAGTCCATGAATTCAACCAACTGCAGATCAAAAATGTATTTTGAAGTGCTTTCATAAACATGTACAGACCATTTATTCTAATTATTTCCTAATTAATATAAAATAACAATAATTCACATGGTAACTGTGTTTTGTATTATAAATCTAGAGATGATTTAAAGTAAATGGGAGAATGTTCCTAAGTTATATACAAATATATGTGGGACTTGAGCATCTCTGATTTTGGTATCCACAAGAGATCCTGCCACCAATCCTCTATGGATGTAGAGGTAATAGGCATTCTTTTAAAATAACTTTTCCTCTCTATAAAGTGGCCTAATTTGGTGTACTATTTCCTCTTATTGTTTTCTTGCTTTTCCTCTTTCAAAATGTTAATTCCTTTGAGAAACCTTCTATGATCATCCAAACACAGTCCCAGCACATTCATCTTCTATCCTTATCCTAATCTTTAGATGAGCTTGTCCTGTTATATAGATTTCTACATTGTTCTTGTAAGTATTTTTATTTTTTTCATGGGCCAGCTTTCGGGTTCCACCCTCTCTTAACTCATGAAGGCGAGTACTTAACTATTTTGTTCTTCACTGTGCCATCAATGTTTTTCACTCTGCCTGGCATACTAAAAAGGGTTCCATCAATATTTACTGAATGAATAATCTGAATGAATGAGTGAAGGGAAGATAAATTAGTGGGAGACTAAGATTATCCAGAGGCAAAACAAAGACTTGTGAATAAAGGCCATAAAGTCATGTGGCTTGGAAATTGACCTTACTGTAAAAAGGAGAAAGAAAACACATCCACACAGATGTGCTCCTGGGTCAGGAAAGAGCTTAAGTAGGCTTTGTATTGTTTACAAGAAACAGAGCCAAAATGAATCCAATCTTTCTTTTTTTTTCTTTCAGTTTGCAAACTTTCTCTTTTTATTTGGAAAAAATGTTTCTCCATTGTACATGTCTGCCTACAAATGGTGTCTAAAACAAGAAAAGTCAAAGCCCCCAAACAAGAAGAATCAAAGTCCTCCATATACCCACAGCATGAAAACTCACGAGGGCTGTTAGCCAAAGTGAAACTCCAGGATTTTCACATTCTATCATATGATCTTACATTGGCCACTTCCTCCTCTTTCCTACTGTGTAGCCCTACATCTTGTTGGGTGACATGGAAGAGGTTATCAGGCACTACTGGGAAGATCATAGATAAAACTGAAAGGAACAGGTCAAAATCACTTTGAGAAATGTTTCAATGCCAGGCTAAGATGCTTAGATTTTAAGTTTTAGAAGATAATTTTTAAAATATTAGAATTCTATCTACATCTATATTTTAGAGAAATTTGTTCTGATTCTAGATCATAAATTGGATGTTTACAAAAGTTAAAGAAAAAGAAAACAAGAGACTAGCTCTAATGCTGGTTTTAAGTGGTAAAATAATTTAAATTGTTACATTTTTCCCTCTTATTTTCATTCCAAAATAGATTTTAAATTAAAAAAAAGATAGTGAAATGGAGAAAAAATAATTAGAATCAGAGTAGTAACAGGAAAAATCACATGGCGAAGAGAAGATATATTAATCAGACATAAGCATAACTCTTACAAGTTAAAACCATTCAGCCATAAATTTCCTTTGGAGCTTCCTGGAAGACAAAGTAAAACAGGAATATAATCACTTACATAATTTATATTGTACATATAGTAATAATAGCTAATATTTATTGTGCTCTAACTTTGTGCCAGACACTGTTTATATGTGTCCTTTATATTTAGTCATTTCTACATAAATTTGAAGGCCTCATGTTCTTCCTAGATAACTTTATTAACTACATCAGCTGATAAAAAGATCTTCTATGATGAGGAAGTGAAAATTTATGCTGAAAAACATCCCCCCTTTTTTTTCCTTTAGAGAATAATCAACCTAAATTAAACTTTTAAATTTTTGGTTTAAAGCAGCCAGCCTGTTTCAATAAAGTTGCCAAATATTCTTAACCGAAAGGAAGCATTACAAGATATGACAAACAGGAAAGCTAAACAAAAGTCAACAGTGTTGCAAATCATACATTTATGGGAGGAAACGCTCCAGTTCTGCAGCCAAGCCTGGAGCTTAAACCTACAAGACATACAACGCTAACTTGAACGTGAACAGGGAAGTGTGCTGTGTCATCCTCCAGATTGAGGAGCCAGCAGAGCCTGGGCCTGCCTATGCTGCAGCAGATGAGTACTGAGGCCTACAGCATGAGGCCTTTAGGAAGTGATAGAGAGCACTGGCTCACTAGCTCTGTTATCACATACTAACAAACTGGAAAAGACTGGACAGATTTTTGATGTGAAACTCAAATAATATTTGATTCAGTTCCATATTTGACTTCCTGGAAATGAGTGATAAGTTGCCAACATCCTCAACACCTTTGGAATAAACTGGTGGCGTTTTTTTTCCTAGATCTTTCTATAGCACACCTCTGTGTGTATGCTAGTGACCCTTGCTCCCATAATAAAACTCAGACTATAAGACAGGTGGAATGGGGCACTAAGTCAAATGTCCAAGAGACCAAGAAAAAGAAATGAGGTATATCATTGCAAATGAAGTCTATCATTGTATATCACTACGATTAATGAGTCAGGGACACAGAATATTTCTACTCTAAAAGAAAAATAAAAAGAAATAGGAAATCTAGGTTTGTGAATAAAATTTCTCAATCTTTAACTGTTAGTAACAAATATTTAAAACCTGCATTAGGTCAAGCAGTTCTCTGTCAAAACACATTATATGCATGCACATCCATGTCACAAAAAAATCCATTATTTTGTAAAATTAATGTGAACTAATAATTACAATAAAATGGTTTTAAAATATAAAAATCTCTTCAGAGGAAGGTGAACCTTTAGGAACTGAATTCCCTTAAGAGAAGTTTGTATAAAAGTTTGTAGCAGGTCCATAAGAGTGATATTTCCAGGTAAAGACTTTAGGCTTCTGTTCCTGATGAAGGATAGACATGATTGCTTGCACTGACAACAGATGTGACACACTTTTGTGAAGATCAAAGTGTCTCCAGGATTTGCCTGAACCAAAATCAACCATTTCACATGTAGCTAAGCTGAGGGGGTAGCATGGTTGGCCTTTCTTTTAGCTAACAGTAGATTTGCCCAACAAATGAATAAATGAGTGTAATGTCAAGAGTCCATCAGGAAAGAAGAAATACTCTAAGTGCTACGCTTCAAAGGAAGCAAAATTTAAAGAACTTGAGAAGTTGGAAAGAGATGTGAAAGGGATTATTGAAAGATCTGACCACTAGAACTACTCAGAGACAATCTGGATGTTGTGGGGAAATCTGGGAAAGCAGGTACATTCCTTCTCAAAGAGACCTCTTGTGGGTCTAGGAAATGTCTCTCCATGTGTCACTGCTGCCACTAGGAATCTACAGGCAGTCATGTTGTGATAGGTGGTTGCCTCTGTGCATCAGTTCTAAGTCAGGAAGACCTGTCATTTGAAGGGAGGACAGCAAGATCAGTGTGGACCCCTTTGAGGACCTCTGTGCCTTTTTGGACCATATCTGACCACAGAAAGTTTTTTAGAGTATAATGGCTCCTACTTTACATTCACCTCACAAAGTACATAGAAACATCTCTTCTAGCCCATTCTAATCTGGAACAAAAGAGGGAAGGGGATTCTGAGAAGTATATTGTACACAGGAGCCAGTTTCATGGTAGAACAAACCAGCACACAGAGGAAAAATTCTTCAATTTTTCCTAAATAGGCTGTGATCATTGTAGCTGAAACATTTCCAAAACCACTGTGACTTCCATGTTATAGAAGAAATCTATCAGGAATAAAGAGAGGGTGGCTAGGAAGTCAGATAAACTTGGAGTTGCATTTGGACTACTTGCTTCATTCCTAGTCTTAGGAAAGATGACTAGCTCTCTAATTCAGGTTTTCCATCAACATGATGTGTCATCTTAAGGATGAAACACAATGCTGAGAATACATAGTGTGGTTCACAGGGACAAAGGGTATATATAGCTTATTCATTGTTGTAGCCCTTAGGGTTAAGAAAGTTGTCTGACACCACAGTAAGCAAGCACTACATTAAACTCACCATAACCGCTGCTTAGAAGAGCAAGAGGGTTTCTCCAACTCTCACAAGAGTTTGAGAGGATGGCTAGACTGAAAGGATGGATACACAATGAGATTTTTCTTGATCTTTTTTGAAGGTTGCTGAAAGTGAATTATCTCCAAGGTTTGCTGTGTTCCAGGACATATTTTAAATGAATTAGTTTTTATTCTCATAGTTTAAAAATACCAGGAAGCAGCATAACAGATTCTATAAGTAAGCATTCTTTCATTCTTTGTCCAAAAAGCATTCAGTCATGTAATCTCCCTGAAGGTGCATCACCATTTTCCCTGTCATTTAGCATCACATCTCTGAGCAGAATCCAGCTTACATCTAGTAAGTAGAAGGCAAGCACAATGACCACACACACTGCATCTTTCTCCTGAACACACACACATACACACATTGTCCTTTGGTAAGAGGCAGGGCATGAAAAGGAAAAAACAGAGATGCATTCCAAAAAAGACATTAGCTAAACAAAAGTCAAGTCCACCAGGGAAGCCATCAGGAAATTGGTTAACATTTCCCCCCATTCAACAAAAGATAGCAGGCACTTGTCTCAATATCTCCTTTCATCCCTGAAAGCTTTAAAATTGATTCATGGTTTCATAACTACAACAAAGCAACCTTAGACAGATTAAAATCAAGGCTTTTTTAAATTTGGATATCAACAGCAAGAATCCCACCCAGGTCTTGCTAAAAACGACTTTGGCTGACGTTATGAAATGCTTCCTCAAGCTCTTCTTCAGCCAAATGAGAAGTCGTCTGGAAAGGATTCATCCTTTTAGTGTACACAGAAGATCTTCTTCTTGGATCTATAAACTAAGTCTTTAAATTCCACTGTAATTACTCCAAAGACATAAATAGAGCCGATACTATTTCTGGCATCCCAGCTGGCTCCTTAGACAAGGTACACAGCATTTTCAAATAAAGCTTCCGCAAAGTGTGTAGGTATTCTAGCAACAGACAGATGCCTGGAAATTCTAAAACATAGTGTCTAAAAAGAATGGCTTCCAAAAATGCTAGTGCCTGAGACAGGCCCCTTCTTCAATTTAATTCTTGTACCAGTTGTTAGGATTGAGTTTCTTGGTACGGACTGAAGCCTATTCTGTTTTCAACCACTAACTTGGCTCTCTTCGAAAGTTCTGTATACTGAAACAATTCATTAAATACTCATACATAAAGTTTTATTAAGGGGATATGTTACTGCTCTCAGACTCACTCTGAAGTTATTAACAAGGACAATTTAAAAGCTCTATTTCAAAGCCTCACAAAACTGTCTTAGTGTTAATGTTGATTAATACCAACATCATATGCATTTAAAAAAAATGAATGCCATCCATATCTGGCATACTTCTTGGTTTGGACAGGAACATTTCACTCTTGCTTTTCGTGGACATGTTTGGCTCTCTTTTAACAGCAGACTTGTAGAATCTCAAATCATCCCATACATTTGTTTTCTTGCCATCATTTCTGGTCATATTTGTGGGTCTTCTTGAAATCTGAATTCAGATTAAGATCCTATTGCTAAGAAATAATCAACAGAATGAATTTCCAGAACCTAAGGCTGCTACTAATTCTTGATTTAATAATAAAAAAGAATCATGAGCTTGCTCCTCTTTTTTTGTTATTTATCTGTGGATATCTGTCAACTATTCTGTACCTTCAATTTTTTTTTTTTTTTTTTACCTTAAAAACAATGGGTTGGGCAAATCTCCAATGGACAAGCAGAGACTCTGGAGGGATACATGTGTTAGTTATGAGCTCACAAATATTCCCAGCTTTCTGTCTTCTAGGCCCACAATGGCATTATGCTTTCCAGCCCCCTTGAGCTTAAGCAGGGTAAAGTGATCAGTTTTGATTTATGAGTTTTGAGCATAAATGACATGTGTCTCTTCTCATGTCCTGTGAAGGCCCTCCACATCTCTCTTTCCTTCTGGCATGGGACTGGTAGTTTCCAGATACGGCTGTTGTAGCAGTTAGAGTATCTCAGAGTGAAAATGACAAGGATGAGTATTAGAGCACCCACTGACCCTTAGGAAGCATATAATATGACCAAGAAATACACTCATGGTTTCAAAAGCACTGAGCATTTTCCATTGTTTGATATTACAGTCTATAACCTAGTCTTTCCTCATTATATAACCTATAACCTACTCTTTTCCTCACATTCATAAGCAACCAAGCTCTTCCCCAAGTGAAGGCAGATTTGTGTTTCCTCTACAAGAGGGATGGGTCATGGGAGCTGGGTGAGTGTAATGAATGCCAAAGATCTGATATATCCCACATTGTCAGATTTATATTTAGAGGAAGAAAACTTGAAGAGTTTTGATTATAGGATACTACCTTCACTTAACAAGGATGTACTCTTCAGATTTAACCTGAACATGATAAAATTTTATTTAAAGTAATGACAACACATACCCACTTCCTTTTGACATCCTCTGCCTGGGTCATTTGAGAGCAGGGGTACTCCTGAGTATGCCACCAGAGCAAAAGTGGGAGGTCAACCCACAGCTTCAGGCCCTTGCTGTGTGAGTTAGGGGCTGGCCCTGTGTGGGCAAACTAGCAGTAGAGAGTGTTCCCATCTAGACTTGAGGCTATTGTGATAATGAGAGGATGGTGACATCTAAGATAGGGCCAGGCAGCTTCACACTCTGCTACAGTGATTAAAAGGTGAGACTTAGAAGTGAGCCACAACTTGTTCAAATCAGAGCTCTAAGTGGCTGTGTTATCTTCCATCACTTTCTTAACCCATAAGAGCTCAAATCACGTATTTCATAAAAGGAAATGCCATATTTTAGTGTCAGGTGCACAGTATGGTCTGTTATTACTGACACCTCTATAGTCATTGGCTATACCTACTCATCAACAAAGCCTCTTCTCACAAGGAACACCAAACATAACACACACAAAGAAGTGGGCCATTCTGTGGCATAGAGAACTGAGGTAGCCTCCCATCATCCCTGCTTCTTGGTGTTCTTCCTGTTGAGCGTAGGCAGGGCCTCTGCTTGCTTCTAACTCACAGACATGAGAACAGTGATGGAAGAACACATCCATCACTAGGTGATGCTCAAGCTCATCATCCATTTTCTGTTGCTATAACAGAATACCTCAAGCTGAGTAATTCAGAAGGAAAGATATGTATCTACATCTCACAGTTTGGGAGGCTAAATGTCTAGGATCAGACAGTTCCCTTTGTTCTCTGGTGAGGGTCCTCTTGACTGTGTCACAACACCAGCAATGGCACAATGACAAGAGCACACACAAGAGGAATCACCTGACAAGATAGGAAGCTAAGACCAGGGAGTAGTCAGCATGATTCCTTTGTAACAACCCACTCTCATGAAAACTAAATCACCCCTCAGGTACCCTTTATCCCTCCTGAGGGCAGCACACTGGTGACCTAATTACCCTCTATTAGGCCCTACCTCTTAAATAGTCCAACACCTCTCAAGCTTCCAGCACAGGAACTCTTGGGAGTCAAATCACATCCAAACTATAGTACTATATAAACAATCTGTATTCACAGACCAAAACTAAAGAACTTTCTATGAGATTGAAGTAAGTGCCCATAATGGAGACACCAATGTGGCATGGAACTTCCAGGTGGCCTCCAGGAACTGTAAGAAGCCTCTACAATCTTCAGTGGCTACCAGAGAATGAGGGCAGCATTTAGCCAACAACCCACAAAAATCTAGTGTCCTCCATCCTGCAACCATAAGGAAGTGAATTCTACCAAAAGCCTTAGCTTGGATGGGGATTTGTCCCAACAAGAGCTTTCAGAAGAGATTACAGAATAGCTCATACCTTGGTTGCAGCTCTTGAGACTCTTCTTCAGAAATGAGCCCAGCTAAGTCACAGCCAGACACATAAATCTGATCAGTGTAAACTTAAATAATAAACATGTATTGTTTTACATTGCTGAATATATGATAATTTGTTATGCAAAACAAACAAAAATTCATACATACACTGAACTTGAAATTTTGTCCATTTTTATGTAAATAAAGTCAAGTGAATTTTTAATTCAATGATCAGTTACTAAATTCTCTTTCTTTGGATTTCTCTTCATAATTCAAATATTTGAGATTTCAGAATTTTCACCTACAATCACATGGTCATATGGGAACATGGCCTTTCACGGTTGATTTGAAAATTATATACTTGGTTTGTGTCTATTGATGCTTGAAAAAGGAAAGAGCCCAATTTGAAGAATAAATTTTTTTTTTTATAAAACACTTGTGCAGTTACATTTTATAATTAAAATCCTTTGTCGTGAAAAGGACATGAGAATATTTTCTGCCAAAAAGGTAACTCAGGTCGTTTAATCACTGACCAAGTCCTGCACATTATTAAATAAACAGACAAATGTCATGTACTTTAGAAAGCACTTCTTGTTTCTCCTCCAGACAGAATTGAGTCTGCCCTTTGGGGTTCATAGAACACCTGACTATAAACATTTTATCTTGTGTTGTAACTGCCTATTCCCATAGCTCTCTCCATCACTAGTCCAGCACTGGCAAACTATAGCTCATACTAAATTCTGTCTGTGTCCTGTTTTGTAAATCAGTTTTGATTGGAACACAGCCATGCATTTTGCTTGCCTATCACCTTTATACAGTGCAGAGTTGAATGATTGCAACAAAGACTTATCGGCCCATAATTATAAGCTATTTACTCTCTGTCCTGCTACAACTTGAATAAACATCTCCCAAAGATCCATGTGCTAAATAAAGGCTTGGCCCACATGGTGGTACTATTGGGAGGTGGTGGAACCTTCAAGAGGTGAGCCCTAGTTAGGTATTTAGGTCATTAAGGGCCTGACCTTGAAGGCAAATATGGAATTCCAGACCCTCTCCTCACTTTATCTTTAGTTTCTTAGCTGTGGGGTGAGTGGTTTTGCTCTGTCATACTTTCCTACCATGATGATCTGCTGGCCACATGCCCAAGACCAACATGGACTGAAACTTCCAAAACTGTGAGTCAAATAAACCTTTTTCTCTTTGTAACTTGGTTATCTCAGTAATTGTCATAGTGATGGAAAGCTGACTAACACAGCTACATTTGCAGAAAATTTTTCTGATCCTTGTACCAGCAGTTATGAGCTTTATGAGGTGATAAACTGTGTCTTGCTCTTCCCTGTGGCCTCAGAAGCTAACCCATAATAGACTCTAATTTTTAATTTAGTGAATGTAAAGATGCATCAAACACCTGTAATTCAAGACAACATTATTAATTTATCTTCCAAAGTAGACCTTCCCTAGAAAAGCCTATAGAGTTTTAAGACTATGAACTCCATAAGAAAACAATCTGTCCTCATACTTTGTATTACCCTGGAAGTGGAAAACAGAATGAACAGAGCTGGCTATTAGAGCACATTCCTATCCTTCATTAGAAGGCTGTATTTAGACCAAATTGTCATTTATTAAACAATTTTCACATTAGTTACCAAGCCCATGTGTCTTTTAGGGGACTGCTATTCTGTTTTGAGATTCACTTAGAATCAATTTTCCAAAAGTCCGTTGTGTATTTGCTGTCCAAGAACCCTTTTAATTTTCATTTATAAACCTTTTTTGATGTTGCTCCCTTGTCAAAAACAGGAAGCCATTATTTTCCAGTGGTAAACAAGTTCAAAATCAAGTTAGCCACTCAGCTCCCCAATTCAAGACAGTGTTTTGTATACATGAAAAAAAAATCTTTCTAATCTTCATCAAATGTATCAAAATTCCCAAGGGAAAGCCAAGTGCCTTAAAATTTTGTGGGAATCAAAGAATTTGAAGAACCCCCTCCCCGAGGTTTGGTTATTCTCCAAACCTGGTGAAACGTTTTTATATCTCCTGTGATTCATTCCTTCACTATTTCAGTCTCCTGAGATTAGTCTGAATGCTTTTTCCTTCATTCATCCACCCACAATCTCTCTAACTCCCATATGGGATGTATACAGTAACACTAACCACCAAGAACAAAAAGCAGAACAAGATGTTTGCCATGGATATCAAGTCTCAAAAGAGACAATTAAATTGATACAAATCATCATTGCTTTCTGAATCACTATACACTGCTATATTTTAAAATGCCAAGTAATTTACTATAAAGTGTTACCTAAATATTCTGTAAACAAATGTATTAAACCCATAGGGAAGTATAATCAGTTGGATAGTGTTAAGTTCATCCTGATGTTTAGAAATTCTTCCAAGTCACCTGATCAGGGCCCCCAAGGAGAAAGAGACCCCAGTTTCCAATAGGGTCAGTAAACAATGTCACCCTTTCCTGGCCCTCGATTTTGTGCTCTGAGATCAAGTCCCATACCCCATCACCACCTTCACCTTCCAATCTTCTAGTCATCTTCAGCTAGGATAAGATATTCCCTGGTCTGCAGCAAACTTAGAAAAAATATTCAACATATGAAAAGCTTTATAAATATTTATTGATATACCTACATACAAATATAAGGTTATCTATCCTTTTATTTTAAATGAAGTTTCCCCTACTTAATTTTGTGTATGGGAAGGAGGTTCAAGATGTCCTTTATTCAAGAAAATGTTAGCACCATATATTGTTGTTTCTATAATATTCTTACTAAATAAAAGATGAAATTATCATACTTAGATCAGGTCCCCCAATTAAAAAAATAATAATATATTTAATTCAATCTATTATATCCAAAATATATCATTTTACCATGTAACAACTATAAAAATTGACAATAATATATTTTACATAAAGTACTGTATCTACAAATTCTGGTGTATATTTAACACAGAGAGAGCATCTTAACTGGGACTAAACACAAATCATGTTCTCAATCGTCATATGTTATCTAGTGGCCACTATATTGTGCAGCATAGAAATAGATCTTGATTAAATCAAATATAAAAATTCTGGGAACACAGTACCTAGGTAAGGTTGTGTTCCTCATATTTAATACACCAGGAGACTCATAATGTCAGAAGGTTTCACTATTCATTATAAGAAACATTGTCATTTTACTAAAGAAGTAACTGTAATTATTTTCATTGTAGAGGATTTTTCTTCCTTTCAACTGGTAAATTATCTGTGGGATGATATACTGACTCTATATGAATGTTCTAGAACTAAAAAACTTGGTACCTATTGGTGGTCTCATACATTGATAATTTTCACACAAATTCTGAATCATTATTACATGTATCTGAATCATTATTACATGTATGTTGTAAAACAGGTATTTTCTTATTTTCTAATTATATGATCCCATATTCTTCCTATTAGAAGTCATATTTATATAGAGAAGAGCTTTCATTTCTCTTTCTCTTTTACTATTATTTCTTCTCAAACTCCCATTATTTTATATATATATATATATATATATATATGTGTGTGTGTGTGTGTGTGTGTGTATACAACTATATATATACAACTATATATATATACAACAACTATATATACATATATAGGTATATACATATATATATATACATATACATATACTGTATATATGTATACATATACTGTGTATATATATATATATATATATATATATATATATATATATATATATATATATACAGTTGTTGTTGTTGTTGTTCTGGGGATTGAACTCAGGGCACTTGACCTCTGAGCTACATCCCCAGCCCTATTTTTTATTTTATTTAGAAACAGGGTCTCACTGAGTTGTTTAGCACCTCATTTTGCTGAGGCTGGCTTTGTAACATGCAATCCCTCCATAATCATGTTTTTTAATTCCAATTATTCCTTCATATTTCCTGAGGGATCCTTTTCCATAGTATTCTGCTTTTATTATTTGAATACAAATTTCTCTCAAATGATTCTGAGTGTACTAGGTACACTCTTGGCTTGGTTTAAATTTTAATCTACTTTATGATTATGGTTAGGACCCAGGTTAGAAGAAGCCAGGTTCCAAAACTCATTTCCCTCAATTTTTAAAGTGATCCATGAAATCCCAAAGGATCCAAGGACTTAAGAGTACTGAAAAATCATTGATTTGAGAAGGAAGAGGAGGGTCAATGATCCCTCCAAGGTCACTCAACTGTTTAATGGAAGTGAATTAAAGTGAATTGCGAACCAGAACACTGGTTCCTTAGGCAGTGCACTGAATGCTTTCCACAGATTTACTGGAGCCAGCTCCTTTAGAAGCAGTCAAGCTTGTGCTGTTCAATCTTTATGATTAGCTCTATCCCTTGCTAACTGCTTACTTTATATCCCATTTGCAGCCAGGACACTACAGAGGTGTTCCTGCCACCACAGAGAAGCCAGTGATCAGCACTAGGTAAGCAGTTCTGAGGTAGGCATTACAACACAGCTCTACCTGTCTCCCTCTCTCTACTTCTCTCCCTTTTTTTTTTTTTTTTTCAAGTGTTCTCTTACCTCAGATATCCCTGTTTCCTGAGGTGGGGGAGTGTCTCTGTCTTACTGGAATTGGGGAAAATTAAACAGCCCCCCTGTTTCACCCTTCCCATGCACACCATCACTAGATGGTGAAGGTCATGGTTAGAGACACAGAAGCTCAAGTTGTTTTATGATGACTAAATCAAAGGAATTTTATTATGATAGAAATTGAACAAGATTCTAGCTCTTCTAATTCTGAGCCATATCAAAATGAGACTTCTATTTCTCCACTCAATATAGTCTCTTGGTTGTCTAAATCCAAGTAGAACTATTTCCCCACCAGTAAACTCAAATCAAGCAATCAGGGTATATAGCCAGGCACGGTGGCATGCACCCGTAATTCCAGCGGCTCAGAAGGCTGAGGCAGGAGGATCTAGAGTTCAAAGCCAGCCTCAGTAATTTAGCAAGGCCCTAAGCAACTCAGCAAGACAATGTCTCCCCTGGGTTTAGTCAGGTTATAGGAAGCCATTGATTGCAAACCCATTGTGTAGATGTTGCCAATTGCCTAGTCATCTATCTGATCATCTGTTTTCCATTACATTCTAGATTTGTGCATCATGAATTCAAATTGGATAATGGTCCAGGATCTGTGTATAATTAGTTCGACATTTACACAGTAAGGTGGCAGGAAGCAAATGGGCAAGGTGAGGAAGGAAGGGGCATACTGGTAGCTAAGGAGGCCATGCTGTTGACTGAATACTGCTGAGCTTCAAATCTCAGGTCTCTTATGAAGTTTTGTTAATTCTTCGGTTACCACCATTATTTAGGATAAATCCTAAATAGGATAAACCCACAAAAGAACACAAGCAAACAAACAATAACAAAGCAGTTCTTGAAAGAATCATTGAAAGCAAGAATAGAAGGGAAGTGGGCTGGGATTGTGGCTCAGCGGTAGAGCGCTCGTCTAGCGCGTGGGCGACCCGGGTTCGATCCTCAGCACCACGTACAAATAAAATGTATTGAATAAAACGCATTGTGTACATCTAAAGCAAATAAATAAAAATATTTAAAAAAAAAAAAAAAAAATAGAAGGGAAGTGCCCCTGTCTACTCACCCCACTCCACCAAAAGGAGCCTTCCATAATTACCTCTGTCTTTAGGCACTCTCTCTGATCCTTCCATCCCTGGTAGAAAAACATGCAAATAGAAAAGAATTCACACATCTGGAAATGTTTTACTTATCACAAGTTTTAGTGACTTTTCAAAGAAAAACATAAAATTGAGTGAAAAGTCAAACAAAGATTTTGGTTCACCTAGAGGGCTAACAACCTTCTTTTTATGATCCTGTTCATCTCTCATTTGATGGGATTACTCAGGAAACGTATTGCTATTTTGATTTTAAATTGCTCTAAAATATGTGATTACATAAAGGCAACCCAGAGTGAATCTCTGAAGGGGGAAAAGAAAGAAAGAAAGAAAGAAAACAACTGGGAAGGATGACTATTTTATTGCATTTATTCCATTCTCTTTTTGTTCCTTGTATATGTCATGAAAATCCATCAATCTGTATTATCATTTTGGGAAAACATCTCTGAAAATGCTATTTGAAGTATCCAGCAAGCCCTGGGTAATCTGGCTGTCAGATGTTGGCTCAGTGATTGAAGATGTATAAAAACAAACCAAGCACTAATGTCATCCACCAGTCTAATTTTTTCTGAAATTACTAAAATAGATAAAGGAGTGTTTATACTATGTTCATGTTTTTGGTAACTTAATATGTAATTTAGCACAATTTTCTGGATTTTCAGCTCATGTTTCCTAGCCACCAACATGCTAGCACACTGCCTTGACATGGAGCACACAGAAGCTTCTCCTGAGCACTGGTCTCTGCCTTTGGCTCTGCCCCTATTTAACTGGATGGGCCAGGTCTAATGACTAAGCTTGCCTGAACTTCAGTTTTCTTTTCTTCAAAATAGAATAGAAAAAAAAATGTGATTCTTGCTAGGATTACTGTGAATAGTAAATTAAATAA
The DNA here is from genome assembly GCA_025594165.1 of Tamias sibiricus. Lineage (NCBI taxonomy): Eukaryota > Metazoa > Chordata > Mammalia > Rodentia > Sciuridae > Tamias > Tamias sibiricus. The sequence goes on from CM046664.1 coordinate 49,807,306, forward strand.
AACATAAAAAGGCAATTAACACAGTACCTAGCATTTTATATGACAATAGTTCTTAGAACTTAAAGGAATTTTCAGGAGCATTTATTCCAGAGACTACAGTATGCATTTTTAAGGAAAGCATCTATAAATGATTCTGAAAAGAGTTTATAACTCCAAATATTAAGAACCATCTGTCAATCTTATTATTAACTTATCTACATACTTATTTGCTGAAAAGGGAACCTGGGCCCAAAAAGAGGAAAAAGGTTTTCCAATATAACACATACACTTAGCAATAGAATAACAACTAGACACCAAGTCTCCTGGCACTGTTTCTAATATTTTATTCTATTATGTTAATTAAAATATATATGAGAGTTAATTAAGCAAGTGGAAGAAGAACATTTAATGAGTGACCATATTGAACAATACAAAGCAAATGATTTTATCCTGGTTTCAAGGATCATTTGATCTAATTTCTATAACAGAAATACAAGAAAACATAAAGAAAATACTTTATACTTATTTATATACTTTATAGTGATATTATCTGTGATCTTTCCCAATGAATCAATCAAAATGAGCATCATTAGGCTCTAAAACAAAAGGGTGAATCAAAGTCCCTGCCCTCCAGAAATTTCCTGTCCAGGCATTAATAATGCAAATCCAGCATACTAGATAATTGCTCTCACAGGAGCAGAAAGAGCCCAGGAAATGTAGGAGAGGGAGACACTTCTTTCCTATGGATGTGGCTTTTCTTCATGGGGTTGCATGGCAGTGAGAGAAGCACCTTTACATGTATCAGCTAGTTCTCTGCAATTTGTGACAACTGCTTTCCAGGTCCATGAAAGTACAATTTGAGATAGGGTGAAAAAGCTCTGATCATAACATCCCCATAGTTTTATCAATTCCCCACAACCCTGGTTTCTTCCCTATTAACAGAGAATAATAATTATACTAAGGTAGTCTCACATATAGCCTCAGCTTTTCTTTCAATTCCTTCTGGCCTTGGATTTACTTTTTAAAGAAACCGGTACAACATTAATAACTATGTCTCTTTTTCAGGTTATGAATTTAATTTCAGTAAAAGAACTTTGAGAAATATCCTAGTATGTGTCATAAAACTACATAAGGTTGAAATTATGATCAATAAATTTGACCACTAAAAATATGACAAATGGCCATGAAGTTTACCCTTAAAGTAATTATTACAGTACATATTAGAAAAATGCCATGGAAAGAAACACCATAAGCCAGAATATGCACAATGGTCATTGCTGGCAAACAGGAGCTGCATCTTTTCTTGTAGCAGAGCAGACCTGCCCACATGTGGTCATGGGCTTGGCAGTGAAATAAAGAAATTTCAAGGGAAAGTGTGAGATTTAAACAGAGATACTTGTTAATTTATTTGCATCAAATTTAAAACTGCAATGAATGATTACTCAAATGTTTTAATATTTTTCTGATAATGCAAGTGATTTAATGATTTTCTAAAGGATACTTTGAGCATAGTTTTTGCATTTCAGAATAATAAATTGAAGAGATATCTATGGACATCTATAAAGATTTCTTGACAGATCTTTTGGTCTTTCCTGGAACACAAATAAGTGGCCTTCTGTTGAACTTTAAGAATGAATGCATAGTGTTCTGGTGCACTGGATAGAGAGCTATTGAGAACCTAGAAGTCTGGGCTCCAAATTGTATATGGCACCACTTGATTGTTTAATCCCAAACAGTTCTTCTGGACCTCTGGATCCTCTTCTGCACAATGAGTACTGGGCTACAAAGTCTCTTCCGGTTCCAAAAATGCTATGATTTACTAGATATTTCTCTAATAATTATGTTTCCTCTTTTTGTTTTTCAGTGCCAATGACTTTCAAAATGTTTTACTACTATATGGAAGCCAAGTATGGTGGGCAGAACATTGGCCCCCCAAATATATCCACCTCCTAATCCCTGAAACCTGTGACTATGTTGCCTTACCTGAAAATAGAGACTTTGCAGATGTGATTAACTTAAGGATTTTAGATGGAGAGTCTATTCTGCATTATGAAGGTGGACCCAATGTAGTCATAAGGGAAAGAAGGAGGCAGGAGAGTTAATCATAGAAGGAGATGTGATGACAGAAGCAGACGTCAGAGAGGTGGCTGCTGGCAGGTGGCCATGAGGCAAAGCATGAGGCAGCAGCTGCCAGAAGGTGGAAAGCCAGGGAATTCACTTACATGTACTTGTGTTTGTGTTTTCTTTTTAATTGTGTTTTCTTTTTAATTTTTAATATTTTAAACCTTTTGTTAACACTGTTTGGTAAAATTAGCCTCAGGAAGGAAACTATCCCTCAAATGCACTATACCAAATATTCTGTCTCTGTCAGTTGATCTCTACAATAGCCTTAAAATATTAATTTTCCAATATCACATGTAAAATGAGAATATTACCTTATATTAAGGTCAGGCCATAGCAAATTAATTGCTCAAATCATAGTAATTATAGGTAATTTTAAGGTGGGGGGTGAATATAATGATGTGGGAGCTGAGGGAGTTGGTCATGACACTGGGAGAAACTGAAAAACACTCATTCTTCTCCCTCATCTTTCCACCTTGAGGAAAAAGCAAAATCTTTGAGCCTTTACTTAAAGGGAACTCAAGTGTCACTGTGGGTAAGGTTCTGGCATCTGCCAGACATTTAAGTTATCTTGAGGTACAAGGAAGGCACCATTTTATTGTTTTATTAGACTTCCAGACTTCCACTTATAGATGGCTTCTTCAGGGTGTTTTTATGTCCTCTTTCATGCTTATCTCAGTGAAGGAAGACAGAGCATGGAATGGAAAGAGAGTAGGGGGAGAAAATGATTGAGAGAGAGGAAAAAACAAGGGGAAGGAAGGAAGGAAGGAAGGAAGGAAAGAAGGAGAATAGGAAAAGAAACAAAAAACTTGACAGAAAGAAATTTCAGGGCTCTGATAATGATTTTTTTGATCTTCCGCCCAACTATGCCAGACAAAACCAGAGTAATTATTAAAACATTTTACAATGAAAACAGTTCCCTTATTAAAAGGAGTGAAAGTAATCTAAATCATTTGGTCTGCCCTAACACTTGATAAAAAATGAAAAAGTTTTGCTTGTAGTGAGGATGAATGTGGTTTCTTCCTCCATTTGAAATGGTATAAGTGTTAAGGACATACCTACTGGGAACAGACCTGTGCTTGAAAACTGTCTTCCAATATGGCTGATGCTCGCGTGAATATTGTCAGTGCCTCTTTCAGCAAAGAAGATATGGCTTTCATGTTTGTTTGTTTTTCTTTACAATTGTTATTGCAGAAAGCATGCTATAAACTGAGACCAACTATAAAATAGCAGTAAGTAATAAAAACAATTGCAAAACACACTGCAAATGCTTTAAATAATCAGTACCCCTTGGCTAGTCTACAGCATGGTTTACAAATCCAATGTAAGGATGCAAGCACCAGGCAAATATTACAGAATAAAAGTAAATACAGACATGGGTTTGAATTCTGACTACTTCTGCCTCTGATGTTAATTTGACCTTGATTAATATTGTTTAATTTCTCTGAACTTCAGTTTACCCATATGCAAAATGGGGATAAGCAATATCTACAGTATAGAGTTGTTGAGAATCTTAAATTACCTGATTATTTGATAGGTACTTGGCATAGAGTCTGACATATTGAAGAGGTCCTGAAATTGTACAATTCAGGGCAAAAGGCTCCTCATTCACAAACAAAACAAAACAAACAAACAAACAAAAACAACAATGACAAAAAACTCTCCAAAAACTTTTGTGAGGGAAATGTAAGGACAAAATTGCTCAAGAAAAATGGAAACATAATGAGAAAAAATAATTGATGTCAAGGTCATGGTCACACATGATGCTAAAGGATGAGATGGTTTCTAAAGACCTTGAATTTGCCCTGAAGCACATTTAAGCTGGAAAATCTGCCAGATGCAGCTTTCTTTTCTTGTGAATATATTTTAAGATGTGCTCTCTGGCCACTATCCCAAATGTATTTTCTTTGTTTTTGCTCCAAAATTTTTATTAAAAAGCAATAAAATTCTTTGAAGTACCCCTACTCCTACCCAACCCATTCTCCTTCCATTCCTGAAAAAACTAACATCCTGAACTTGGCATGTATTCTTTTTTTCTATACCATTACAATTTAATTCCACACATTCTGTGCTCATACATAATATATTACACTATGTTATTTTTTTAACAAAACCTTATATAAACAGTATACTATGAGTAGCATATCACAACTTTTGTTCATGTAACATATTTTCAAAATTTATTCAGGTTGGAAGGTGTAGCCTTCATTTTTCATTTTAAACGTTATGGATAAGCAATGTGAATATATCACAATGTATTTTTCTCAAACCTTTCTGGAGGAATATTTGTTTCTGATTTTTCCTGTTATATACCATGTTGTATAACATTGTCCTTGGCTATGCCCTTTGTGCATATGTGCCAGAGCTCCCCAGGAAGAGGAATTGCTGATTAGTATCATCTGCACATCTGTAACTTCACCAGGTGATGCCAAATGACCATCTGAAGAGGTTAAAGCAACTCAGACTTCAGCTAGCTACATGAGCTTCTTTGCCCCACATCCTCATCCACACTTGGTAACATCAGAATTTTAGATGTTTGTCCATCGGATGGGCAAGAACTGATATGTCATTACAGTTTTACTTTGCAGTTATTTGAATATTAATGATGTTAAGTATCTTTTCATATGTTTGGGATAATTGGGTTGTCTTTTCTGTAAAGTGCCTTCTTATACATGTTTTTTTTTTCTTATTTATCAAATACTTTGGACACCAAACATAAATTACTTCTATTTGTCATTTAACATTGTTCATGGTGTCTTTTCTAACAGAGTTCTTTTCTATTTTTAATGCAATCAAACATCAATATTTCTGCTATGGTTTGTGTTTTCTTTCTTATTTTGGGAAATATCCTCCAAACGAAAGTAATAAAGGTATTATTCTGTACTTTTCCCTAAAATTTTAGAGATTCACTATTCTTAATTAAGTCTTCAAACTATTTGAAATTCATTCTTGTATATAATAGGAGATAGAGATCTAATTTGCTTTGTGCTATCTGGATTGCTAATTTTCCCAGTGTCATTTGCTAAATCTTTCATTCTTCCCATGAGGATTTGTAATGTCAACTCTCTCAAAAACTAAGCTTCTCTATATAGGGAGACCTATACCCTGGCTTTCTATGCTTTACCTGTTTGTCTATTTCTATAGAAGCTTTATAAAAATCTTAAGTTTTGCATAGTGAGTCTGTCCTTCATTGTTGTTTCATTACTATAATTATATTAGCTATTCTTAGCCCTTTATCCCTCAATGTATATTTGAGATTGAGCTAATCAAATATCTTTTAAACCCCTATCAGAAATTTATTTATAATTGAGTCTATTGTCTGTTAATCTAGAGACAAATTTATGACATTGAACCTTCCTATCCATTAACATAGCATATTCCTCAATTTAGTTGTTTCTGTCAATTGCCTAGCAAAGTTTTACATCTATTATCTATCTATCTATCTATCTATCTATCTATCTATCTATCTATCTATCATCTTTATTTAGTCTTAGATATTCCTACATTTTGTGTATATAGGCTGTTTGCAAACAACAACTTTCTAATTAATTCTTATTCGTATCTGTGAAAATAACTGATATTTGTTTGTCAATATTATTTCCAAAAGCTTGTTGAAGTTTCTTATTAGTTTCAAGACTATATTTGTAGATTTTTTTTTTTAATCAAATGAGCCTGCACAGTGGCTCATACCTGTAGCCTCAGCAGCAGCTTAGGGGGCTGAGGCAGGAGGATCACAAGTTCAAAGCCATCTTTAGCAACTTAGCAAGTCTCTAAGCATCTTAGCAAGACCCTGTCTCTAAATAAAATATGAAAAAGGGCTGGGGATGTGGCTCAGTGGTTAAGTACCCCTGGGTTCAATACCACATACCAAAACTAAATAAAATAAAATAAAACAATATTAAAACAAATTAAAAAGTCAAATGATTTTCTTAGTGAAGTCACTTACAATACAATTATATAAAACCAAATGAAGAGAGAACCAGAAGATAGGAAAGTGCTGGAAACATAATGGTCAGACAGACCTGGGTTCAAATTGTGGTACTCTTTTCTCCGACCAGACACTTACCTTAGAATAAATTGTTTTGCCTTTCTGAGCCTCTTTCCTTATATGTAAAATGGGTCAAAATATATTTATTTTAGAGTAGTTCTGTGAATGTTAAATTAATTATTAATAATAACATGAATATTAATAATATCCAAAATGTTCACTCTGTGCCAAGTCCTCTGCCATATAATTGGCATGGAGGCTGATGCATCAAAGATACCTTAATATATCCTTCTATACACACACACACACACACACACACACACACACACACATTTGTGTTAGGGAAATATAATAGAGGAAAACACAAATATTAAATGTCACCTCCCAGAGTTTAGCCAGAGTGAGTATGACTGGAAGTTAATTCTTAGAAATTATTCACACTCCGGATTTCTAATCCTACCTTAACCTTGCTTGGCTCCAACTGTAGTTCGAGATACCTGAAAATTCCCAGGAAAAAGTCACCAAATCCTTAGCCCATCCATACCCCAGTTTACCAAGAACAGTATCATGAGATTCTCTTTTTTATGTGGAAAAGCATTTCAGCCACTATGTCCAAGGTGAGCACCAATGAACTTCTCCTTACCATGGAAACACTCCTGGATAACAATTCATTGGAACTAAGAGGAGTCCAAGCATTGATCTGAATAGCTTTCAGTTCAACTGAGAAGGGTACCCCTACCTTAATATCCATTATCAGTGAGGGAAGCATTTCATAGAGAGACAGAGGAAAGGTTAAACAAGAAAAAAAAATCTGAATTTCAAAAAAGGATGTCAAACATCTAAGTTTGGAAAAGGACAAATGGTCACAAAATGCTAGTAGTGTATTTACAGAGTATTTAGAGTAATAATGACCATGCAGAAAGTAAAACCAACCAACTATGACTTCCATCTGGGTGGATGTTCAGTAGTGTGGTGAACATTTGTTGTTTTTCTCTCCATTATCATTCTTTTAGCAGACAACAGCCCTGATCTTGGTTGGGGGATTCCTCCTCCTCTCTCTGCCCACATTGCTTGGGAAAAGCTTCAGTTGAGTTGAGAGGCAGAAAAAAATAACTGGGACTATCCTCCACACAGAGATAGTTAGGATGGGCAATGGGCACATAACTAATTACCCTTTCCAGAGCAAGTCTCAGAACTTTGTGGAAACACCTAGGGTACTCTCTCTTCCTTTTAGCTTAAAGTTGTGAGAATGTCAGCTCCAGGTTTCTGTAACCCTATACCACTGTATTAGTTTCTGGAGGTTGTTATTTTTAAATACCATAAATTTGATGGCTCTAAACAACAGAAATCTATTCTGTTGAAGCCAGACTGTGAAAAATGAAGTTAAGGTGTCAGTAATGCTATGCCACTCCAGAGGCCCTGGGGAAGAATCCTTCCTCATCTCTTACAGTTTCTTCTTGGTTTGTGGCCTTATCACTCTCACCTTTACTTCCATCATCACATATCTTTCTCCTCTTCTGCTCGTGTTTTCTCTGCTAGATTCTTTGAGAAATATTGTCATTGGGTTTAGGAGCCCATCAGGGAAATCCAGGATAATTTTATCTCAAGATCCTTAATTTACATGTGAAAAGAACCCTTTTTCAAATAAGGTACCAGTCACAAGTCCAAGGATTTGAATGTGTCATATCTTTTGGGATCCTACTATTCAAACTGCCATGAAGGGAGAGGAATCAGGACCAAGAGATGGAGAGAGAAATCTTGGGGATTCCAAGGCTCTCATGAATCCCTGTATCCAGCAAGGCCTGAAATTATCCCTACATCTGGGTGTCCTGTGTGTCAGCCAGAGGATTTTACTGTTTTTCCCTTAAGGTGGTATGAATTGGGTTTTCAGTTATTCATATCCCAAAGAGTCCTGAGGTAGAAAATAGAGCAAAAAGAAGATTTTCCATCAAGAGAATCTTCCTTGCACTTTCAAAGAGATATCTGTAGGATTCTAGGCAACTGGGAAGCATTCAGAAGGTTTTTCTTGGGGACACACTCTGAAGGTGTGTTCCCTTATTCTCTTGTACTACAGGCTATATGGATAAACACACACCCAAAGAGTGATTCATTCTCTTACCAAGAAGGGCCACAATCACTTTGGCATCAACCTGAAGCAAGATTCAAAGTTACAATTGGGTATTGTAAAGAGATATTTTGATCTCAAGAAGGCAGTGTGGAACAGTGAGAAAGGAAAGATTTTGGAGTCAAGCAAACCTGAAACACTCCTGCCTAATTGGTTGCTAGTTGGGCTGTGTGGCAAAGTGAACCTCATAATCCAAAAGCATAAACTGAATCATAATTGCATTCTATAGTGATTTTGAAGATGAAGTGAGGAAAACAGGAATAGGAAGAAGAGAAGAAATTCCATAAATGCTCAGGCTTTATGACTGCTGACCCTGTGTGTCCTGAGAAAGCAGCAGCAGAGGTGAAGGTGGAGATGCAGGTGTCTAGCAAAGACTGATGTTTTGTGAGTACTTTCAGGGTGCCAGGCTGTGTGGGTCTCTTCTTTTTAATGTTCTGAAGTAGGAGGTGATCTCTGCATTGCACAGATCAGAATCCTGCAGCTGCCAGGTTATGTAACTTCCCAGTTCACACAGGTAGTGTGTGAGTGGCATAGGTGGAATTTCACTCAGGTTGGTCTTACTTCAAAGTCCACACTGTTTACGTCACCCCACCCTCTCTCATAATACTAAGGAGGAGGACAAGGAGGGCAGAGAAAATAATCCTAACACCAAGTAGAGAAACAAAACTAACACTTACATAATGCTTACTGTGAGCCAGGAGCTCTGCTAAATGCTTTTTTAAATTTGCCTTTGAATATGTATAAAAGTAGCTAATGTTTATTGAATATGTGCTATATGTCAGGCTGTGAGGGTGAGCTTTCTATGCAATACTTTAAACCTGACAACAGCCCTTGGAAAAAAGGTATTGTTGTTGCTATTATTGCTGTTGTTATCATTATTAGTTCCATAATATAACGAAAGGATGGCTCAGAGAGGTTAAATCACTTGCACAAGCTAGTAAGGAGCAGGATTTGGAACAGATGGGTGATTCCAGAGATGTACCCCGTAGAAGCAGGACACTGCCCAAAGGCCCATGGACCCCACACATCACAATCTCTCAACAGTAAGAAGCAGGCAGTTTGCACAGGCTGGGCATTAGTGAGGCCATACCATCTGTCCCCAGGTGCTCTATGCAGCATTTCCCATGCAGTCTTGCTGTGGAGCTCTGGTGTTGATGGTGGGGACAGCAGACCCTCTCCTGGAAGGTTTGTCACTTAAGACTGAAAGTCTCTGAGCACAACGAATTAAGAATGGAAGGAAGCAAGAAAAAGAGCCTCATCTGTTGAGGTCTGGGGAATATTTTTTGTTCTAACACTGGAACATACATAATGTTCAGCCAGTGAGTCAACTTCAAAATGAAGAGGTCATGTGTGATTTTAGAAGAAAGCCTGTTAACACCTTTGAAGTGACCAAGGCTCGCGGTTCCAGGCTTAATCACACCACACCTTTTTTGAATATTGTTGTCAACCATCCAAACAAGGCACTTATTCATATTATTTTTTAAAAATTCAGGCTGAGACGGGATCACTTAAAAAGTTTAGGGTAATAACTTTTGTAAGTGTAGCAGCAGCACCCAGGTGTCACAAGGGATGCTGGCAATCTGGGGTTTGCTCTATGGCTTTTCACAGGCAGTTGTCTTTCTTCAGTTTCAATTTCTATATCAAATGCTACTGGAGCTGTTTAGAAAAATATATTTTATTGGGATCACTTTTGTAGAGGCCTATAAAACCTCTTTAGTTCACCTACTTTTTGTTAAGTAAAAATACAAGACAAAATGCACTATATCACTAGAAGAAAACAGGTTTGAATAATGCTTCATAGGATGAGAATGCGATTTTAAACTAGCATAATGAGTTGGTATTTTAAGGTTTAGGTATTATTTTTCTATCTTGTTTTAAGAAAGAATAATTTTTTTAAAGTAAGAAAATAGATATAAAAAGAATTTACTAATTGTCATCAAACTTCATTATTTTAATGTGTAAACAGAGATCACAATTTTTTAAGTCACAGAATTGTTTTAGTTTATATGGAATGCTGAGTAATTGGCTGGCAATGGAGAAATTATAGAGTACATTGATATACACAAATATCAAAGACAGCCTAGGTCAGATGATGGGGTCAGTTCTTGAAAGGATGAATAGTTGAGAGTGATGTTTGGAAGATGGCTTCAGAGAAGCATCTTCTGGACCAGAAGAGAGGAACAAGTGCAGCTCCTGTGGACACATAATGTGACTCTGGGCAAATCACCACAGCCCTTTAATCTCAGGTGCCTGAGACTCAAAAGAGCCACTGATGTTAACCTTTAGAATCTACATTGATTGTCAGTTTGTACATGTAATTGCTCAGAATGAGCTAGCTCTGATTAGTATTCACCTACAAGCAACCTATAAAATGAAAGGAGTCTTTATTTCACTATGATGGTCCCCAACCACAACTCTATGTTGGTCCCCAACCACAACTGTGTACTTTATGTCATCTCTTCATTAAGAATTGCTATTTTAAGAATTCAAGAGGTGAATCCTCTGTTTTGAAGAGAGGGGTCTGTCATCCTTCTTTACTATAAATCCCCATAGGACAGCATTCAGTGTTTTGCTCAATAAATGTTAGAAAGTGATGAGGGTGCCAGGTGCACACCTGTAATCACAGCTGCTCAGGAGGCTGAGGGAGGAGGATCTTGAGTTCAAAGCCAGCCTCAGCAAAAGTGAGGTTCTAAGCAATTCAGTGAGACCCTGTCTCTAAATAAAATACAAAATAGGGCTGGGGATGTGGCTCCAGGGTGGTGACTGAGTTCAATCCCCAGTAACCCCACCCCCCAAAAAACAAAGTGATGATGGCTATCACTTTGTGATAAACTTTATTAACAAAAACTTCTCCCTCACATAGAGAGGTCAGTCTTTTTGTGAATATGTAGGCTTTTTACAGGTCCTATTTAAGCCACAGCATGTCATATTTATCCCTCTGGAAAGCCCTCCCTAGGACACAATCATCTCTTCACTTTTAAATTTCCAATTTATCATTACCATTTACAATTATTGTTATGGTGATCAGAGCTCTAAAGAAAACATCTTCTGGCCCTTCACAGAGGGAAATATTTCTAGAATGGGAAGGAAGAGGTATGGCAGAAAAAACATCAAGCATCAGTATCATTTATTTAAAAGGCCGGTTTCAAAAACACAGGGCTAAGGTGATAAATATAGCTTGTCACTAAGAGGTCAAGAAACACAGATGGTGTTCAAATGTGATGGCAGACGAAATGCATAGAGAAGATGGGTCAACTGTATATAATTCATGTGCTACCAGAGGGGTCACAAACGAGGGATCAGCAACAAATCTAGACAGCAATATTTTGGGCCCAATAGAGTATAATTTTAGCTAAAATTCAGATGTTTGGGTTAAAAAGATGGAATTTTTCTGGTGGGGTACATACTCTTCCTGAACCAATGTCTCAATATTCTTTCCTTTTGTCTTGTATCTGCACCAATGCACACATTATTTCCTTCCTGGCCTCAAATGGATCTGGGTTTGCAGACCCTGAAATGATTCCTGAAATTAGACGAGAAAATGACCCTATAGTATGATTCCACTCATTATTTTTTCCTCAACCACAGAATGTTAACTAGATGAAAAAGAGAAGAACTGGCTGAACTAGTTTCATTCACTGAGGTAGGACTTCTGGGTTGTCCTGCAAGGTTACAGCTCAAGAATCCAGAAGAAAGCTCTGGAAACACTGTGGAAAACAAGTTGAGCTGTGTAGGTCTGTTGCTTTATGGGGCCAGAGACTGAGGACTTGTAAAACAGCTTCAGTGATCTAGCTTATCCCAGGCAGATGTGGTCAGAGTCGCTGTAAGGATGTTTGAAGATGTTGTCTCCCTGGGAGAAGTAGCGGCCCAGGCCCAGGGATGACGCTGGTCCTCAGCAGGTTCCCTCCTGTAACTCCCAGGGTGGGAAGAGGCTATAAAGTGTTGTTTGATCTGGCTCAGGCATAATGTCATCATTACAGGTTGAGCTGGCCAAGACCATTACAGGCTCTGCATTGAAATGCTGGTCTATACATAAGGCCTGACTGACTGGCCCTTTTTGTGAAAACTATTTGCAAGTTCACCTAGCTGCATGGCGTCATAAGCTAGAAAGTCATGCTAGGAATAACTGCAAGTCATTCCAGGTGACACTGCCAGATACAATCCAGGTCTTTCTTGCCCAATGCTTCACTTCACCTTTTATTCTTACATTATAATCAATGACAGTTGATGGCTGTAAGTCGGATTACTTCTTTCAAGACCAAAATAGAGGGAAGGAGAAAGGGGCCCAGGCACCCCCGAGAGTGGGCATCCATGCTTCACCATGCCAAATGCAGTGCTCCAAGATCTGATTCCTGCTTTGCACTCACTTCTCTTGCTCCTTGCTCTCTGCTTTACACTTTAGGTTCCAGCCTCATCACGGTGTTGTGCTACCTGCTGGAAATGCTTTGATTGCCTCCTCTTTACCAATTCTGCAGGACCAAACAGAGATTCCACCTCTTTCAGGAAGGCTTCCAATTTTCCCTGCATCCTGATTCCACACTGCTCATCTCTGATTCTCAGTAGTACCATAGGTAATTTCTATCACTTTGACTTACCACATTATGTTATACCTACCTATTTATGTCTATCTTTTTCAAAATTATGACCTCATTTTGGACAAGGGTTTTCTTTTATATTTTTGTACCTCAGGGCCTTGCACAGGGTACATAGTTAGCACTGAATGAATGACTATGGAAGGAATGAGTTAAAAGAAGATTTGAAAGCCAACATGTAGCCATCAACTGCCACGTGCAAGATACTGTGTCAGGTGCACTGTGTCATTTAATCCTCACAAAGATATGCAAAGTGGGCATAATTATCCAAACCTGTCAAATGAGGAAAATGAAGCTCATAGATGAGAAATATCTTTCTTTAGGTTCCATAATTAATAAATGACAGCAGCAGCATTTGAATCAAAACCCCTATGGTTCCAAAGTCTATGCTCTCTTTATTCTATCCCCCCCAAATACCTTGATCGGCAATGTCCAGGCTGAGTGCAGAGAGGCCAGTGAGCAGGCTGACCTTGTGCCAGAAAACCCTTTTTGGAGAGGGTCTTTTGACCACCCAAGATTGATCACCACATATACCTTGCTGTGAGAATTAACACCATCAATTGCCAATCTATTTGGAAAAACTGCCCAGAGAAGAAGGCAGAGTCCCCTCTTCACCCCCATATGCCCTCAGGGTTATTGCCTCACAATTTTATAACTTCACTTCCTACAGATAGCATTTAGCTTTTATAAAACCCACCCAATTCGTTATCTGCTCACATTCCTCCAGATGTTTCACCTCCTACTCCTGTCTTTCTTAATGACTCTAGGGGGTTGATTACCAGCAGGGTAAAGCTGTCAAATTATTCTTGGCTCTATTCCATTTCTTTCTGTCTTTTAAATCAATCTCTAAAATTCAATTTTAAATCTTCACCAATGGATCAATAATATTTCTTTTCTAATTCTAGTTGGATCACAATATTAGAGCTATGCACTTGTAGACTATTTCATTTTCCTGGCATTCTACTCACACTGAAGATTTTGCTGTTGACTCTGCTCATGGGTTTGTGTCCCTCCTCCCTGCTGTACACCTTGAACCCTGGCATTAGAAATGCAGGAAGCAGCTGATATGACTGTCCGAGGTTCTTATGCATTCTGGTCATCATTTCTCAGCCAAGGCTTCTTTGGTAAGGAACGGAATAGGGTATCCCAGGGATGCTAGGCATATCAGCAGCTATATCCCTGCTAATATTTAGAAAATGAAAAGTGAAGGTAAATAACTTTAAGTAATAAATAACAGGGCTGGTAGGTTCTTCTTGTCCTAGATGCCACAGTCTATCCACAGAGCTACAGGGAAACATGATAAGCAGAATGGGACTTGGGGCTCATAGAATCACCACAAAGAGCCTCATAGACTCTCAAAAAGAGGCTTCTCACCCCCTAGTGGTACCTACCTGACACTTTTCCTCCGGCAAGGACAAGATAGTTCTGAGGTGTGTCCTGACTTTCATTTCTAAGATCCACTTTTCTTAACACAAAGTTGGCAGTGGGAAGCAGAAGAGCCTGCTTTCTCTCAACTTGGATTTATATTGTTTCCACAGTTCTGGATCTTTTGTAGAGGTTGTGGTTTCTTGATTCAGAGGAGTAGCAAAGGGACAATGAAATTGATCTCAATCTTGAGACCTCAAGAAAGTGTTCCAGTTGTTCCCCTGGGAATTTGCAACTCCTTCCTCCTTTCAGGCACTCAAAGTCTTGGAATTACCCCATTGTACCATACAGCATAACATTACTTCGAGTTTTAAAAAACAATTAAGTATTGCACTTAACATTTCACAAAGCATATTTTCATTTACTGTTTCTTTTGTGCAATTAGAAAACCTATGAAATTACACAAGAGAGCTAGGGTTGCAACATAGAATGAAACTGTATATTATGATTCCTTTTGGATATTATTAGAATTTTCATGAGACATAGTTCTTATAAGAACCATCATTAGGACTATACATTCACAGAACAAGAAGTTGTTTTCAGAAATGCAAATGATCATTTTTAATTTTTTTTACTTAGACCTGGCAACCTCAGCTCAACTAATTCTTGCCACCCATACAATCTAGTCTGATCCAACTATTAAAATGTGATCAGTTATTTTATTTTTAACCCACAGCAAACAATTATTAATGCTTTTCATACACAGTAGCCACATATGCACATGAATACATGGTGATATACTACTTGTGATTATTTTTATAAAATTAAAATTTTCCTTTTTTTTTTTAATAAAGAAGGTAGAATGAGGACTCATGCACATTAAATGAGATTTAAAAATAAAAATTTGTTTTCCAGCAAAGGATTGTAATGGAAGCTTTCTTAGGACTAATTCACTGTATATAAGACAGTTTTAGGCTCATGTTTTAAAATATACTACAGTACTTTGGCAGACAAACCATGTTTGTCAAAAAGGTATTTTTTGTGTCAACAGTGCCTCATAGGATGATAGGTTTTTTATACATTAATTTTTTAATCCAAATATTCAAATCCAAATATTGAATATACTTAATTGGGTTTGACTGTATCTGTTTATTTGGCTAGAATGTTATCAGAGTAGATGAAACCAGATAAAACTGTTAACCTAGGACCATGCTTGTCATCCTGGATCACTTGTCTTAGTGTGTATACAGTAACTTGGAGCACACAGGCATTTCTGGTTTTGTTAAATTACATACTTCCTTAATACACTTACTCAAATGTTAGTCCTGCATTTTTAATAGAAATATAAAAAATCATGTACATACTAGTTTTCTAGGGCTGTCATAACAAACCACCACAGAATGGTTGACTTAAACAACAGGAATTTATTTTCTCACAATTCTGGAGGCTGAAAGTATGAGATTAAGGTATCAGCAGGATTGGTTTCTTCTGTAGCCTTTCTCTGGCTGGTGGATGACCATCTTGTCTGTCTCTGTGCCTTCACATGGCCTTCCCTCTGTATAGATCTATGTTCAAATTTCTTCTTATATGGACACCAATCATATTGGTTTAGGGCCCTAGTAACTAATTTTAACTTTATTATCTCCTTAAAGATCTTATCTCCAAATACAATCACATTCTGAGGTACCAGAAATAAACATTTTAACATATGAATCACTGGGGGACACAAGCCAGTCTATAGCAATGTACTGTAGGTACATATTTGCAGAAAGAAGCATTCTTTTTCAAAGTTTTCTGAACATTCCCCAAATACCCACTCAGATTATTGATTACTTGGGCCCAAAGGACCCTGACTAAATAGGGGGTATCAAACACAATAGTCATATTGGTTATTTGGTGTCTTATAGACTAAACTGATAGATCTTATGCTGTTAATTCCACAACCTCCAAAAGCTTTCTCTCCCAAAGAGGAGAGTAATTATGTCTGTAGCATAGACAGTCAAGGTCATGAAACAGTTAAGGTGAACCTGACCTTTCCTCTCTTGGCCATGGTTACATAGCTACCAGCTCCCTTACTGGAAATGATATCTTAAGATGACCTTTTCTTATCAAATGCAAAAGCTTCAATAATTCCCACCGGTCATTAAGGATAATGTCACAGTGGCAAGATAGCAAGTAAATTCCAAGCAAGAGTGAAATTAGTTAATAAAAGTGTGTAACTCAGTCCTAATGGGAAGTTTGGGTTACTTCTAAATTAATCTCTGAAATTTGTCTGTTGGGAAATGTTAGGGCCATCTATCTCTCTTCCCCTTTACATCATGTTTCTGAAAGGCAGACATTTATGTATTTTTGTTTTGTTTTTTCTATCCTCATTTCAATGCTTAGGCTCCTTATGATTTTTTAGTATTTTTTAAAAATGTGCACTAAACATATTCATTTCATTTGCTAATACTTATCCTTTTTGCATCCCCTTTACCTAAAAGTATTGGCATTATTTTGTATTCAGCTCCCCCACACCCTGTTTATTCCCCACACATTACAGATGCCAGTCTTATTGTGTATAGCCCACTGACTCAAAAATTAAACCAAATTGAAAAATCTCCAAATTTAAATTTTTTTTCTTTATGGCAGAATGGTATTGATTGTTGAAGTTGCATGGTGACCACATATGATTCATTCTATCATTCTGTCTTTTCTTTTTTTCTTTTTTGTAGGTTTGAAATTTTGCATAAGAATTTTAATAAACATGACAATAATAAAGTATATCTTTGAGTGTATCCTAATCTGTGTTAAAACTTTTAAAATACCCAGTTTAGGCTCAATATTTTCTATTTTTCCCACAAATTTCATTATTAAATTTCTGGGTCACTTCACTTCTTTAGTATCAGTATGTGTCCTCAGTATTTTTTGCAGAAGTTGTGATAGATTAAAACAATGTTAGTGGAGGTTGGTGGGTGGGGGTACTTTTCACAGTTGTGTAAAATAACATTAAGGAACGAGTTATTATCCCTGATTTCAAAGTTTCTGTGTGCTGAAGGAATAATGAAGGTGTGACAAAGAATATATATCTGGACATGTTGAGATGTGAGATGTAAGCAGAAGAAAACTAAGAGAGACTGCAGTGAGCATGTGCCACAGCCCTCCACCCTCTCCCCAACCCCTGAGGACTGGAGAACAGACAGCCAGAAGAAATAAATTTCTAGATCTCCTCTTGAAGGATCAGGAGAACCCATGATGTTCTGAGTGGCCTGGCAAAACATCTTGAACTGCTTCTTAAACCTTTAGGACTTGGCAAAATTCAAAACACATTTTGCCAGGCACTTTTTTTTTTTCTTAATTTCTAAGCCCCTGTGTATTTCAAGGGAAATTTAATCCGTATGTTTCTCATTCATTTACACTTAACTCATCAAAATGCTGTTTTGTAAGAGTTATTTGATGTCTAAGACGCCGTATGAACTTTTTGTATTCATTTTTTTAACCATGCAGTTGCTTTTTTTGCCAGAAATGAATAGAACTTCAACCATGAGAGACATAATCTCAATATTCAACTCACCAAGTTCAAATGTCTCTCAACTTTCTCAACATTTTGCATGGCTTGTCAAAGAGGACTCTAAGCATCCATTCAAGACACACACAAGGAATACAAGGAATAAAGAAACAGTGATGGTATTTTCAGTTAAAGAAAACTTTTTTTTTTCAGAATCTTTCACAACCTTGTCCTAATAAATCAGTATCACCTCCATATTCTGAGAACTTCTGGTATCTGCCTCTGCTTACCACTGATTATAAACACTTCACTGTGGTGATTTATATGGACTTGTCTTCTTTCTTAGGTTAATTTTTTTTTTTTTTTTTTTTTTAGGATTTCTAGTGGGAAATAAAGAGAAAGAATAAAGACACTAACTCTTAAAAATAAAATGAGGAAATAGTCAATTTATTAATGGTAAAATGGGCAACACTAGAATAGATAAACATTAGAGGACCAGAACTAGCACCTGGACGACTCCAGACATCCAAGTACCACCATCATGAATGAGTGGCTCAAACTGTTCTTTCCTATTCTTGTATCATTAACCTCGAGATACAGAAACATGGGGGTTTCAATTGGCTTAATTTGCTCCATGCACACACTCCCTGGCTAGCAAGGGGCAGAGCATCTAATTTTCTATCCCAGCCAAATGCCTTTAGCAGGGAAAGTTCCTTAGAAGATAACAGGAAAGTGAAACTGAATGACATGAGCATTCAGTAGGGTAGAGACTGCTCCTCATCTTAATATCCTTAAAATCTAGGATACAGTTGGCATATGGTCCATTTTTTAAAAGATCCCATTAAGTCATTAAAGAGTCATTCTTAAAAAGAATGACAATGATAGAGCAGTTTAATACTCATGTGTGATTGGCAAATGCATTAAAGTAGACCTGGGGGATTTTCAGCTTCAGGTAAGATAGAGTGAATATTCAACACCTTGATCCCCCTCTGGACAGAATGCATGAAGGAGCTACTGGGGAACATTCAAAAGTAAGCAGCAATAGGCAGATAAAGAAGAAGACCCTAATTTATATTATCAACAAACCAAGAAGGAAATTAAAACTTTTATTTTTGCCAGAATTCTCTGACTTGATCTCACACTAGTACCAGGGTACAGAAAAGAGGCTCCAGGAGAAACCCTCTACCTCTGGGTTAAGGAGAGGGCAAGAGAATTTTAACATTCTCAAATGCAGAAATCTCCTATTTTACTCCCCATCCCTCAGGTCCTCCTCCTCTTTCTTCTTCTCCTTGCTTACTTCTCCTATGTTCCAGACTCCAAGCAATTCTGTGATGGTGGCAGTATCATGCAGCAGTGTGAGTCTATAGGAATAAAAACTATGGGAGGAGCCCTTTCTATTCAGTGGAACTGTGGTTCTAAGATGTGGAACCACATCACTTTTACTTTTACTCTTTCTCTGTCTTACGGCCACTTGGCCCCAGATATGGGCACAGTTCCAGAAGTGCATGGCAGAACTAAAAACTTAGCTTGTTGGCTAAGGAGCCAAAAGGAAGAGCCTTAGGGAATCAGAAGTACAAAGAAGATTACAGAGATGGAAGAATGCAGGAAAGCAACACTACCAATATATTTATGTATTCCTGAGTAGCCCACTTGAAATGCACATGCACAGGTATGATAGCTAAACTCTACTGAGCCGGTTAGGAATTATGAAGCTAGTAGTGAAGAGGAATCAAAAAGCGATTCGGAGAGCACAGTCTCCAATAAAAGAACAAAAAGAAATTAAAAAAGAGAAAAGACCGTCAAATAGAGGAACCACTAGCGCCCTCTGCTCCTTCATGGATAGAATCCCTAACAGAAACAAATAAAGAGTATGGATCAGAGTATACGTGCCCTAGAGGTAGAAATTGGCGGCCTTTCAGAGCGCTTATACGCTCTCGAACAACATAGACCGCAGGAGCACCTAGAACTGCCAGTATTTCAAAATGAACAGGGACAAAGATATCATGAGTTCCTAGACTTTAAAACAATAAAGAATTTTAAAGAGGCGGGTAATGACCTATGGGCCTCAAGCTCCGTTCACATTAAGTATGATAGAGTCACTTAACACCCTAACCTTAGCCCCCTCAGATTGGAAAAGTCTATGCAGAGCGGTACTAAGTGGGGACAATACCTAATCTGGAAAACTCAATTCCAGGAACTTTGTTCAGAAATAGCAAAGAGAAATGCTGCAGCAGGTTTCCCTCAACGCAATATAGATATGCTCACACAGGGGGAGGGTGAGTTCGCCGAACTACAAAATCAGCTACAATACGATCCAGGTGTGTATGCCCAGGTACACACTGCAGCTGTGAAAGCCTGGAAGACAATCTCAGGCACAGGGGATCTGCAAGGCAGCCTATCAAAAGTTATACAAGGGCCTAACGAACCTTACGCTGATTTTGTAGATAGGCTCTTAAAAACAACATCTAGAGTTTTTGGAGAAGTCGAGCAAGCTATGCCCCTAGTTATCCAATTAGCATACAAAAAACGAGAACGCTAATAAATATTGCCAGGATGCAATAAGGCCATGGAGAAGTAAAAAAAGACTTATCAATTTATATCAGGACTGTGCAAAGACATTAACGAGGCTGTTATCACAGGCAACGTAATTGCTGCAGTAATGAAAAATTCCTCCCCTCAAAATTCCCAAAGGTTTCAACACTAGAACAGGATATTCCAGACAAAATTATTATAATCAACCAAGATATGCTAAGCAATATCCCCCAAGGGTAATAAAATCAAATTCATACCGTGCTCCAGGCCGAATGCCCCAGATGCAAAAAAGGTATACATTGGGCCAATCAATGCCATTCTAGATATGATATATATGGAAATGATTTATCATGGATTTCAAAAAACGGGGCACGGGCCCAATGCCCCGGGGCCCACAAATGTACGAGGCACTAGAGGAGGAAGGCCCTCAGATTCAAATGATTCCTCGTCACAGTCCCATCCTACCATTAACTCCCTTATCAGAGGGACAAGAGGAAGTGCAGGATTAGATCTCTGTTCTACTGCCCGGATGGTCCTGACACCTGAAATGGGGGTTCAGCTGATTCCTACGGGAATCAGGGGACCTCTCCCTTCAGGAACTGTGGGACTAATCCTTGGGCGTAGTTCCAAAAGTTTATTAGGCTTTAATGTTATACCAGGGGTTATTGATTCAGATTATAATGGAGAGATTAAAATAATGCTAAGTACACACAGGGGCATCATCTCCGTAAATCAAGGAGACAGAATCGCACAGCTGCTCCTCATTCCCAGTCTCCATAATTCTTTTAAAAGCATGCCACAAAATAGAAATAGCAGAGCATTCGGTTCCACTGGTTCAGGACCTATGGCTTTCTGGGTCCAGGACTGTTCACGGAGGCCTATGTGCAAAATTAAAAATTCAAGGTATAGAGATGGAGGGGCTGATTTGATACAGGAGCTGACTCTTCCATCATAAATCTACAACAATGGCCTAAGCACTGGCCTCTACAGAAAGCCTCAACCCAGTTTAAGAGGCTTGGGATACAGTAATACCCCAGCTCAAAGTGCTGTAATCTTAAATTGGCAAGACAATGAAGGCCATACAGGAACATTCAAACCCTATGTTTTAAAACAGCTTGCCAGTTACCCTATGGGGAAGAGATATTTTACATCAAATGGGGCTACACCTAGCGACCAAGCCTGCAGGTGTTAAGAATAAAAATCCTACTCATAATAAAAAAGGCAAAGGACATTTTTTTCTAGGGGCCACTGAGAAAACAATTTTAAAAATACCATGGCTCTCTAATAAGCCAGTTTGGGTCCCTCAGTGGCCCCTATCCAAAGAAAAATTGCAAGCGGCCCATCAATTAATTAAAGAACAATTAGAAGCAGGACACATAGAGCCTTCCCACCTCTCCCTGGAATTCTCCCATATTTGTAATTAAGAAAAAATCAGGTAAATGGAGACTATTACAAGATCTAAGACAAATTAAAAAAACAATGCAAATTATGGGCCCTACTCAACCTGGACTTCCTAATCCTGTAGCTATTCCAAAAAACTATTAACCTTATAACCCTTGATATAAAGGACTGTTTCTTTTCCATTCCCTACATCCTCTGGATGCCCCCAGGTTTGCTTTTTCAATTCCTTCTATTAATAATAATGGCCTCCACAGGTATAAAAAATCAACCCATTCCTAAAGCATTTAATGTATTTACAGATGGATCCTCTAACGGTACTGCTGCAGTAGTCACTCAAAATGAAAAAATGATTCATATCACTAATCAAAAATCAGCTCAATTAGTGGAACACGAAGCTATAATAATAGCTCTGGAAAATTTTAAAGAACAGCCTATGAATATTTTTTCAGACAGCCATTATATTGTACATGCTGTCCCAAAATTGGAGCTAGCAGGTCCAATAGCACCACATACTCCAGCTTTTAAATTGTTTTCTCAAATCCAAAATCTCCTATGGCAACGAAAAGAACCTTTATTTTATAGGTCACATAAGAAGCTCACACTAATCTGCCTGGTCCTCTCCATGAAGGTAAATCAAAAATGCTGACGCCCTCACTAAAACAATATTTATATTTACTACAGTACAACAAGCTACTTTATTTCATTCCCAGTTCCACGTTAACAGCACTACCTTAAGACAAAAATTTAAAATCACAAAAGAACAAGCTCGTAGAATTATAAAAGAATGTCCATCTTGTGTAACACTTTTGCCCAATCCACATTATGGGGTTAACCCACGAGGTTTGATGCCCAATCATTTGTGGCAGATGGATGTCACACATGAGCCAAGTTTTGGAAAAATTACGATTTATTCATGTCACCATAGATACATGCTCAGGCATGATTTTTGCTTCTTTACATTCCGGAGAAAAAGTTAAAGATACTATATCTCATTGTCTGCAAGCTTTTGCTGCATTGGGCATCCCCAAAATGCTTAAAACAGATAATGTGCCCTGCATATACATCCACATCCTTCAAACAATTTTGTACAAAGTTCAAATATTATCCACAAAAACAGGTATCGCTTATAATCCTCAGGGACAAGGAATAATTGAAAGAGCAAATCGGACACTTAAAAATATGTTACTAAAGCAAAAAGATGGAAACTGGAAAAATCCTAAGGACAGATTGGCAGTTGCCCTGTTTACCCTAAATTTCTTAACTTTAGATTCTAATGGACATTCGGCTGGAGATAGACACTGGAACCCACACCAAACAACATAAACCTTTGGTTTACTGGAAGGATGTTCTCTCAGGTACATGGAAGGGTCCAGACCCAGTATTAATTTGGGGGAGAGGAAAGGGGATCTGTTTGTGTTTTTCCAAAGCACGAATCCTCTCCAATAAAATGAAGGTATGGAGTGATTCCCTTAAAAGAGTTCTCCATTAAATTTACAACTTAAATTTCATTCTTCCCGGCCGGGACAAGAAGATCTCTCTTCAGTGTATACACAATTGTAATTTTTTTTTTTCTCTTTTATATATGTCTTTATGTCTGTGCATTTGTCTAAATTTCATGTTAATGTGATGTCACAAATATGTTTATATGTGCGTCTGTCTAGTGTGACACGTCACAAATAATTAAGCGCTTAAAAAAAAAAAAAAAAGGTAGATAGATATAGATCCAAATAACAAATAACGTTAATTCATTTAAGCTTAGAATATTCTAATTTGATATTCAATAGATAGATAGATAAATAGATATTTATATAAGTTCAGATTATTTTTAGATAATCAATTATAATGATAATCAATTTTGATTTATAGTTGTCTCCGGGACTTCTCTTCAGCTGTGAATATGTTTAATGTTATATAACCTGATATTTTGGTGTTCCGACAGAGGATCATTTATTTGTTATTGACTTCATTTGTTTAGTAGCTGATTATTTGAATTATTTCAACAGGTTATAGGATTGCTGTGTATATAGAGACTCGAGGATTCCAGCTAACAAATTTTTTTTCCAAAATGCCTTTAGCTTTCTTTATCTTTAATGCAGTAAAACACCCTCAGTTTCTCTTTGATTATTTCTGAATGTGATATTTTGCCAGCTTATGTTTGTGGGAGCTTAAGCAGCAATGTGTGTGAGCAGAGATCAACTTTTATTTTTCTACTCTAATAATTCTTTTTTTTAGTTTGACAGCTCACCTTTTGATCTCAGTGCTGGAATAGCACTGCCTTTCCCTTAATAATGGATGCTTGAGTTTTTAGGTAGCGGGCCCTGAAGATTTGCCGGTAGAAATGTCCTTAGACATAAAAAAGACGGCTGCTGCTACATACTGCAGGGGACCGCGGTCGCTGCAAGCATCCCTGCTGCTCAAGCATCAACAACCTCACCAGCAGTGTGGGCCTCTGCTCTGCATGCATGGGGCCTCCTGAATCTATGTGTTATAACTTATGGACATTTTGATTTTCCATTATTTTGGGACATTGCGGGACAATGCCTTGCGGGTATTTGTCTAAGAGAACTCAGTGCGTTACTTGATGAAACTAAGGGCAGCTGATTGGCTTAAAGAACTTGATACGCTATGGAAACTTGGCTCGTCAGCAGTAGGCTTGCCGCCTTAAAGCCGCAGCATCTCCTAAAAATTGGACGGCTGTTAGTCAACACACAGTCGATCCTGAAGGGCTCTATTGGATGGCTGGTTAGCCTATGACGGGTAAGATCCCCAGAGGGGGACAACCTAAGACACGGCACAGTCGCACGGGGACAGTCCTAATGTGGCCGGCATGTCAACCTAAGCCAGGAGTCAGGACAGCCTAGACTCCCATGACGGGTAAGAATGTCACATGGACGTCCTAGAACATCCCCTCTTTTAAAACTAAAAAAGGGGAAATGAAGGAGCCTATAATCAAGGAGATAGCTAAAGATTGCGGTTACCATAAAAGATGTTCTAGTTTCCACCTGATGTTGATACATTATTCAAAGAATCTTTGTTATGCCCGTGAACACTGCGTGACGCACCTGTAAGCTCGAGCTGTAAGCACGTGTCCTTGTTAAAGCGTTAGTGTGTGTGGGGAAGAAGAAGGTGGTGGTTGGACATTTGGAGTGATTGCTGGAGCTGGAGAGAGGAGAAGAAAAAAAGACCTTTTTTCATACCTGCCTCCGAATTTTCCTGTGGCGTTCGCTGCTCCAAGCGACTTCCGCTTCAGGCAGCGACACACAGCACAAAGGCTTTGAGAACTGACAGATGCACCATACATCACACACCAAAGTGAGTACAGCACACAAAAAGATAGGATAACACAAAGACTTTGACAACTGAACTGACATTGGAATCACAGTCCACTAAATGCTGTTGGAACTTGCTACCTGACTTTAAATTTCAATAGGCTAGAACCAATACCTGAAGTTTCATAATATTCAAAATGCCCAGGATATGAAAAAAAAATTTCTAAGCATATAAAGAATAATGACCATTTCAACTCACACAGGAAAATCAAATCAACAGATGTACATGCTGCAGTAGCACATATACTAAAGTTATTTATTGATGGCTTTAAAGCAGCTGTTGTATACAAGCTCCAGAAAGCAACTACAAATATTAAAATCAATGGGAAAATAAAAATGTAGCCAAAATCAAAAAAGACACAGATAACCAATGGAAAAAAATCAGTACTGAAAAAAAAGGGCTAGAAAACACAATAACTGAAATTTATAAAACTCACTTGATTGGCTCAAATGCAAACAGGAGGAATGAGAGCAAAGAATTGGTAAAGTTGAAGGCAGATCAATAGAAATTATTTAATTTGAATAACAAAGATGAAAATAGTGGAAAAAATGTACAGACCCTCAGAGATCTGTAGGAAAACAACAAAAGATCTAACGTTTGTGTTATTCACAGGGAAGGAGGAAAGAATGCAGTAATGAACAAATAGCTGAAGATAAAATGGCTGGAAACTCCCCAGATTTGGCAGAAACACAAAGTTGAAGATACAAGATGCTATCTGAACCCCCCAAAGGATAAAAATCAATGATTTCCATGTCAAGACACATCATGGTAAACCTGATAAACGCTAAAGACAAAAATAAATCTTGAAAGCAGCTAGAAAAAAAAAAAAAAGATACATTACCTGTTGGGAAATGGATTTCTAACAAGTATAATTTTCTCATCAGAAATCATGAATGCCAGAAGAAAGTGCACATGTTCAAGGGCTACAAGAAAAGAACTGTCAGCCCAAATCTATAATCAATGAAAATATCCTTCAAAGATGAAAGTCAAATAAAGATATTCTTTGATGGAACAAAACTAAGAGAATTTATTTCTAGCACATCTGCTTAAATAATTGCTAAAGAAAGTTCAACAGAAAGGAAATGATGAGAAGAAAGCTTGAAATGTCAAGAATGAAAAATAATACCAATGGTAAATATTGGGCTAATTATAACAGACTCTTCTTGCCTTTGGTTTTTAAAAGAATGCTGGAGCATGAAAGCAAAATATAATATTGGCCAATGGGGTTATCAATGTATGTAGATATAATATATGACATCTGTAACATAAGCAGAATGAATTGTAAATTATCAAAGCAAGATTTCTATATTTCACTTGACCTGGCAAAATACTGATTTCATTTTAACAGGCTATGGAAAATTAATTGTCTATTATGAGTTTTGAGCAACTGCTAAAATATACATATAAAGCTACATAATCAAAAAACACACAATAGATAAGTTAAACTGGAAGGCAAAAATGTTTGACTAACCCCAAAGAGGCAGGAAATGGGAAATAAAGGAATAGAGAAAACAGGAAATAAATGAAAAGCTAATAAAATGATTGAATTAAATCAAATCAGTAATAGTTGCATGAAATGCAAATGTCCTAAGTGCATCAATTAAAATGGAGAGATTGAAGAAATGATTTTTAAAAGAAAACTTGTCTACAAGAAACACATTTCAAATATAATAATAGAGGCACATTAAAAGTAAGAGATGAAAAAGGTACCATGCTCTATACCAGATATAATTAAAGGCACAGTGGCTATATTATGTTAGAGTTGACTACAGATAAAAGAAAAATACCAAAATGAAAGAGGAATTTCACAAAATGATAAAATGCTTAATTCACCAAGTAGGCATGCAAACATAAATGTGTATGTATCTAACAACAGAGCTTCAAAACAAATGAAGAAATTACTGACAGAATTGAAAGAAGTATCCAAATCCACAATTACTGTTAGAGACTTTAAATCTCTTCTCTCAGTAATAAAAGTCTCCGGAGCTTTGAACTGAACAAAACTAAGGGGAAAATGTTAAGCAAGGAGTTCTTAAACATAACACCAAAAGCATGTTCCATAAAAGACAAGAACAACAAAAAGACAAATTGAACTTTAAAAAAAAATTAAATACTTTTGCTCTGTGAAGGACATGGCGAGGAGAAGGGAAAACAAATTATAGACTTGGAGAAAACATTTGTAAATCAAATATTGGGCAAAGGACTTTTATCTAATATATATTTAAAACTAAAACTTAACAATAAGAAACAAATAACCAATTAAAAATGGGCAAAATACTTGAACAGACACTTCACCAAGGATGGTGGCAAGCAATTATTGTACACACACACACACACACAAAAAAAACATTTAGCATCATTAATCATTAGGCAAAAAAACAAATCAAAACAATGATGAGATACCAGCACTCATCTATTAGAAGTGGTGAAATTAAAAAGACCAAGTATGGGACTGATGAGAAACAAAAGTGGATGAAGTTATCTGGAACTCTAATTGTCCTGAAGGAAGCAGGATTTTACCTTGACTGGTCAGAATAGCCCTAGCACTGCCATCAGCAGATCTTAGCAGGCATTCAGCAGAAGTATGAAATGGGTCATTCAGTCTCCTCCATTAGACCCAGCTGGATGCTGTGCTAATGCTTATGGGAAATAACTAGGAATTTAGGAACCACTCATAAAAAAGTAAAGCTCTTGAATATTTAAAACAGAAAAAAGTTTTTTCCTTCTACATCTCAGTCAAGACATGGATGCCTAAATTCTGGCTGGTACATTATTAGATTGTAGCAGTTATCTTCGTAAATAAAACCTATATGTTTCAATTATTTTACTGGATATAAATACAACATATTTTCAAAGCAACATGCTTGTGGAGAAACACTAGAAAAATGTAGGCAATATGACACAGAAGCATCCCAGAGATGTTATGGAGGCATCCATTCATTAAGAATTTTATGCATCCTCCTGGATTTTAATCATGTCAAAGTAGGAAGATAAACAAAGGATTACTAAACACCCAAAAAGCAAACCTGTCAATTTGGGCTACTACTGAGGAAATAGTCAAGTCAATAATTACAACAATTTATTTAATCTGAAAGCATTTAATCTACAGCAAATAGGAAAAATATGCTGACAGAAACTTACAAATAAACCGATGTAAAAGTAAAACCCATCCAAAGTACAATGAGGCTAAACACAATACAATATAGGGAACAAATCAAAGACATGGAAGTCCATTATAGTTGGTTTATATCCTGGCTCCAACACATATTTGCCATGCAACTTGGGCAATTTATTTAATAACTCTGAGAATTAGTTTTGGCATCTGCAAAGTGGGATTTTAAAAGCTCTTAATGTAGTTCTCAGGAATGACAAGAGAAAATGCATGCAAAGAACTTAAAATAGCTCCTAGCACATAATAAAGAATTATTATTTTATCATCATTATAGAAAATGCATGTTGATATCCTTCCAAATCCAAGCATCAGGAAAGGTACACACTTTACAAATCCTCAAATTCCTTGTTAGAGCATATACAACTCACTGATTGTTCCATCTTCTTGGGCTATCAAAGGAAAAGAATTCACCTTTGTGAGCCATTGTTCATAGAACACTGCTCAGCCTTTAGAGGATCTAGAATCCTGTTCTAACTTTGCCATTAGAAACAAAAGTGGATGAAGTTATCTGGCACTCTAATTGTAGGTGACCTTGAAGTAGTCACTTCACCTTTCAGCACCATAGTAGATGCCTGCAAATGGCTGAGTTGGCCCCTTCCTCTCTCATGTCCTTTCCAGCAGGCACATTTTATGAGTTCTGCCATGATCTTCCATGGGGTTTGTCTGGTCATCCCACCAACTACTAACTCATCCATCATTATAATAGCCCAACCACACAAATCAATTAAGAAAGAGTGGGCTCTGCAGTTCAGACAGACTCTGACTTTGTCTTCCTCAGTAAGCTAACAGAAGAAACCTGACATCTTGAGTCCCCAGATTAATGGCACCCTAGGGGCTGTCTGAGCAAGCAAGTCCTCCAGGTGCTCTGTTGACTGGTCTTTTGTACTAGTAATGCTTTTAGTATGACAATGTCTTTACTTTTGTTTCTGGCAAGAATTAATAAATTACTTATGATATTTAATAAGAAACAGATGCGCCCAATGAGGAAGGGGACCAGTTGCCCATTAATTCTGGTTGAATTTTTCTTGCCGTGGTGAATGGAAGCAGACGGAGGAGGTGATCCACACGATATGTTGCAAGACCAAAGTCATTTGCAGACAGTAGAGCTGAGAACAATTGCTCTGTATAATTCAAACTAGATGGGACAATGATATGATGTTTAAAATTAGAAAAGCATTTGGTTTGTATAGTTAAAAGCTAATAAGCCCTATGTTCCAGATGCAAGGAAGTGACTGTACAGAACAGAGATGGTATAGCTAATGAATCAATAGCTATTGAACAGCCACTATGAACAAAACATTATCTTAAGAGTCATCCATGGTACAATATAAAAGAGCAACATTTATTAGGAACTAACATTGTGTCAGGCACACATTCAAAACCATAATTTTTTGATTATTCACATATATTAAGTTTAACTCATATATAGTAATTTTTCAAATGTCATATATATAGCTCAGTTGGATTCTGGTGTTCAAATTCTTGTATGAAAATAGGCCAACAATAGAATGTGTGTATGTGTGTGTGCTATGTGTGTGGTTCTTTTTGTTTGTTTTGCACTGCTCTACAAAGCTATTACTTTCAGAGATGCTATACTCAGACAAAACCAGGTGAAATTTACAATTGTACCTACAACTGCTTAGATAGTATATTGTATATGTAAAGCCATTATGCTAGATTATTACTATTTAGAACATGAGAAGAGAACACATCCATATGCCACTGATGTTTAGCCACATGACATGTTTTGGCCTCGTGGTGAATGCAGGGTACTTTGCTGAACCTTGATTTTGGATCTAGCCACATGACTTGGCTTGGTTGCTGGAACTTTAGCAGATGTATTACTGAAATGTGCTTGTGTGGTTGGGCTTGTCCTTTTGTGCCTCTGCTGTTACCACAAGAAGAGCTTCTCTGGAACTTTGTCCCTTTGGTTTGATCCCCTAGAATGGATCTGGCCTGAGTCCAGCCTACAGCAAGGGGCAAGCCCAGCTGCACCCATGGCTTGACACACACACATGGAGATGTCCAGCTTCACATGAGGGAGAATAAAGGGTTGCTGTATAAAGCCACTAAGTTGGGTGGCTTATTTTACAGCAATAGCCTTTATAGTCATCATGAGGGGGAATAGCATTGTTCTCTGCTCCAACTATAAAATTCACAGATTGAATTAGAGAAGACCTGTGTTCTCTAATGGAAAGTTACCCTAATGGAAAAAATGGCTTGTAGAGCAGATCAGGGCTTGACAAATAGAACTGATCTCCTTCAGAAATCAGAAGAAGTGAGGTTAAGTATGAATATCGTCTCAAGAAAATGAGAACAGAAAGACATGAGTGGTCAGTTTACCCTGACCCAATCCTGGGGAAAGAGATCTGCCCCATGGACTCTAATTCTTATAGGGATTTCACCTTGTCCTGTTTCAGGGCTCACCAAACATCCTTAATGCTCATGATGACTATACTGCTTCTCCTGAGCATCTACCAGCAGGGAGAAAATAAACTAGTCATGTCAACTTAGTTCTCAAGTCCACACAATAGTTATGGTTGTCAGTGTATGTTAACATATTGGCACTTGGGGTTATATACCTGTCTATGAATTTGATCAGTGTGAACCTGATTTATAAAATTCATATTTTCTATGCTCTAAAATTTTCATGTTTCAAAGAAAGAAAACTTAGTGATCAGATTAAGGTAAAAATTCATCTGGGAAGACCTATTGATAGATACCCAACTTCTTCTACTCTGACTTCACTGGTGTGTTTTTTCCCCACTGAAAATGCTAAAATGCCATTATAGCTAGCAAAAAATAAAAAGTCCATTTAAATTAATTACCATTTAAAATTTGTTATTCTTTAATAATTTCAAAAAATTATAACATGTAATTAATAAGGGCCAAACTCATTTAGATAATGGAAGAATATGTCGTCAGGAGGAATTAGGGAAGGTGGTTACAAATAAAATGAGAATAACCACCTGGAAAGATGTCTACACAACTACCCTGCCATTAACCACATAGACTGTACAGTCAGGTGGCACACAGAATCCTACAAACTTTCCCTGAGAGCCAATAATTTCACATCTATCACCTCATCTTGCCTTTAACAAAAGATAAAACAAGAGAGGCACAGATATGTTTATCATTATTTTAGAGCTAAGGAACCCAAATTACAAAGAAGGTGTGACTTAGGATTTCTCCACTGACTAGAAAGAGGTGAAGCTAAAAGTGGGTTCCAGAAAAAGCTATGATAGCTGGTTAGATGTATCTTTTCCCATCTCTGCATGTAGTGATGTTGGTGGCTTCAGAGTGGCCCAGTGGGAGTATTTACACATGGAATTCAACAATGCCACAAGTCAAAACTTGTAGCCCCCTGCTCTCCCAAAATCTGGCTGTAAAACATTTATGCCATGTCAATGAAGAATACAGGACTCATAGACAGGGGTTCCATCCATGCACCACTTTCCCCAAGATTCAAAAATTCAATTTGCCAAACCTCGTCCTCGTGTTATACTTATTCTCCTGAGCGCAGGTGCATTTAAAAAGCCCACTGCTGCAAGGGCAGACATTTCTTGGCTCATCTCCAAGTATTTATAGAGAATTAATGTTAAGATCTTTCTGCTAATGATGTGAAGACAACATTTTGGGTCATGGAGAAGGAAACATATGGACTTCAATAATTGAATGAACATCATATACTTTGTTTAATAACTTTAAATCTTTCCTTGGTCTACATAGTATAATGAACCTTTTACACACTTGGAACTTGGAGTTGATTATCAAATAATCCAAGTAGGCAAATAGGCAAGCATATCATGCTTTGATCTTGATTAAATATTAACTGACCCATTGACTCATTCTTGAAGAACTTATAGGGAAGTCATTATACTATTAATATCAGCCAACTATAAACCAATGATTCTCAAATCATTTTAAGTGTTGTAATTTTATTTGTATTATTTTAAAAATTACAGAGTGAATATGATTTTTAAAGTATTTACCACAAATGCCACATGCCTTAGAGAGAAACCAATGATTTCAGCTAATTATATTCTCCTGACCCCATACTGTCTAATCCTTAATTGACCATGTCTCTTCTTTCAACAAAGACCTTATGCAACCAAGAGGAGTCCATGAAAACACCAGCAGTACCATGAAGTATGAAAGGAAGCCAGTAAGAAAAGCAGATTGCAGTAGAAATAGAAAGATCTGGAAGTCACAATAATTACATTTTCACTTTAACTTAGTTGGTGCTGAAGAAAACAACTTTGCCTGGCCTGGCTGCAAAGCTTACTGTATTTTACACTGAAGTTGGAAGATAGAGGATTTCCTTTTTAAGCATCCATCCAAGGATTATGCCATCATGACAAGGCATGATTTACTTCTAAAGAGGTTATGAGAAAGGACTCATCAATTATGCATCCCTAAAAATAAGCAGATCCTATACAAAAAAGGAGCCAGTAAATGCATATGCAACTGTTACATGAGAGTTCTCTCGAGGCTTCAAAAGATGCCACATTTCTGTCATGTTCCATCTTTGCCTTTCCTTGCTTTTCTACTAGAGACTTCAGGTTACTTGTGGACAATCTCCCATTTTGGAGTGCCATGCTTTAAACCATGAAAACTGTATCCAGCACACATATATTCAAGCGAAGGGCAGCTCTTCCATGTGAGAGAGGCAGGCAAGCTTCAGTCCTTGTAAGATGGATCACAGGAATTTTTAATAAGCCTCTTAGGTGAGTTCGATTACAGCAAGTTTTGGGGAGCAGCAGCAATATCAGGGGTAATTACATTCCTTCATGGGGTGAGACAAGGGACTCATAACTTCTTAGGTATTTTGATCTCTAAAGCTACCTTCATTAATGAGCAGTTTGCCATTGGATAACCAAGAACACTATAAGGACCACATTCTTTCCCCAACGGAGAAGGGCTAGTGGAAACAGGAGAGGACAGGGAAAAGTGGATGGCCAAAGAGTTAAGGAAAGAGGAGGCAATTATATTCTGTTTCTTAGAGTGAAGGCAACTAACACGCATTTGCACTAAAAGGGAGGAGCCAACTCAAATGAGGGTTTTCTTCATATAAGATTTGAACTTGGCACTTTGACCCATGACTGTCAAGACTTTTCTGGCCAATTACTGGTATCACCAACAAGCAAATTTTACTTATAAGCATCATTGCACTGTCTGAGAGATCATAGGTAAACAAGGGATAAGTCTTCATAAAACTATTATTAAAGTTCTATGCAGAAGGTAACTTTAATGGTTGAAGTATAATCTGGCTGTGGTTCAAAGACTGGAGACTATTCAGGCTCAAGCCTGAATACTATTTAACTAAAAAGAAATTAGACACAGTCATTTTCAATCTTTGATAATAGAGTTCCAAAGTAAGGAAGGAAAAAAGGATGGAATTTAGTTGAGCCCCAAAGAAAAAGGTATCCCAGGAGTCATGAATTAAGAGTGAGAGAGACTCTCTTTTGATGTAATAACTTTATTTTTACTGTGCTGATGTATTCATATAAATTAGCTTGCTCTTTTAGCAGAATAAATCTCACTAAAAAATGCAAGTTAATAAAATGCACATTTATTGTGCATGCAACATATCCAGAATTCATAACTTGGAACTCCAAATCAGAACGAGGAATTTGGAACACAAAACATAGAATGTGCAGCACAGCACTATGTGGAGCCCGGCAGCAAGAACGCATAGAAACCAAGTACAGTTGGCACTTTATAATTACAAGTGGCACAACATTTCGGCAGAGATCCAGCTTTTCCTTTAATGCATATGACTCAATATGGAATGTTTTTCTTCATGATGTGTAACTACTGCCATTGACAACAGTCCAGGTGCTGTAATGTGCACTGAGCTAACACTGGCTGGTGACACATTTTCCTGAGATATATACAGGTATACCTAGTATGGTCAAAAAAGGCAAGATGTGATGATTAAGATTTGGATTTGTATACAAGTGCTCATACAAACACACAATTTCACAGAAAGATGTGTGTGTGTGTGTGTGTGTGTACAAATATAATATATATCTGTGTATATGCTTACAACAAAAGCAGTTTACTATATAGTATATAGCATATAAGTTATATTTTATACATATTACATATATAATTGCTGGATTTGTTAAGTTTAACTTTTATGCAGAAGACAGGGCTTAATTTTAAGGTAATTTAGAGAACTATAGGGAATTCGGGAATAAATCATTTCATCTTCTGCCTTCATTTTTCTCATTTCTCTAACCTCAATCCCAGGTTCTTGTGAAACAGACAATTGAACAAATGTTAGGTTTACGAAGGCATTTCTCACCTATTTTGCAAAGTTCACTTAACAGGTACAGTGAGGTATGAGAAATACTCTTCTCTTGTATTTCTGCAATTTTGAGACTTCACAGCTGTCAATTGTGAGAAATCCATGTAGGAAAGAATCCGTGTAGGAAAAACATTTGGACTCTTTTGTTTAGTAATCAAAACAGGTATTTTTGCAGCTTGTTCAATAACTTCTAAACTTCATCTGTTGTCATCAAATCATTATGTGAACATTCTATTATATAATTGCATATCATTGTCATTCTGCTCAGCTAGAGTCAATTTTCCCACAGAGACACACACAGCTGTGTGTAAGGTATTTATTTATTTACTATATTCACCATGCTGCATGTTAGATCTGCAGAACCTTTTCATCTTCTAAGTGGAAATTTGTACCCTTTGGCCAACATCTCCCTATTCCCCCTTCCTCTGGCTCCTGGGAAACACTATTCTAATTCTACTCTCTGTTTCTATGAGTTTGACTTTTTTTAGATTCCGCATGTGAGATCATGCAGTATTTGTCTTTCTATGACTTATTTCACTTAGCATAATGCTGTTCAGGTTTATCTATGCTGTTACAAATGGAAGAATTTCCTTATTTCTACAGCTGAATAATGTGAATAATGTTCCATCACACATGCATACACACACACACACATACACACTCATCACAGTTTCTATATCCTTAATCTGTCAGTGGACAGTTCTGTTGTTTCTATGTTTTGATCATTATGAATACTGCCACAACATGCAGGACAGTGCCAATATCTCAACATATTGTTTCCCAGCATATTAATTTTTGTATGTATACCCAGAAGCAAGATTACTAGATCACATGGTAGTTCAAATCTCCTTTTTTTGAGGGAACTTCATATTGTTTCACATAATGGTTGTACTAATTTACATTTCCACCAACAGTGTGTTATGGTTCTTTTTTCTTCATAACTTCACCAACACTTGTTATCCTTTATCTTTTTCATAAGAGCTCTTCAAGCAGTTGTGAAGTGATATCTTATCATGGTTTCAATTGTCCTTTCCCTCCAGATGGTAAGTGAAGTAAAGCACCTTCCCAGATACTGTTGGCCATTTGTATGTTTTCTCTGGTGTCTATTCAGGTCCTTTTTGTTGTTCATTTGTTTTTAGGTGTTGAGTTGTATGAGTTCCTTATATGTTTGTGATATTAACCCCTTATCAGATATATGGTTTTCAGATGTTTTATTCCAGTTCACAGGGTGCCTTTTCATTTTGTTGTTTTCTTTGCTGTACAGAAACTTTTTAGCTTGATGTAGTCCATTTATTTATTTTTAACTTGGTTGCTTGTGATTTTAGTGTCATAAAAAATTAGTTGCCAAGACCAATGTCAAAATTTTTCCCTGTTTAATTCAAAGAGATATAGTTTTGGGTCTTACATTTAACTGTATAATCTATTTTGAGTTCCTATTTGTGAGTGGTATAAGAAAGAGGTGTAATTTCATTCAATTATGAAATGGATGCTCTGTTTTCCAACAACATTTATTGAAGAGACTATTCTTTCTCTATTGGGTATTTTAGGACCCTTGTCAAATAATAATTGATCAGGTATGTGCGGATTAATTTCTGGGGTCTCGATTCTGTTCCATTGTCTGTGTGTCTATTTTCATGCCAGCACCATACTACTTTAATTTCTATACCTACAGAGTTGGAAATCAGGATGTATGAAAATCCAAACTTTTTCTTCTTCCTCAAGATGGCTTTGGTTATTCAAGGTATTTTATGTTATGCTTGCACTTTAAAACTATTTTTATATTTCTGTGAAAACTGTTATTATAATTTTGTTAGGGATGATACCTGTAGATACATTGATTTGAATAATGTGCGAATTTTATTTATTTATTTATTTATTAATTTTTTTTAAATTTTATTTTTATAACTTTAATATGTACAACTCATAGTGCATATATTTAGTATCTTTTTACATACAACTGTTTGTATACAAAGTATATTCGTACAATTCAGGTCTTCAATCATGCATTAAGGAAAATGATATCCGTCTCATTCAAACACCTTTTTTTTTTCTCCCCCTCCCTCCCCTCTTGCTCCCTCCCTTACCCTCCCTTCCCTTGACCATTCTAGTGTTCCTCTAATCCTCCTATGTACCCCCATCCAACTATACTTTGAAATAGCCTCCTTATATAAGAGAGAACATTTGGTACTTGGATTTTTGAGACTGACTAACTTCACTTAGCATTATGTCTTCCAACTTCATCCATTTACCTGCAAATGCCATTAATTTGTTTTCTTTTATTGCTGAGTAAAATTCCATTGTGCGTATATACCACATTTTCTTAATCCACTCATTTACTGAGGGACATCTAGGTTGGTTCCACAACCTAGCTATTGTGAATTGTGCAGCTACAAACATTGAGATAGCTGTGTCACTGTAATATGCTGTTTTTAGGTCCTTTGGGGTTTGTGTCACCTTCAACTTTTCATGAATGATGTACAGTTTTCAGTCTGTAGATCTTTCACTTTTTCAATTCCTTAGCTTCTTTTAACCCTAAGTAATTTTTTATGCTAATGTAAATGGTGTAAGTTCTTCAAACTTTTGTGTGCATTTTATTGGCACTATCAACATTCAGTCTATTTAGTTTACTTCAATTTTGACTTTTTAAATTAGTGCAAGTATTGCACATATATGTTTTCACATATGTATGTTTTTGTGATTCGTGTATTTGAACTATGAGCAGATGTATGATATGTATTTTAAAAGATATATACATACATATGCAGAAAACAGTGTTGATCTGATTTTATTTAACCAAAAAGGATATCTGTAATCAGATTAGATCTTATTATTTTACATGCAAAAAAATACTGAGCCTCAAGAACATGAAAACTAAACTGAATTTGCACAACCTGCATATATAATTTTGTAATGTATGTATCTATTTATGTATCTATTTACCAATCAAAATAGTCCTGTCTTCGATCTACCTACACACACACACAAAAAAAAAAACCCATAAAATCTAAGAAACAAAAAAACATAAGAAATACAATGAAAATAATCCCACTACACAGATATAATTACTACCAACATATATTAATGTTAAAATCAGTAGAATTCTGAAGAGTATTGGCTATAATTATTTATAAACCATTAATAATTTAGTAAATCAATGTTGTTCTTTTTTTACTTTGTTTTCATTTTTCCTAATATGAAGTTCATACTTTTTTCTGATTATTATCACTATTTAATTTACTTATTTATTCTAATTAGGTATATATGACACCGGAATGCACATTGACTCATCCTACACAAATGGAGCACAACTTTTCATTTCTCTGGTTGTACGCACCATTCATACAGTCATACCTTTACCTACAGTAAGGATGTCCATCTCAGTCCACCATCCTTCCTGCCCCGATGCCCCCTCCCCTCACCTCTCTCTTCCTTGCCCAATCCAAATTTCCTCCATTTATCCTATGTTCCCCCATTATGAATTAGCATCCACTTTTTAAAGATCTTTAAAAAAGTGATACTTATTAAGATATTCTGGAACTTGTTCATGGTATTTGACCTATTTTCTCTCTAAGTCTGAAGGATTTTTCTTACAATAATTTTTATGTAATAAGGACAGGCAGAAAAGATTAGTTTTAGCTTTTCTAATGAAATGAATAATCTTTATTATTTTTTCATCACTTTGCACTTCAGAAATCTCTTGCTCATTCTTCAATCATTCAATTATCATCTTATGTTTTCTTCATAATTCACATTTTAGTGGTTAAATATTAACCATTAGTTCTTTTTTAAAATTTGTTCTAATCAGTTATACATGACAGCGAAATGCTCTTTGATACATTGTACACACATGGAACACAATTTTTCACTTCTCTGGTTGAACACGAAATACAGTCATACCATTTGTGCAGTCATACATGCACCTAGAGTAATGATGTCCATCTCATTCTAACATATTTCCTACCACCATGCCCCTCCCCTCCCCTTGCCTTTGCCCAATCCAAATTTCCTCCATTCATCCAATGCCACTCCCATTATGAATTAGCATTCACTTATCAGAGAAAACATTTTGCCTTTGTTTTTTGGGGATTGATTTACTTTGCTTAGCATGATATTCTCCAACTCCATCCATTTACCTGCAAATGCCATAATTCTACTCTCTTTTAATGCTGAGTAATAGTCCATTGTGTATATATACCACAGTTGCTTTATCCATTCATCTACTGAAGAGCATCTAGGTTGGTTCCACAGTGTAGCTATTGCACATTGTGCTGCTATAAAACTCTGATGTGGCTGCATCACTGTAGTATGCTGTTTTTAAGCCCTTTGGGTATATAGACCAAGGAGTGGAATAGCTGGGTCAAATGGTGGTTTCATTCCAAGTTTTCCAAGGAATATCCATAATGCAGTCCCACCAGCAATGTAGGAGTATGCCTTTTACCCTACATCCTAGGGTAAAAAGCTTCTTCTCGGCAAGAGAGAGCCTACAGAATGGGAACAAATTTTTACTACATGTATACAAGATACAGCACTAATCTCCAGGATACATAAAGAACTCAAAAAAACTAAACACCAAAAATCTAAACAACCCAATCAATAAATGGGCTAAAGAACTAAACAAACACTTCTCAGAAGAAACTATATAATCAATCAACAAATATGTTAAAAAAGTTCAATATCTCTAGTAATTAGAGAAAGCAAACCAAAACTATTCTTTTTCATCTTATTCCAGTCAGAATGGCAGTTATCAAGAATACAAGCAATAATGAGTTTTGGTATGTGAAATCTACCTGGATTTAAATTTTTTTTTCTCAACACCACTTTTCATCTAATCCATTATCTTCTTTGGTGTGTCTTGTAGTAAATACTGAAATTTTATTTCTCCTGTGAGTTTATTATAATTTTGTGTTATTGTTTTATTATTGACTCTTCTCCATTCAAAATTTCAGTGATTAGGCCTGTGCAACAGATTTGAGTATCCACAAGCACAATTTCCATTTCTCTATTTCAATGTTTTCATAGGCAGCATTCCCATTTATTTATTCCTCTAGATGAATCAGAGAATCATGTCAAATAAAAATAGTAGAGCTGTGGTTGAGCTTGAGTTCAACACATAAATTAATTTTGGAAACAACAGTTTTAGAATATTTAAGTTTTATAAATGAACATTTTATAACTCTCCCAGAAAGATTTTATAATTTTGTGTATTTAAATACTTCACATTTTGGGATTATTTCTACTATTGCACCATATATTTTTAGTAATGAGAATAAGCAGTTTTCCCCTAAAGTATTATCTTACTGTTGGACTACAAGAAAGAAACGGTCCTTTTTGGTTTTTGTTTTTTCTTAAACCCAGATACATTCATAAAAAATTAAGAATCTTGGATTTTTGGGTATATTAGTTAAAATGCTAACTTTTCCTTTACTATTCTAATATGATATAGTTTTGATGACCAAAACTCAGAAAAATGTTAAATAATAATGGGAATAGCAGACATCCTTATCTTACTCCTTCTTGATTAAAATAAGAATTTCTACTATTTCATTGAGAATATGATGTGGGTTGTTTAACACAGATGTTCTCTATCATATTAGGCAAGTATCATTTTTAATCCTTTTTTTAGGGGGGGTACTAGGGATTGAACTCAGGGGCACTCAACCACTAAGCCACATCCCCAGCCCTATTTTATATTTTATTTAGAGACAGGGTCTCATTGAGTTGCTCAGCACCTAGCTTTTTGCTGAGTCTGGCTTTGAATTTGAGATCCTCCTGTCTCAGCCTCTGAGTCGCTGGGATTACAGGCTTGCCCCACCGCACCTGGTTCATTTTTAATCCTAATTGCTGAAATTTTTAAAATCTGCAGTGAGTATTGTGTTATTAAATGCTTTTAAAGCATCTGTTCTGACTATTATTGTGTCATTTCTAACTGGATTGCTCAGTGTGCTGCATTATGTGAGAGATGTCTTAATATTTAGCTTCCTCCCATTTCCGACATTAATACCATTGATGGAGATAGATTTTTTTTTCCTTTACTTTTTCATTTTATTTTTATATTAACATTAAATTGTATATATTGACTATGTATAGCACATTGATTTGAAATATAAACACATTTTTCTTTTACTAAATATAGATGGGCTCAATTTGCAAATACTTCATTGATCTATCATTTTCCTCATAATATTTCTGTCATTTTTTTTTTCATTTTATTTTGCAAAACAATCTGGAAAGGTTTTAAACTCTTTTCATATCTGGAATGATTCATTATAACACTCCTTAAAAGCTTTATCAACGAGTTCTTTTTTGGGTACTGGGAATTGTACTCAGGGGCGCTTAACCACTGAGCCACATCTCCAGCCCTGAGTTCTGAGTTGCTGAGGGCCTTACTAAGTTGCTGAGGCTGGCACTGAACTAGCAATCCTCCTGCCTCAGTCTCCTGAGACAAGTTCTTTTATTTTTTATTTTTTTGGTATCAGGGATTTAACCCAGGGGTGCTGTTAGCCATTGAGCCAAATCCCAAAACCCTTTTATTTTTGAGATAGGGTATCACTAAGTTGCTTACAGTCTCCCTAAGTTGCTGAGGCTGGCTTTGAACTTGCAATCCTCCTACTCAACCTCCCCAGTCACTAGGATTACAGGGGTGCACCACCATGCCCGACTTGATGGACAGGTTCTGTAGTCTTTTACAGAAATAATTCTTTGATGAGTTTTATTTTCTTGTTTATTCACATATTCTGGTTTTCTAATTATTTGAGTTAATTTTCCCCACTAATGCTTCCTTTTAAAACATTGTCTTTTCTACTAACAAATTTGGAAGAAGAGTTAGATAATAAAATACTGTCTCTATATTTCTATCAATAGCTTTTGCTTATATGACTTGTATCAATTAGCTTTTTATCACATTTTGTTTTTAAAATTAAAGTTGTCAGATTTTCTTCTCTTTGTACCACATATATATTGACTTTTGCTTTTACTATTATTTTTCCCTGATTTATTTATTGTCATTTCTCCAACTTCTGGAATTGAGTGCTTAGTTCATTTATTTTCATTCATTCATATTTGAGTAAGCACAGTTAAGGCCAC
Organism: Tamias sibiricus; assembly: GCA_025594165.1. Lineage (NCBI taxonomy): Eukaryota > Metazoa > Chordata > Mammalia > Rodentia > Sciuridae > Tamias > Tamias sibiricus. The sequence goes on from CM046664.1 coordinate 49,848,794, forward strand.
TAACTATGAGCCCACTGTGTGGCAAGACAAGATCTTTATTTTCATTGTTTCTAAACAATCATCATTCATCAATTCAGCTTAACTTCTACCATGTGCCAGACACTGTATTCTTGTAGGAAAAAAACAAACAAACTAAAATTAGAATTACAATTTACAATTTTAATTTTCTCTTAGAACAATAGATTATAAGAAACTTTTCCTCCTTTTAAAGTGATTATATTTTTGTTAGAGTTTACTATTTAAACTTGTTAAACTTCATTTCATTGCATTATGTTCAGAAGAATCTGCTTGCAAATATTCTAGTGTTGGAAACTGTAAGTTTTTCCTTTGTATCTTAATACAGAATACCACCACCACCATCCCGGACATACACAAACATTTCTGCAAAGAATATATTTGAAGACCCCTTGTGGATGCCTGAAAGTGCAAACTGTACTGCATCCTACATATACTGTTGTTTTCCTAAATGTATGTGTCTATGATAAAGTTTAATTTATGAGATAGGCATGGTAAGAGATTAAAAATAATGATAAAATAGAACAACTTAAACCATATATTGTAATTAAATCACCAGCATCACTGCTCTTGTGCTTTGGGGTCATTATTAAGTAAAATAAGGATTGCTCGAACATAAGCACTGTGATACCATGACAGTCAACTTGAAAACCAAGAGAACTACTAAATGGCTAATGGGCTGATGGTGTTTAAATGGTAAATATGCTGGTCAATGGGATGATTCACGTCCCAGGCAGAATGATGCAGGCAGCTCAAAATTTCAAAATTTTAGAATAACTCTCAATTTTAAGTTTGTGAATTGTTTATTCCTAGAATTTTCTACTTAATATTTCTGGATTTCAGTTACTATGAATAACTACAGCCATGGAAAGTAAACTGCTGTTAAAGGAGGTCTACTGTATATGATAAACTTTTGTAAACATTCCATATGGGATCATAAAGAGGAAAAAATCTCTGTTATATTTATTCACACTGTTAATTATAATATTCACTCTCCCTTAGTTGATTTTCATAGGCTAAGAAATCTGTTTGAACATAATTAACAATTATGAGTCTGAGAATATATTATTTATAATATTTATTGTTATATTTCACTGCACAAATCCTTGCAAACAGTTATAATTCTAAGTTATACTAAATACAATAGAAAAATAATTTTCACTCCATATTTTTGGCTCATTAAGAGCATGGGCCTCTGGGCTGGAGGGTAATAGATAAACTTTTTGCTTATATTGTTCTGAAAGGTCAAACTGTTTTGTTTTACTACACAACAACACAGGCAATCCACTAGGGTTTATTTCCCCACCTAGTTCCCTGGATCTTATTGATGGAGGAAGCATACCTACATCCTGGCATTAAGTTATTAGCCCTTCTTTGTTTTCAGTCTGATGATTTCTATGAACATTCACGCTGTTGCAGTAGCACATTGGGAGGGGACGCATCAGGGACTGTTAGTCCAGTGCCCTTTAAAAGCTCACTACAGATTAGGTTCGGGTCTAACTTGAAAACTGCATAAATGATAAAGAAAATAAATTTAGCATCATCTGGTTACATTTTGATAATATGATTCTCTATGATCTTGAGACACTCTGATTTGCAACTTAAAAAGTGTTGAAGTCATTAGGAAATATTTTCTGAAAAATCCTTCTGTCCTATGTACCCTTTTTTGATTCCAGACAGCCTTTTAGATACACTGACCATAAAAGTTTTTTATGGGTTTCCAAATAAAATAATTAGTTCAGTACTTCAGTGTTTGAGAGTGTATAGAAGGAAAGGAGAAAAAGAAATAATAATTTATAGTCTGTCCATGGAAACCAGAAATCTGACACATGATTCTGAGGAACCTTGGTATTCTTACCATTTGTTCCTCATTTATGGGTGGTAGCTGCTACATGTAGTCAAATAAGCCAGACCGTGGTCCCATTTTGGCAGGGTAAAATGGAGCTGACACTACATTGCAATACCTTGCATGTAGGTTTTTCACCTTCCTTTTATTAAATAGTCCTAAGTGGATCCTTTAGTTCACTTCTACGAGGATGTTAGAAAGACTTCTAGAGTGTATGAGTAACCTCTGGTAGCTTTAAGGAGCATGGACACCATTTTCTCCAGAGTTGTAGAGGACTCTGAATGTTTCATGTAATGACCTAAAAAGGGAGAAATAATCAGACCTTTCCAGAGCACCATGGAGTGATGCACAATTGTTTAGGTATCTTCACTTTCCAAGAGCCTTGAATTACTTCAAAAATTAGGTAATTTATATGTAAACAAAATCACAAGCCAATAAACTCCTAACTGGACTTTTGGTAAGTGTGTGTGGTAGACAGGTAGAGGCTATGTGCAGCAATGAGGTCCCTCATCTCTTTGCTTCCTGATCCAGCACATAATAGTGTCAGGAGAGCTTTCAGGTAAAGACACAGAAGGGAGAATGGTAGAAAGAGACTAGGGGCAAAAACTTGTTTAATGATGTGGACAATGGCAGGCATTTGATAAATTTTTAGGTGTGTTTATATTTCAGGGGGATATTGTGGGTGCTGAGTAGAAAGTTACACAGTTTGAGTAGAAAGCATACCCACTCCAGAATATCCACAGGTTCTAATAGACTAATAACTAATCCTAAAAGTAGTAAAATGGCTACTTTGGTTCAATAAATATGTGGCCAATCCTAAATTAAACAATAATGATAACACCAAGAGCATTGTAAAAGAGGAGTTTCTATCTAGAATCCAGGAGAGAAATGATACCAGATGCAAAAGGCTGTGGAAGTACAGGTTGGACATCCATCACTCAGCCAAGAATGTGGTCCAGGGACATATTTCCTAGGGCTCATCTTCCTCATGCAGAAACAGAAGAAGATAAACTTTGGGGTTCTGCAAACCAATAAATATCACAACTGTTTACTCATTGCTCTCTCTTAAGATAATAAGGCCAACCTCATAAAATTTTTGAGAATATTCATTAAGGAACTTCCAAAAATAATTCTCCCTTAATAGTGTGAGTATGTATATGTAACTATGAGTAAATCATTTGTTTTCAACTTCTCAAACTTAGAGCCATAAATAACTATATGGAGACCTTAAATCAATCTTTCTTACTGTTTCCCTGCTTACAAAGATAAAATATGACAGTTTCTAGAAAATTTAAAAATACAAGGGGAAAAAAAGTCCCCAGACTAATTACTAAGTCAGCTACTGTCAATGATTTGATGGACACCCTTCCAAAGCTTGCTCTATAATATATGGATATATATGTATGGCCATATATGTATATAATTTACACATAAATGGGATCAAAATATACATGCTGTTTTACAAGCTGTTTTTTTCAACAACATGCCAAAAAGATTTTTTAAGACAGTATACAGACAGATACACACATACATACACACACACAAAATCTTGTTTAAGAGTCATTTAGTACTCTATTGTGTGAAATTTTTAACAATGTTTTTTTAACTAGTTTCCTACTGATAAGCAACTAGATTTCTTCCACCTTTCACTATTATAATAGTTATTGTGTTAGTCAGCTTTCCAACACTATAACAAAAATACCTGAGAAAATTCATTTATAAAGAGAAAAGGTTTATTTTGGCTTATGGTTTTTGAGAATTTAGTCTATGATAAGACTGACACATTGATTTTAGCCCTCTAATGGGGGTGCTGGATGGCAATGACTGGAAGTAAATGGCAGAGCAAGCTGCTTTTACTTCATGGTCAAGAAACAAAAAGATGAGGAAGGGGACAGAAGACCATGATCCCCTTTGAGGGGATCCCTGAAGACCTAAAACCTCTCACTACATTCCACCTTCTAAAGGTTCCATCGCCTCCCAATAGTATCACCCTGGGGACCAAGCCTTTAACAGATCAGCTCATGGAGGACATTCAATATCCAAACTACAGCAATTATTGTGATGACATCTCCTTGTGCATATATTTTACATATTCATCTGAGTATCTCCTTGGGAAAATTTCTAGAAATGGGATTATTAATTCAAAGGAAAGCACATGCAAAATTTTCATATTGACAGATTTCCCTCCAAAAATTTGCCAATTTATATTTCTGTGAGTGCTGTATGTCCTCTCTTACTGTAGAAAGCATGAAATAATTAGAAAAAAAGCATTTGAATCTGTCATGATAATCAAGGATATGGAAAAAGAAAATGATGATCTGAAATGACACCACAGTATGACACCATCCCAAAGAGAAAATATAATGGGGAGATTTAGGTTCATACATTGACAAAGAGACAACTACATGGGAAAAGAGACCAGACTATTCCAAGTGTTAGCTTTTGATACTATCATATGCTTTGGTTCAATTAAGTGACAATATTCTGCTTATAGTCATATTTATAAATAAGAATTGATGAACACGTAGATACAACCTTGTGTATATCACCATATGACATGGTACAAAGAATACACTAAAATTATTATGTATTAGCACCCACTCCAGTTAAAGGCAAAGTGTTAAGGATCCTAAAAACACCAAAGCCTGAGTTGCCTGGCTGAAGTAAGAATTTCCAATTCTGCATGTAACTCTCTATTATTTGTCATCAATCCATCTAATGAAAAAAAAATCTCTGTATCACATGCTCATCAATCCTCTTTTCCAAGTGTCTGTGTTGTTTAATTAAAAGGACACTTAATCTAAGATACTTATAGTAAGGCACACCTTGTTTGCAAAGACTGACTCCTCAGACCAGAGGATAAAAGCAAGTTACTAAAGCAACCTAAATACATTTTGTAGTTCAAACTAAGACATGTGTTGTCTAATAGTAGGTCAACCATGCTAAAGAAGAAAAATCACAGAGAGCCACTCAAGCAAGTGTTGGTTTTAGATGAGGTTCCCTGGAAGCTAAGCCTAAGATGATGATTTTTGAATAAGTTATTTCATTCATAAGAAAGCTATGAGGAAGTAAAAAAAGCAGGAAAAGACAGAAACAATGTGATTTCAGTTGAAGATTAACATTAGCATGGTGCATAGGGAGCTCAGAAGCTTTAGTAGTACCTCAAAGAGCTCCTAAGTTATGGAAAAGGGGATGGGCTTCTGTATCCCAGTGCTGGTGATGCACTGGCTGTGAGGTGCTCCATGAGCAGCCATGTGGGCATTTCTGCTTGAAGGATTTATGATGGTCAAAGGTAGTGTTCCAGAGAATCAGGCCTCGGTGAGCTGGAGACAGGTGCACTGATAGCTAATGGAAATTGGGTAAGGCACCAAAGGCACATTTTACAGCTCATCACTTGAACTAATCAGATCCACTTTTTCTTCCCAATAAGTTAACTGTATTTAGGCACATTTCTTCCAGGATTCTGGTTGGTCCTAATTTCTGGGCACACTTATGAGGAAAGGGTCAATTAAACAAACCGTGGCCCTCATTACTACAATTTGTAATAAGGCCAAACCTGATATTCATCACCTTCCCCTACTCTTACCCATTCTAGATCCACCTCCAGCTTAACTAGCACTTCTGCTGGTAGAGAAGGCTTGTGTGGTGGCAGGGGAATCATTTCATCTGTCACCAGTTACCACTCCTTTATTACTTTACATAAGCAGTACCTGAACGTGCAGAATCTGAAGTACAACACAGGAATGCTAAGATATGCTTTAGTGGATCACCTGGTGCCAGATCTGTTTTTTTGTTTTGTTTTGTTTTGTGTTTTGTTTTTTTCCTGCCCCCTTTTGATACCTACATCCTACATGCCCATGACAGTGTTCATTATTCCTGGTGGTATGGAAAAAATATTTTCTTTGACTGTAGATCTACAGACATCAAAGCCATAAATAGCTTTACTTTTAGTGGTACTCTTACTATGTCCCCTAGTAGATGTAACCATTTCAGACGATCAGACCCTCTGGACTCAAAGAGTGTAAAGATGCAGGCATGAAAAGTACACATTTTCTATCACTGGGGGTGATAGTTGCTGGCCCTGGTGCAGTGGCACTTGCTTGTAATCCCAGTGACTCGGAAGGCTGAGGCAGGATGGCAACTTCAAGGTCTATTTTTTAGTTTTCATTTATTCATTCAATATTTCTTGAATATTTACTAATAGCCAGTAATGACCAGGCACACCTATTCAAAGCACTATGTATTCAGTAATGGAAAACAAACAAACAAATAAATAAAAACACCTCTGGACAAATTATTGACACACAAGTAAAAAAATAATTAACATGCAATATAATCATATCCAAAATAAGAGTATGAACTGACAGCAGAGTTTGAATTTAATGGTGGGATAGATATATTCCAGGTGTGAAAGGAGATCAAAGAATAGCAAGAAATAGCAAGCAGTAAATATTAAGTCCTTTGGAGAAGAAGAGCATTTCAATAGGTGGAGCAGAAGTTACTTGTATAAGTCCACAATTCCAAAAGTGTATATCATGGCACAGAAGACTTGAGAAATGATCTTGGGACAAAGTTTCTACATCAAATATGCTTGGGAAATTTGACATATTTCTAACCCCTTGTACACAATTTCAAAATCCAAGAGCTCAGAAAACTAAACAATTTTTACATTTTATCAGTCTGTAAAGCCTTACATGAACTGATATGAGACATTTTACAGTCTTTATTTATCTCACGTAATGTGCATGGCCATATATTTTGCTACAGAAATAGCCATGTGTTTGATGGCTGGGAAATGTTATGTAATGACTGTGTATGAATTTTATTACCTTTTTAAACTTCTGAAAAACTCTGAATTCCAAACACATTCAGGCCCAGGATTTTTGAATAAAAGACTGTGGACCTGCATAATCTAGTTTTTAAAAGTCATGATGCATGCTACTAGATCCTAGAAAGGTCTTGAATAAATTTCTTTCACCTAGTATATCCAATATAGATTAAACTTTTCAATATATAGCCTCCTCTTTTGCTTACAAAACACCTACTAACATCCCAAGAAAATAACTAATATTACAAGGAATGCATGTTGGGAAATACTATCCAGTCTAGGATCTGAGCAGGCAGCTGAAGTTTGAGCGAAGGGAAACAATTGTATTGTTTCCAGGATACTACGCCTATCTCCAATTACGATAAGAGACTGATAGACGCTTCTGCTGTAGTGAAGACAAGAAAGGGTATAAGCTTAAATTAAGGCTTCTCAGTGGCATATATATTAAAGAGGAGAGATCCACATATGGAGATCATTTCAAGGTGAACTGGTAGCTTTTGAGATTTGACATAGAGGGAAAAGAAAAAGACAGTTGATTAGAAGTATAGGTTTTTGTATATTGAGAGAATGGAGAAAGAATGATGCTATCAATTGGGCTAGAAAATATGGGTAAATCAACAAGTGCATCGAGAAAGATACTAGTGAGGTGTAAAATTCAGATGTCTGGTAAAGAGCAGGTGTCAAGTATAAGAAAATTGGGCTGTGCCTCATCTGAAATATTTGGTCTGAATTTATAGAGCTGGGATCCATCTACAAATAGAATAAGAATAGAAAAAGTCACCCCCAGCAAATCATAAGGCTGAGACCAGAATAATAAGGCCAAGACCAAAACCCTGTTAAAACATTTGCATTCATGAGAGGGGAGGAGTAGGCAGAAAAGTTACTCAAGGAGAAAAAGAAGTGCTCAGATAGGAGCCAGGGAAGCAGACAGAGCTTCAAGGTTTTGTTGCGGGTATTGCCTACTGCATGGGTCAAGGAGGAAGAGAACTGAAAATAGATCCTGGCCTTGGATAATGATCAGGTCACTAATGACTGGGGAAGGAGCTGTCTCTGTGGTTTAGTCAGCACAAAATTTAGGCCCAAATGAGTTAGGAAGTATCTTAGTCAGCTTGGGCTGTCATAAAAATACCACAGACTGGATGGCTTACACAATAGAAGTTTACTTTTTCACAGATCTGGAGGCTGGAAAGCCCAAGATCAAGGTTTGGCAGGGTTCAGTTTATGGTGAGGGCTCTCTTCCTGGCTTACAGATGGCTCCCTTCTTTCTGTGTCCTCACTTGGTCTTACTTCTGTGTGCACATGAAGGGAGAGAGAGAAAAAGACCATGCTTTCTTCCTCTTGTTAGAAGGCCATTGACCATATTAGATTAGGAACACCTTATGACCCCATTTTACCTTAATTACCACCTAAAAGCCCTATTTATAATGGCCCTCACCTTGTCTGTGGTCAGGAGTGAGGAAGTTGCTGACTAGGTTAATACAGGTAATAAAGGGTTGGAGAAAAGAGAAAAGGTTTTCTCTAGTGTGAATATTTTAAGATTTATTCTTTAAGGTCACAAAGATTTTATCATTCATGGACATTGAGGAAAGACAGAATGAAAAGTGAGAGGTCAAAGATACAGAAGATAACTGATAAGGAAATCCACAGAAGCAGTGGGATGGGAAGTAGGATGCATGCTAAGATAGGATCTAGTGCACAAGAGGAGGAATTCACTCAGCAGGAGTGATGGCAACTTCTGAAGGGAGGGAAGCAAGTCAATGTAGGTCTTGTTCTAGTTTCATCTGGATTTGAAGGAGACAAAAATGGAGTTAATTTAACTGGAGTTAAATTAAGATCAGTTTCCTTTAAATTGATACTGAATCAGGCCTGAATTTTAATTGACTAAATTAACAACCAAGTAATTCTCTCTTTCTTTCTGATGTGGCTACCACTGTTTCCAAACCAAGAGGTGGGCATGTGCCCAGTATGTAGCAACTAATCAACTGGGTCATCCAAGATGATATGTATGGCTTACACATCCAAATAGACGTCTCACTAACCTTTTATGCCTTGCAGAATTATGCAAGATAAGAAAGTTATCCATATTTCCACCACTCTTGAGATAAGAGATGATAAAATTTCACAGTCTCAAATCAAAAAATGACCCTGAATTTACTTCTTATCTCAGTGGTTGGTCACATTTGAATGGACAATGCACCATCTGCTCTGTCCTCATCCCTAGAGAACTGTGAACTGGCAGATGGCCCATGCATCTGCAGGAATAAGGCTTGGCATAACGCTGCAACCCGTGGATAGAAAAACACCTGAGCAGCTGCCTGTGATGTCAGGGAAGGTGGGAACTATTCTCAAAGGAAAGGAAAGAGAGTTAAAAGCAGTGAAAGGATCTGATGGGGCAATGCTTTAAGCCAACTGGCTCCCTACATAGGTGGGAAACAAAGACACAGCAATTCTTTCATTCTTTCCTTCAGTCAACACTCACTGTGTATCCATGGAAGGCACTGAAGTTCAGTGGTAACAAGGTGGATGCTATCCCCAGCTTCACACACTTGTATTAGAAAGGCTTTTGTGAAATTGGTAATCACAACAAAGTAAGCTGTTGTGATAAGGATGCCTGGGTATTGTGAAAGCATAGAACAGAGGGATTTAAATAGGATGTGGCATTTAGAATCCACAGAATAAACAGTAGTTAATTAGATGAAGAGAAGGTGGAAGCATTCCAGAAATACAGAAGAGCAGGAAAAACAAGAGGCCCAAGAGTATCAGTGAGAACAATAAGAATTCAATACATCTGAGGAAAACCCCACCAAAAAAAAAAAAAAAAAAAAAAACACCTAAAAAACAAAACAAAACCAAACCCCAGCTGAGCCCAATGGAGAAAGACAGCTAGCTAGGCTGAGGCAAGCAAGCTGAAGCTGGGAATGCACAGACAAGAAGGACTTTGCACCTCAGATTAAGGTATCTGAGCCATGTGATGCAGATGTGAGAGTCAGATTTGCAGGACAACATAGAACTATAAGTTGGGGCAATCATCTATCTTAGCAGGTAGGATGGATTAGAACTGAGGAGCTCTGCCCTAAGGTGATAGCTGACAAGAGCAAGGTGGATGGATTGTGATGCAGAACAGGTCAGGTCAAGGAAGTACTGCCCATATAAGCTGTCCCAACTGGGATTCAATACCAAACCCATGAGGTTTCATTTAGACTTATGACTCTTCTACAGTCACCTGCACCATCTGCATCAGGAGGTTTAGGTGGATGACTCTTAGGGCAGTTTTATTTTTTTCCTGTGAATGTTAAAATCTGTTTTGTACTACTGAGGAATGTAGTTTGCCTCAAAGAGATTGACTGTAAAGCAGTGGCCTGGGAGCAACCAAGCTTAACACACCCAGTGCAACAGAACAGAACAGAGTGATCAATAACCCAGCCAGTCAACAGGAATAAACACAACAAGGAGGAAATGGATGGCCAGAGGCCTGGTTCTGAGTTGGAGTCTTGGTAAAGCAGAGATGACAGATGCCACTGCTTTCTGCCGAAGTTCCATTCCAACCTCATTAGTGCATTGTGTAAGGATGAGCGTGCAAGAGTCACGATGAAAACAAAAGCAGCCTGGTGACTCAAGCAACTAGGGCCGCCTGCAGGTTGGAGCACTGCTGTGCTGGCCATGGGCTGGGCTGGGCAGGCTGGTCTGGTTGGCCCTCACTTCCCTCCTATCTCACTGCATGAAATATGCCTATGGCAGGGGACCTACAGCCATCCTGCCACTGGAGTAGAAGAAAGAGTAAGTCTCCAGCCCTAGCAACAGAGGCTCTGCCAACAAGTATACCCCAAACAGGGCTAATACTGTTACTCATATAAATCTGGTAAAGGCAAATTCACCTAATTCTGCAAGTGTTTAAATAGAGATACTAAGCACATCAGGTTGCCATGAAAAAGATGGATGTTAAAAGCAACTTTAAGTTGGGCCACTTTGAAATTTCCTACTGAATATCACTGAGACTGGCTTGATGGTGGGCAGTAAGGGTGGTTTTAACATGCAGCTTCTTCCCATAAAGCATGGGTCTTGGAGTTGTTACAAGCAGAGAAGAACACTTTCATCTTTAATAATTGTTTATTAACAACACACTGTTAACACTCTATAGTCCACTTGCAAGGGCTTTCTGGTCACAAATAGAGGGCATATGGAATGCCACTGCTTAAATGGACTCACCAGGCTTTACCTAGCTCAGCTGTAACTCTAATAAGCTACATTGGAGGAAAAATAGTTTGCTGCTGGGCTTGGTGGCACATGCCTGTAAACCCAGCGGCTCAGGAGACTGAGGCAAGAGGATCTCAAGTTCAAAGCCAGCCTGAGCAACTTAGCGAGGTCCTAAGCAACTCAGTGAGACCCTGGCTCTAAATAAAATCTAAAAAGGGGACTGGGGATTTGGCTCCATGGTTAAGACCGCTGGGTCCAATCCCCTGTAACAAAAAAAAAACAAAAAAAAAAAAAAAAAAAAAAAAAAGGCATTGATAACTTGATAACTTCTACTACATTCCCAGGGAATGTGATGGTAAGCAGTTTTGGAATCCCTTCCCAGCAAACTGTGGAGAGCCTGGGATCTTGATCCACATAGGTTCTCTCTAGAAAGAACTAACTTTTACTACTTGCCATGGGCAGCCAGAAGCACCTGCCTCCTGAGGCAAATTCAGGGAACAGTGGCTTTGGCATTGTAGACAACAAGCATGGGTACCTGTCCACAGTTGCAGGGTGGGAGCCAGAGAGATTCCTTAAGCCAGAGCTGGTTCTGCCAGGAAGGAGCTGTGAATCTCAGGCAGCCCAAGTGCCTGGCTTGCCAGCCTTGTGGTCATTCTTCAGTCAAACTTAGCTAAGCTCTATCTCTCCCTTTTCCATCAACACTGCTCTGCAGTAAGAGATACTAGAGAGAGGACAGTTTGCTGATAGGAAAGCAAGGACATTAGGGTCACTGAGAATTATGCAGGGATGTGATAGCATGACCTGGTAAGGAAACTGAAAGCAGAACAGATAACAGCCAGAGTGAACTTAGTGCAATGCCAGCAACACAAGGGAATGTCAAAACGCATGGCCCCAGAACAAGTCCAGTCTAACCTAAACAGGAGGTCAGTTAGGATATGGAGGTTTCCTACAGACAGCATGGACTTATAAGAATGCCAGTAAGGGGCATATCGCTGAAGGGCATGGAGGGTCATTTAGTCTAAGCCTCAAATTTAGACTTTTGATTTTATCTCCAAATGAGCTTATTTATTTAGTCACTAAGATACAGTGACCCGATTGAGAGAATATGTCAGTATTTTCACAGTCAATATTTTCACAAGTCTTAGGCTATCTAGTGAATAGTATAATTTTTATTTCTCAAAATTATTAATTTGTTAAATGTAAACATTTGAATGTGCCACAATATTTACAACACTTTCTTGGTATATCTTCATGTATTAATATACTTAGAGGTCTAACAGAATGGAATAGCTCAAGTTTCTTTTGAACAATGAGAGATCATAATAATTTCTCTCCCCCCACCAAAGTAACTTAGACCTTTACCTCTATAATCAAAATTGTAGCAACATCTACTGTTATTCAGAACTAATTAACTAATGCCTTCATTGTAGAATTCAAAATCATCAACCTGTGACCAACTTAGCAAAAAGCTGAGCGTATCCCTATGTGGTGTAATAGGAAGATCACTGGAAATAAAATAAGACACATCTGTTCTGAACTTGGTTTGGCCAATTAACCAGCTGTATGTCTAGATGATGCCATTATGCTTCTTTGAGCCTCAGTTTTCTTGTCTATGAGACACCATAGCAGAGGATTACATTATCCAAGAAAACTCTAAGCACAGGATATGGGACATAGATTTAATTCTCCCATCCCCCTTCACATTCTTGGGATTCACTTTTCTGTGAACACCTTTCTATTTTCATTAATATCTGTTTAAACTTATTAGATCAAAAGAGATTCTAAGTATTACCTAATGGAAGTGATTTTTTTCCCTCTATGCCGTAGATGATGTCAGCTATTCTTTATTCTTGATTAATGAACAAAAATCCTGATCTATGGAACTACAGCTATGGCTCATAACACAAACTTAGAAAAAAACCTGTCATAACTGAGTAATTACCAGAGAGGCGAGAGGGTACTTCTTCCAGAAAACATGAGCTTGTCACAAATTCCCTTCACCTGACCTTCCCCAGCAAAATCCTGAGCAATCTTCAAGGTGCAACCCAGAAGTTCCCTGTGTCCCTTGGCCTGTGGCAATCACTGTGTTCAGAAGTGAAGGTCCTCCTGCTCAACATGTAGCGTCCTAGGAGGATCACTGCATGTGTGCTCACATTGGAGAAGAGACCCAGGCTGCCTTTGGTTTCTGTGACAACACCTTTCTTTGCTTCCTCACTATACTGCAGGCTGCAATTCCTCTCACATTTCCTCTCCTCTATGATTTGGATATAATTTGAGTATATCCCTCAAGGAGTCAAGTTTTGGAAGCTTGGAACTCAGCAGGATATCAATGGAAAGTGTTGTGGAGCCTTTAAGAGGTAGGGCCTTGTGGGAAGTAATTAGGTCACTGAAGGTGCTGCCCTCAGAAGGAACTAATTTGGTAACCTCTCATGGGACCCAGGTTAGTTCTTGTGACAGGGTTGTTATAAAGAAGCAGTCCTGTCTTCTCATCTCTCCCTAGTCACAGCATCCTGTCTTGCCACATGATCTCTCTCTCACATGCACTCCGGCCATGATGCATCAGCCATGTGATACAACCAGGAGGAGCCCTTGTAAGAGTTGGCACCATACTCTTGAATCTTTAGAACTGACAACTAAATGAACCTCTTTCCTTTGTAAAGTACTCAGCTTTAGTTATTTTGTCACAGTAATAGAAAACAGACTTATACATGCTCCAAGCGTTAGGTACCTAGAGCAATACAGGCCAAAAGAAATGCAATGCAAGCCCCAGGTAAGAGCCACATATGTACTTTAAAATACACACAATGTCACTGCTTTATTTTCATAGCAAATGAACATGATACAATAAACTTTCCTGCAACTACAAATAACCTATTGATGGCAGGTAAAAAGAGAAAGAATGTCTTGTATTTGTGGGTTCAACACTATAGAAGCCAAGACAGATTATAAACTGTACATATACTTTTAGGAATAGAAGGTGTTAATTAAAAGCATGATTGCATAAATGGTTAAAATAAATGAGACATGTCAAGGATGGAAGATATATGAGTTAAGGAGAGACAACCAAGATTGCAACAGAGGGACATATATAATTTACTGACATAAAAGATACTTACTGAATAAAGCCAAACCTTTCCACTCTTGTGTTTATAAAAGAGGGTAGAAGCCAGAAATGGACATATGGTATCCCTGGGGAGGAAAGAAGACAGATGCAAAATAAGTTATGTTCTTGCCACAACAGGTGATCAAGAAATTTATAATTTTTAAATTAATAACTAAGACAACTCCAAGGCCAGAGAGAAAACTGTCACAGTATTTTGAAGGCAGTGGCAAAAGAAAAAAGAACATAAACCCTTATGAAGAAAAGTCAAAGTTTTACACCTGGAAAAAGCATCGTTCCCTTAAACCTGAAGACTCAGCTGCCTTTGTAGAAAGCATCCCATTGGGGTTGCAGAGTCTCATACCCCTTCCCCTATATTCTCCAGTCAGGAGACCAGAGGCAACTCATAAAGATGTGATGATCAGCCAAACTGTCGTTTGACCACAATGAGCTATAGCAAGTGAAGGCTGAGGTGGGGGCCATGGGAGGGGAAGCCTGTCTTGGGGTTTAGGAAAGATGGAAAAGACAAACAAGAGAGAAGGGGCTATAAGAAAAGAATAGAAGAAAACAGCACTATACTCGGGAAGAACGTGACCAATCATAAAAGTGGAACACTTTGCTACTATGGGTTCCCAGGCATGAAGAGCATGAAATAAAACAAACAAGTATGCTCACATAAAAAGTTACTTTATTAAAAAACAATATATATCCTAAATCAATTGATTAACCAAAATGCATACTGTAATAGTTGTAGGTAACAATTTATAGTTTTAAAAATACCTAAGGCTGCCCAATAGCTCACAGACATTGCACCCTGTGCTGATGGTTTGATTTGTTCAATCTTTGAAATAGCTTCACAAGCAAGGAGTTTGTTTTATCCCCATTTTTCCAGATGCAAAATAAGTTTCATTCTTTCCAGGGAAAACCATTAAGAATTGCAAGGAAAGGAAAGAATTTCTGAATTGTTCCTCTTGGTGGCACTTGGAAGTTACTGGCTATTCATTCAAAGCCCCAGAAATGTAATCCCAGTGACTGTGGAGGCTGAAGGAGAAGAATCTCAAGTTTGAGGCCAGCCTCGGTAATTTAGCAAGGTCCTAAGCAGCTTAATGGGACCCTGTCTCAAAATAAAAAATAAGGGCTTGTGATAGGGATCAGTGTTAAAGTACCCCTGGTTTCGATCCCCAATACCAAAAAAAGTTAAAGAAAATAAAAGAGTAGCAGAACCAGTCCCTCATGGAACAGGATCAGGTTTATCCTTTTAGATTCAAGTGGGTTTTAAAGATTTGGCAACAAACATTTCTTAGCTGAGAAAATTCCTTGGGGGGAGATCCTAGCAATGGAAAAGTTTTCTAATGCAACCCCAAATATGTAAAGCTGTATATAAATCATGCCTTAATACCACAAGCCTTGCTTTACAAATGCTAAATAGGTTTTATTTGCCTAGAACCAAATTTTCAAGCACTGACAAATGCAATGCTGACCTCTTAATCCCAACACCATCTAGTCCATGTAAGCCACAAAGGCTGGAGACATCTCCAAGGAAGGAATTTAGTTAGCAACTTGGAAACAACCATTGAATGCTTGTAATAGCCCACTTCAGAGAGCAGATAGGAGCTAAAAAACATATAGGAAAATTCCTAGGGAAAGTAGAATCCTTCAGAAAGTTAACACTGTTCAAATAAAAAAATAACAAATAATGATATTCTTACTAAGCTAAGGTAGGTTTTAATGTTTTTTGGAGTCACTAACAATCTGGCAATATTGACTGATTCCACAGGTCTGTGGATTTGTCATAGGGGACAAGTAATGAACACCCTAACAATGATAATTATTCCTTTGTAAATTAAATATACTTTTATTCATTCCCAAGATACCAAGAGAAATTTCAGGGACATTTAACATTAGAAATGGTATAATATTTATACTATTTTATAATTTTGGAGAAACATGAACTTTGGAATTAAGCAGATATAGTCTATTTTTTAAAATTTTGGAGATCCCTCATAATGTATAAGTTTATGGAAACTTCTACTCTAACCATTAATAATTTTATCTGTGAAAATGGAGATAATAAAATACCATATTGGAGTGCCCTGATAAGGGGATGCTTACCCACTGAAGGCAAGTAGTAGATGCTCAATTACTAAATGTTGCTGAAAGTGTTCTATTCCATGTGGTTTCCTGAAATGCTTCATTTTTCTTTTAACAACACCACTGTCTACCAACATAGCTAGATACTACATCTGAGATATCCCTCAAAAAGAACTGCGTGTGTTTCTGAGGCTTTAGGGTTATGGAAACAGTAATAGAACTAAATGAGGTGACAAATTTGAACTGGGCCTGAGCAAAAATATTCCCCTGCAAAAGCTTCCATCTCCATTTTTCTTCCCTCTCAAATTACTCAGAAGATGTTGCTTGGGTAAGAATATAACAGTTGGAATTTTTCTTTAATATTTAGTGTTTGGTCAATGTTCAGCCATCCATTTTTAAATTATTTCCAGGAGAAATATATTTTACATATATATATATAAATATATAAATTACATATATATATATACACATATATGTATATATTATAAACATGCATACACACATACACATAGTGTTTTTAAATGATACATTTTGCTTCCTCACAACAATTTTAACATATGTTATTCAACTTTGTTTCCCAATTCATCTTCTTATGAAAAAGAAAAGAAAAATGTTACCTTAGGACTAACAGAAGACAGGGAAACTTCCACTCTAGGAAAATAATATTAGGTTTGACATAAATTAGATGCTTGCCAGTAACTCAACCACACCTGTCAAATAAGACGTTAAAATATGAAATAGAACATTAACAAAAGTCAATTTTGCTAGTGACTGAGTATGAGATTTAACTGTGTTGTAACCAAAGGGAAGGGAAGTTTGAAGGCAGATGTTTTAGTTAGAGAAGAAATATTCATACAGTAAAGAGATTAACCATTGGAATTCTTCAGTGTACTTTCTCTCCCAAGTAACCTTAAGAAATAGAAAATACAGCTCATTTCTTTGCAAAAAGCATATTATGTTTATAATACTTTTATTTAGCAACATCCTTCAAAAGTTGTGGAGTGCAAAACAATTAAAAATACAAGAAGAAAGCAATTACAACACAAAGTGATAAGGGCTTCTATAATTGTATCTGTGTGCTGTGGAATTAGCTACGAGAGGAATATAACCCACAGCAAAGTAAGAACTTGAACATTCCAGGTCATCTCCAAACAAGCATTTTATTGTTCCTCCATTAGTACACATCACAAATTTTAACGTGCACAGGAATCACCTACAGATCTTGTTAACATGCAGAGTCTGATGCTGAACATCTTGCATGGAACCTGAGAAACTGCATTTCTAAACACCTCCCATGTGATGCCAATGCTGGTGGTTTCTGGACCATGCCGAGTGCCAAGGTTGTAAACTGCTCTACTGGCTTAGGCCTGTTACTACAGCCTCTTCTAGAATTTGTCCCCAACACTTCAAATAGCAAATAATATTTTCCCAAAGATAGGCAGGGCTCTTTTTGTAAATAAGTCTTAATAATATTAACACTTGAAAAAATGTGCTATCCATTTATTTTTCTCTTTGTATCTACAAATGTATGATCATTAAATATAGAAGGAAAGTTCATTCAGCAAATTAAAATTATTTTTACCAGGATTTTAAAGTCCTTTGGGTTTTAATTTCAAACCATATGTACTATGACTGGCATTATTTTTCTCAGAAATTTTTCTTCTTTTCCTTGGACTAACACACTCATGAATATTGATTTTAAGACAATATTGGGATTTACTGATATGAAGCCTTTGTACCCCCTTTGGAAGGAGGTATAAAAATAGCACAACACTTCTGAAAATCAACCTGGCAATATATCTTACATGTCATAAAACAATTGTACCTGTTTACCAAAGTAAAATCACAAAATATAGGGGAGAGCTGTCTCAACTGCAGAATAAGCTAGGTTATCTGTAAATTGAATTTTAGCTTCACAGTTTTGTCATGTTTGTCTTTCTGGAACTTGATGCCCAATGTTCTAACAGAGTCAATAAAATTGCCTTGTCCATAGCTGGGAAAACTCACATGATGGCCATGAAAGCTTCTACCCCTAGTGATATTTTTACTGCTAATTAGTTGTATTTGGAAAGCTTAAGAACTCACTTTCCTTATGCAGAACATTGTGAGGATCCAGTGATCTCCAGGGGTTCAGGTGATCTACTAACTTTAATACTAGTCTTTGTTTTTTTTTGGCAAGTAGGAGGCATTGGTCATATAGTAAATACATGCAATAGAATGAGTAAACAAATTTCATGTCCCTACATAAAGGGACCAATTAAGGAACAATGAAAAGATAACAAATTTGCTTGGAG
Organism: Tamias sibiricus; assembly: GCA_025594165.1. Classification (NCBI taxonomy): domain Eukaryota; kingdom Metazoa; phylum Chordata; class Mammalia; order Rodentia; family Sciuridae; genus Tamias; species Tamias sibiricus. Next base: position 49,867,162 of record CM046664.1, read on the forward strand.
AGAGGAGGGGGTCAGGCTCAAGGAAGGACTGATTGTTATACAAGGTGTATGTATCCTTGTGCTTATAGGAAGAAAGGAGGCAAAGGAATTGCTATCAGAAAGGAATGGGTGTAAGACCTTCAGCTTACTGAGGGCAGTGATGTTTTTGTTCACCATGGAGTCTCAGGATCAGAGAGTCCCCCCATAGTTGGCATACATTAATCACAGGAAGACTTGTTTAGTGAATAAAGATGATGAAGAAGGCACTTCAGGCATTGAATGTAAGCATAACTCCTTAAAAAATGAATAGTCTTGTCTTAAAATTGATATATACCAGAAAGAAAGAGATTGGGGAAGTGAAGAGGAAAATAATGATATTTTACTTAAATGTTTCTTTACAGCAGAAAGACCACAGGATGGTCATTTGCCTGGACATTATCTCTTTACTGCTGAAAGGAGGCACACATTTTTGGTGTAAGACAGGGTAACTGAACTCCAAAGAGATAATTATGCTGCCAACATCAGAATAGAAGAGCTTTTCCTCCAATGGCTTCCATTTCACAAACCAGTCTAGTGGTCACTCTAAACACAGGCATCCAAAGGATTTCAGAAAGTGAAAAGTTAGAATGTAAGTAGAGAATATTTCCAAAAGACTTGCTAGTGCAACAGAAATTCTGAAGGTTTACACTTGTATACTCCTATAGGTTCTTATTAGTTGGCATTCCTCTATGACAACTAATAAGAACCTGTAAATTTAGAGGAATTATAAGATTTAAGATACTAATTGTCAACTCATTTTTTATATTTAGAATATTGTCATAAAATTTATGACAATGAATTTTTTATTGTCAGTTTTTTATTCTTTTATTCTTGAAAAATTGAACAAAATGTTCCTTTAAATGTTTCTCTAGCATATTTTCTTTAAAAAAAAAATCTGCTGACAATGCTTATTTCATCATACTGACTAAAAAGATTCAAATAACTTTTGTTTTGAAATGTAAGGTGTGTAAACCTGAATTCAAACTCAAATTCAAATTAAAAACTAAGCACATCTTGGCTTTCTATTAGCACATAGGTGATATGTGAAATTCAAAAGTTTTTTTTTTTTATGAAAAGAAAAACAAGAAAATTTACCCAATTAGGTCCATATCTCTGCCCTTCTGATTTCTAAATTTAGCTGCCAGTTTTAGAAGAATTTGCATACTCTTGAATAAATGCCACTGAAAGGGGAAAGTGGTTTAGTAAAACTACTTATATGCAGATCCCCTCCTAAAGTGCCCTGTGAATAGCTTTTATTAAGCAAGATTAAAATTGCTCATTATCCCAAAATAACTTCTGTGCATGTGATGTTATAAAAAAAGCATACACCATAATCAGTTTGACATTTTTGGAATTTCGAAAGGTAATTAGGCTCTCCTTCTTGGAAAAAAAAAATCTGCTATTGTGAGCATTTCCAGTGAAGTATAGGCCTCCTTTTCATAGATCTTTAGCTTACATTAGCTTATCTGTAAAGTGACTGATGCTAGTACATGATCAAATACAGGGGAATTTGCCTTTAAAGGGCAGATGGATGATACAAACTGGCAAGATATTTGAGGATAAGTACTTGAGGGTTTTGTATAGGTGCCATTCATCAGTCTATCCCAACATGCTGTGATTAAATGTTGGATCTTGGAGTCTGATGTTATTGGAGTCATATCTAGTCCATGTGCTAGAATGTGGCCTCAGGTACTTAGCATCTCATGTCTCAGTTTTTTCTTCTGTTGTGGAAGAATGCTAACTAATAGGACCATATGTCCCAGTTTGCCCTTGAGAATCCCTATTTCTGTTTGTTGTCAGGCCTAATTACTAATAGTGAATCCTTTCAAATCTCAAAGTGTCCCAGTTTGCATGATAAATTATAAGGTAACTGTAATGCAAGCCCTACTACAGCCCTTAGGAGGATTCCTGGCATATAACTAGCATCAACATATCCTTCAAAATAGGGATCTCTTGTGCCTGCCTCCTAAAGCTGTGGTGGGAAATAAATAGATAGATGATCCACACAGACGGCTGTGCATGTGGCACATAGTAAGTACTCAATAAACAGGTTATTTACCATTACTCATTTTATGGTATTTTTGCCTAAAAATACCTGTGCACATGGAATTCAGGCCTATCTAGAAAGCTGAAATTAGTTTAGAAGTCTTAAAGATAGAAATCTTGATGATTTTCAAAATGACTTAAGAATCCCTAGGTCCATCTGGTCCACAATAGGTAAGTAGGCTTCTGAGCTGGGGAAAGTATACACCAGTGGGGCGTGGCAGCACAGGCCTGTAATCTCAGCAGGTCAAGAGGCTCAGATACGAGGATCAAGAGTTCAAAGCCAGCCTCAGCAACAGTGAGGCACTAAGCAACTCAGTGAGACCCTATCTCTAAATAAAATACAAAATAGGGCTGGAGATGTGGCTCAGTGGTCTCGTGCCCCCTGAGTTCAATCCTTGGTACCCCCTCCAAAAAGAAAGAAAGTCTACATGCAGAACCTGAAACAAATCTTCAAAAGTACTGTGGATCTAAAAACATAAAGAAACATTGATCTACTCAATGTCTCTTCAGCAGAGAAGTAAAGTAAGGTGTTTGGGCCTAACTCACAGAACCAGTCAGGGGAGACCAAAAAGAAAACCTTGTTCTTTGGATCTTAACCTAGTTGTTCCACTATCCATCATTACAAGGTGACTTTACATATCTTTAAAAGATAGGAAAATTTTCATTTTAAAACACTGCAAAAAGACCTCTAATTTCCAGTTCAGCATATAAAAGAGGACCCAGACTTTTGCAAATTTAACTTCTCAGAACTCAACCAGGTTTTTACAGTGACTATAAGAGAAAAATCCCTTCCTGCTTCTGGAAGGCAGAAGAGACAAGGAATCACTGAAATATGCCAAAGGATTCTGTTCTTCTTAACGAGGGCTGCCTATGTGCTATATGACCCAGAACAAAGGAAATAACAAACTCCAGTCCATTCCAGCTATCATGTCCCATATAAAGGGGAGCATGGAAAACTGAGAAACACTTGTGAAGTTCACAAACCAGAGGTAAAGACTCACTAAAAGACATAGCTACAATGATAGCTGCAGAAAACTTCCAAGTTCCATGTCTAGTACCACATGCCTACTGACCACAGTTCCTTTTGCCCAATATATCATGTATGTTTATCAAGAAAAAAAAAGGAATAGTAAAAGACAGAAAACACAGTGTGAAGTATTAGAACAAAACTAAATAATGGCAGGGATGTTGGAATGGTCACATTAGGAATTTAAAATGATAATGATTAATATGCCAAGTTCTCTAATCGATAAGGTAGACAGCATGCAAGAACAGATGGGAAATGTAAACAGATGGAAATTCTAAGAAATAATAAAAGAGAAATGCTACAGGCCAAAAAAGAGTGTAAATGTAATGAAAACTGTGTTGATGGACATAGACTGAAAATGAGAAAAGAATCTCTGAGATTCATGACATAACAATATGAACTTCCATATTTGAATAAGAGAAAAAAGATTGAAAAAATTGAAAAATAAAAATAATTCTGCAACAAAACTGAACAATTCCTTTGATACTCTTATTAGAAGATTTCACAAAGCTGAGGAAAGACTCTGTGGGACTAAGGAAATGTCAATAAAAAATTCCAAACAGGAAAGCAAAGAGAAAAATGACTGGAAAAATTGGAACATAATATCCAAGAATTGAGTTACAACTACAAAAAGTATGATTACATATAGTGGGTATACAAAAAAAGAGAAGAAAGAAAGGAACAGAAATATTGGAATAAACATTTGAATCAAGAATGACAAAGAATTTCCCCCAAATTAATGTCAGACACTAAGCCACAGATCCAGAATCAAACATATAAAAGTCTTGAAAGCAGCAAAAGCAAACATAAAAAAAAAACTTACCTAAAAAAAAAAAAGAAAAAGAAAAAAGATAGAATTACATCTAACTTCTCCTCAGAGACCACGTAAAAGAGAGTGGCTAAATATTAAGAGATGAAAACAGGCCCTGTCTGCAGCAGGGGCTGCTATTCCCAGCCCCAGAGGCAATGGCTGAATGAGCCAGTGGCCAGGCAAGAGCCAGCAGTCAGTGGAGATTGTGGTGGGGTCGCTCCTTCCAGCTGGTGCCTACCTCTTGTTCCAGTCCCAGCTGGGCTGGTCGCAGTTCCCCCTGGAATGAATGGGGCCTTTCCTATGGTGGGGCCCTGTCTGCAGCAGGGAGCTGCTATTCCCAGCCCTGGGAATCAACTTAACAAAAGAAGTGAAAGATCTCTGCAATGAAAACTACACCACAGTAAAAAAATAATAATAATAATAATGAAGATCTTAAAAGATGAAAAGATCTACCTTGTTCATGTGTAGGTAGGACTAATATTGTGAAAATGACCATTCTCCCAAAAGCACTATACAGATTCAATGCAATCCCAATCAAAATCCCAATATCATTCCTCATAGAAATAGAAAAAGCAATCACGAAATTCATCTGGAAAAATAAGAGACCCAGAATAGCCAAAGCAATTCTTAGCAAGAAGAATGAAGCGGGTGGCATTACTGTTCCATACCTTAAATTGTACTACAAAGCAATAGTAACAAAAACAGTATGGTATTGGCATCAAAATAGACCAGTTGACCAATGGTACAGAATAGAGACGAACCCACACACCTACAGTTATCTTATATTAGACAAAGGTGCCAAAAATGTTCACTGGAGAAAAGACAGCCTCTTCAACAAATGGTGTTTTGGAAAACTGGAAATCCTCATGTAATAAAATGAAATTAAATCTCTTTCTCTCACCATGCACAAAACTTAACTCAAAGTGGATCAAGGACCTAGGAATTAAACCAGAGACCTTGCACCTAATAGAAGAAAAAGTAGTCCCAAATCTCCATCATGTTGGTTTAGGCTCCAACTTCCTCAATAAGACCCCTATAGCGCAAGAACTAAAAATAAGAATCCATAAATGGGATGGATTCAAACTAAAAAGCTTCTTCTCAGCAAAAGAAACAATCAGTGAGGTGAATAAAGACAGAATGGGAGCAAATCTTTACCACAAGCACATCAGATAGAACACTAACCTCAAGGATTTATAAAGCTCTTAAAAGTCTTAAAACCAAAAATCCAAATAAACCAATCAATAAATGGGCCAAGGAACTAAACAGACACTTCTCAGAAGATGATATACAAATAATCAACAAATATATGAAAAAATGTTCAACATCTCTAGTGATTAGAGAAATGCAAATCAAAACCACTCTAAGATTTCATCTTACTCCAATCCGAATGATAGCTATCAAAAAAAACAGACAACAATAAATGCTGGCGAGGATGTGGGGGAAAAAGGCACACTCTTACATTGCTGGTGAAACTGCAAATTGGTAAAGCCAATATGGAAAGTAGTATGGAGATTCCTAGGAAAACTGGGAATGGAACCACCATTTGACCCAGCTATCCCACCCCTTGGCCTATTCCCAAAGGACTTAAAAACAGCTTACTACAGGGACACAGCCACATCAATGTTTATAGCAGCACAATTCACAATAGCTAGATTGTGGAACCAACCCCAAGGCCCATCAGCAGATGAATGGATAGGGAAACTTTGGTATATATACACAATGGAACACTACTTAGCACTAAAAGAGAATAAAATCATGGCATTTGCAGGTAAATGGATGGAGTTGGAGAAAATAATGCTAAGTGAAGTTAGTCAATCCCCCAAACCCAAAGGTCTAATGATCTCTTTGATATGAAGATACTAATTTATAAAGGCAAGAGAGAGGGAATGAGAAGAATGAAAGCACCTTAATTAGAAGAAAGAGGGGGGAGTGGGAAGGGGGACAAGGGGATAGGAATAATGGCAGACTGAGTTATCCATGATTACCCTAAATACATGTATGAAGACACAATTGTTGTAAAAATACTTTATATTTGGGCTGGGATTGTGGCTCAGCGGCAGAGCGCTTGCCTAGCATGTGCGCGGCCTGGGTTCAATCTCCAGCACCACTTATGAATAAAGGCATTGTGTACAACTAAAACAAACAAATAAATATTAAAAAATACTTTTATTAAACCCAAAACTTGAAAAATTGTGCTCTTTATATGTAATATAAAATGAAATGTACTCTGCAAATGTGTATAACAAATTAGAATAATATAAATAAATAAATAAATAAAAAAGAGATAAACCAAAAAAACCCTACCAATCTAGATTTCTGTACTCTATGAAATTATCCATCACAAGAGAATACTTAATGACTTCTCAGGAAAATAAAAATTAAGAAAGTTTTTTTGCCACTAAATTTGCTCTTGCCATGTAGGAAATGTTAAAACAAGCTAAAAGATTTTTAGAGAGAAAAAACAAAACAAAGAAAAATGATATAGGTTAGATCTACATAAACAAAGAAAGAACATCAGAGAGGGAATAAGTAAGATAAATAATTTTATTTTTATTATTAATTGATTCTACAGGTAAGAGTTTACTCAAATAAAAAGTGACAAGTTATATATGTATTATATTATGCATCTGTATACATGTGTTTATCTATAATGTGTACGATATAGAAAAATATATAGATATATGCTTATATGTAGGTGAAATGAATAAAGGACAGCAATGATATAAGAACCAGGAGGGAGAAACTAGGAATACTTTGCTTTCATAAGGAGGTACAGAATAAGGAGGACAGTATGTAATAAACCTAGACTACCTTTCCAATGTACATATATGGATATACTACAGTGAAACTCATCATTATGTATACCTATAACATGCTAACTTTAAAAAATATAACTAAATCCCACCAGTACAGTGTAATTTCAAAGTGAGCTTAGATTAGTTGTAAATGCACATTACAAACTCTAGGTCAACCAACAGAAAGAGGAAAAAAAAAGAAAAGAAAAGAAGTTAAATATCAAGTGGTATTAATACCAGTTCAAAGACAGATTAATACAGTGTATCAAAAATCAAAACTTGACTCTGAAATTCACAAGAAACCCACTTTAAATATAAAGACACATGTAGATTTAAAGTAAAAGGATGAAGAAAGATTTACCAGCTCACAGTAGTAAAATAGAAAGCTGGATAGCTGTATTAATTTCAGGTAGAGTAGACCCAAAGCAAGAGAAGTCATGAGAGATGACATGGAACATTAACCTAGACAAGATGTGAGATGGACCAGATCCTTGAAAGACACAATCTGCCCAAACTCATACTCATAATAGGAAGTAGACAATATGAATAGAAGTACACTTTTTTAAAAAATATTTTTTTAGTTGTCAATGGACATTTATTTTATTTATATATATGTGGTGCTGAAAATCAAACCCAGTGCCTCACACATGCTAGGCAAGAGCTCTATCACTGAGCCAGCACCCCACCTCCTAGAATTGCACTTTAGAAAGGAATTAAATGAACAGTTAATGTTTTTCAAAGCAGAAAGCACTGGGCCTAGAGGGTTTCACTAGTGAATTCTGCCAAACACTTAAGGGAGAAATAATTCCAATTCTCTACCATCTCTTTTAGGAGATAGCAGAGAAAATATCTCCTAAGTCATTCTATGAGACCAGAATTATCCTAATACCAAACCCAGACAAAGGCATACAAGAAAACAAAATTACAGAGCTATATGTCTCATGAATAAACATGAAAAAGTCTTTATACAGTATTAGCAAATCCAATCCACAATAATGAATAAAAATAACTATATACCATGACCAAGTGGGATTTATCCCTGGTATGTGATACCAATTCAACACTCAAATATCACTTTATATAATAATGTATCAATAGGTCAAAGAAGAAAAAATATGTGATCATATCAGTAGATGCAGAAAATGCATATGACAAAAATGTAAGTCATTTGTGACAAACAAACATCAACAACCAAAATAACAAAAGAACATCTCAGAAAATTGGAAGCAGAGAGGAACTTCTTTAATTTGATGAAGGATATCTATAAAAAAAATTCTACAGACAGCATCACTATTTTTTTATCATTTTTTTGGTCAATAATAGTTATATATAACATCAGGATTCATTTTTATACAATTAAATTAAATGCATGGTATATAATTTGCTCCAATTCTGTCCCCAGTACTTATCCTTAGCCTCCCTTTCCTCCATTCTATGGATCTTCTATTTATTTACATTTTTTTGAAGTTAGTGTCTTGTAGGTTTACATAATGTTGAGTTTCATTCTAGTATGTCCATATATGTACTTTGGAAAGATGGTCTAGGTTCATCATACTGTTTTTCTCTAATCCTGTCCTTCTTCCTCCCCCTCAATCTTCTTCTTCTACTCACCTGATCTTTCTTTAATTTGATAACATCATTCTTAATGATGAGAAACTTGAAGCTTGCCTGCTAAAGTCAAGAAAAAGCTAAGATGTCCCCTCCTCTCACTACTCCTTTTCAAAATCATACTGAAAGCTCTATCTAATGCATTATTATTTTTAAAAGGAAGTGAAGCTATACAGATTGGAAGGAAGAAAACTGTCTTTGCTTGTAGATGGCATGATTATCTATGTAGCAAACAAGAAAGAATTGTAGGGAAAAATCATCCTGGAACTAAGTGATTTTATCAAGGTTAAAGAATAAAATGTTCATATACAGAAGTTAACTGGCTTCCTATATACCAGCAATGAACACATGAAATTTCAAATTAAAAACAAATTTGAAAAAAAAATTGTAAAAAATTTGAAAAAAAAAATATATTTTCACTAGCAACCCCCGAAATTAAACTTTGAGGTATAAAAGAAAGATGTAGGCTGGGGATTTAGCTCAGTGGCAAAATGCTTGCCTAGCTTACACAAGGCCTTGGATTCTATGCCCAGTACAAAAAAAAAAAAAAAAGAATCTAATGAAAGTTATACAAGATCTATACATGCAGTTTGTAGCAAAAATATAAAAGTGATGAATGATCAAAGAACTAAATAATCACACCATGTTCATGGATAAGTTCAATCACTATTGCCAAGATATCCATCCTTCCCAAAGTGATCTATAAAACTAAACCCCATCAAGTTATGCTATGAATACTGACAAACTAACTCTAAAGTTTTTATATAGAAGTAAAAGACCAAGACAGCTAACACAACATTGAAGCAGATGAACAAAAGCCAAAGGACAGACATAGGCTGTAAGACTTACTCTAAAACTACAGTATTTGAGACAATGTGATATTAGTGAAAGAATAGACAGATGAATGAGACAGAACAGAAGATCCAGAAATAAACCCATATAAACACAGGTGACTGATCTGTGATAAAGGAATAAATGCAGTAACTCCTCTTTCCAACAAAAGATTCAGGAACAACTGGAAATACATGTGCAGAAAAGTGTGACTTTACACCAGTCACAAAAATGAACTCTATGAGGATCATAGGTTTAAATTTGAAAATTTAAACTATTAAACTTCTGGAAGATAAATAACAGAGGAGAAAAATCTAGGTGACCTTGGGTTTGGCAATGACTTTTTGGATATAGCACCTAAGGCACGATCCATGAAAGATACAATTTATAAGTGGACTTTATTAAAATTTAAAAACTCCTGCTTTGCAAGAGATACTGTCAAGAGAATGAGAAGGCAAGTACACACTGGGGAAAATATTTGCAAAACACATATCTGATAAAGGACTGTTATCCAAAATATACAGAGATATCATAAAGTAAATAACAAAATGAGCAACCCGATTAAAAAAATAGGCAAAAGATCTGAATAAACACTTCATAAAAAGAAGATTAAAGATGACAAATAAGCTTATGAAAAGATTCTCAACATCATATGTTATTATGGAATTCCATATTAAAACATTGAGATACCTCTATATGCCTATTAAAAGGCCAATTCAAAACACTGAGATAAAATTCTGGCAAGGATGTGGAGCTGCAGGAATTCTCATTCATTTCTGGTGGGAATGCAAAATGGTACAACTTTGGAAGACAGTTTGGCAGGTTCCTACAAAATGAAACAAACTCTTACCATATGATCCAGCAATTACTCTCTTTGGTCTCTATCCAAATGAGTTGAAAACTTATGTTCACACAAAAACCTGCACACAAAAGTGTATTGTAGCTTTATCCATGATTGCCAAAATGTGGGAGCAACCAAGTTGTCTTTCAGAAGGTGAATAGACTAAGAAAACAAAAGTGGTATATCAGATAATAAAGTATTATTCTACATTAAAAATAAATAGCTAGCAAGACATGAAAAGACGAGGAAAATATAATCCATAGTGGTAAGTGAAAGAAGCCAATCAGAGGCTACATACTCTCACTCTAACTATATGATATTCTACAAAAGGCAAAAGTAGGGAGACAATAAAAATAATGAGTGGTATCCAAAGCTTAGTGGGGAGAGAGGGATGGAAAGATGAAGCAGAAGTGATACTTGGACCATGAAATTGTTTTGTAGGACACTTATAATTGTGGATATGTGTCAACATTAAGAATGAGCCCTATGTGGTGGCGCATGCCTGTAATCCCAGTACTTGGGAGACTGAGGCAGGAGGATCATGAGTTCAAAGCCAGCCTCAGCAATGGCGAGGCACTTAGCAACTCAGTGAGACCCTGTCTCTAATAAAAATACAAAAAAGGGCTGGGGATGTGGCCCCAGTGGTCGAGAGCCCCTGAGTTCAATCCCTGATACCAAAAAAAAAAAAAAAAAAAAAAAAAGAGCCCTAATGTAAACTATGGACTTTGGGTGATAATGATGTGTCAATGTGGGTTCATGGAATGTAACAAATGCAACACTCTGGTGTGGGATTTTTATAGTGAGGGAAGCAGTATGTATATTAGGACAGGAAATATATGGGAAATCTCTGTAGCATATGCTCAATTTTGCTGTAAACCTAAAACTGCTCTTTAAAAATTAGGTCTGCTTAAAAATATACCACATTCATTTTGGAATAACTGTCCTCCACCCAAATTACTTGGCAGCCAATTTCAGATGTTAAGGATGTTCCATACATGTATTTCGAGTCTCCAGTGACTTATGTGGATTTATTGGCAAAAGTCTTTCAGAATCTGACAATAAATGAACTTTTTTTTCTTCTTTCTCAAGTGCTATGCCAAGGGAAAAAGAAAAGATTTTCTGTGTATCCAAGGGCATGTTAATGCTATCTAGTGAGAGATATTTAAACCAGAAAATTCATCTAATGATTTGATGTATTATACCATCAATTCTGTGAAAGAGATGAGATAATTTCCATGTTATGAAGTACATTTTTAAAAATATATTACCTCTATCAATCTGCATTCTGGCAGGAAATAGACAGAAAACTGAATGAGGTGTTTAAGGAGTGTTTCATAAGAGGGCTATCTACAGCTATCTGGTGGCAGTCTTTTGAGGAACCATCAGAGATGATGTGGTGCCCTGGCGGGGTGGTTATTATCATGCTAGAAGTGGCTCCAGGAACTGGCAGTTAGGAGCTGTGTACAGAGGGCCACATGACAGGAGCTGTAGCCCAGGTAGATGTGGTGGCCATTTCTCCATGATCCAGCCAAAAGGCAAATCCAAGAATGAACATGTTGTTCTCCCCAATCTGTTTCTAGTGCCTTCTATCTTCTAAACCCACTCAAAACCAGGAGTAAGGGTCATTGTTTAGGTAGACAGCAGGGTGAACCTAAGAGAAAAGCAAAAGATATCTAGAAATGTAATCAATTTGTTTTTACCTGCCCCTGTCACTATTTCTTTTTAATGTGAAAATTAGCAAAGTCATGAGACAGCCATTGTCTGAACATGACAACACAGAAAATGGAATGTCAGATTTTCCTCTTTTGGTTATCTTATATTAAGATATACAGATAAAAGTCACAATCAGAGCTAGTGTTTTCATAATCAAGACTACATAAAAAAATTCTAGAACTAGACTGAATATAGGATATAGGATTGTTAAGTTAGGTCTGGGATTTCAATAGTGGAAAAATAATTCTGGCTTGCCCTTTCTGAGCTGACAAAAGTCTGGTTATCTGTATCAGTATAGAGAGAACAATGCTTGTCTGGGTGTCAATTCTGAAGATTCTTGAGTGTTCAAGTTCTCCAGAGTTGCAATGGAAAAGTCAACATTCTTCCAGGCTGAGAGAAGTAAGAGAGCTGATGCATCTAGAGGACTCATGAGATTGGGAAAATGCTGCAGGGATCTGCCTGGAGCATCATTTGCAAAAGATGCAGTAATGAGGCATCTCAGTTGTTATCCCTATGGAAGGAGTACAACCATCTCCCCTCCCTCCAGGCTTCCAAACTCTTTACTTCTTATCCTCAAGATGGGACACCATCATGTGGAAAAACAGGGAAGCCAACTTAAATTACATGATGGTTAGTTTCTGTCACAAGCAGAAGAGGTGCTTGAAATACAAATCAAGTTCATTTGCAGAGAAACAGTTACATTCTTGGAATAACTCAGTCTGTGGTCCAAGATTCTTACCTGCTTTACTCATTTGTATGAATCAAGAAACTGAGGAGTTAAAACAATTTTCCCCTTTTGGAAGAAACTAACTTTGCCAAGTGTCTTTTATGAAAAGAATGCTGTGAAGTGATTTTTTTAAGCTGACATATATGACTTGGGAGGACGCAGCACTACTCAAGGTAGAGATATTTGGTAGGTGCTAGATTGAAAACTGAACTGTGGCCACCTAGTAGAAGATATTGGGATTTTGAAGTATACCAATTTGTATTTGTTTCCCATGTCTGCTTTAACAAATTACCACTAACTTAGTGGTTTAAAACAACACAGACTTATTATCTCACAGTTCTTTTCTATTCAAAATTGTCTTTACTGAGCCCAAACTAACATGTCAATGGCTTCACTCCTTTGAGAGGCTCTAAAGGAAAATGTGTATCCTTGCCTTTTCTAGATTCTAGAGCTGCATTTCTTGATTTGTGATCACTTCTTTTCTTCAAAATCTGCAGTGTAGCATCTTCAAATTTCTCCCTAGTGACATCATCTCATTGCCTTTTCCTCTGATTTCTCCTCACTTCCTCTAATACAGACCCTTGTGGTTACCATGAGTTTACCCAGATAATCCTAGATAATCTTCCCATTTGAAGACCTTTGACTTGACCACATCTGCAGCATGCCTTTGGCCACATGAAGTCCCATTCACAGGTTCTGGGGATTAGGATGTGGACATCTTTGGAGCGATTATTCAACCCATCAAGTGGGGTAATACAATACTAAGTACTAAGAGATGTAGAAACTTAGGGGTGCGTGTGTGTGTGTGTGTGTGTGTGTGTGTGTGTAGGATTAATCAGTAAATTTAGGAAGGTTACTTCTCTGAGCTTCATGTGGGATGCATTAAAGAAAATAACAAAATGATATTCCTGCTCAACATGGCAATTTGCCAGTAGTTTCTAATTCAGACTCTCTGAGGATCAGAGGAAACTTATTGCCAAAATGTGAGTGAGGCTCAGAAAAGAAGTGTGGAGCTTGTGATAACACCTGAATTATAGCAATCCTGTGGGCCTAAGAGATGAGAGTCTTTCTTTGCTTTCTGATCCACAGGATTTGTATCTTCCAAAAAGAAAATTGGGAATCTATTCCTACATATACACAATTAAATCCCCCTTCCCAAAGAAAATGTTGGGAAATAGCAGAATTCTGGGAATGAATAACTGCACCCAAATAAAATCATGTAGAAGGCACATATTGGCAGGAGAATGACACGAAGAGAATATGTTAAGAATGACCTCATAGCTTCCTGAAGGAGATAAGAGGGAGGTGATGACATCAGAGAGAATTGAAAAAGTCAACCAATAAATAATTAATTAGTATCAGTCAAGGTTCTCCACAGAAAGGACAAACATATTTGAACAAATACACAAACACATAAACATGCATACAAACACATGCACACTTAGGTATAAAAGAGATTATAAATGGTATATATAAAGAATAGATTTTAAGGAACTGGCTTACACAACTGTAGGGTATGGCAAGTCTGAAATCTGTAAGACAGGCTAGCAAGCTCAACACCTTCAGGCAGGAGCTAAAAGCTGATGAATTTATTCATTTCTCAGCAACAATTAAGTTTTGCTCTTAAGGTTCTATTGCTGATAGTTATACAGTGGACAGTATGATAAATAGATGAGGCAACCCCTGATTATCAAAGAAAAGTTCCTTAAATTCCACTGACTGGAAAAGTTGACCACAACTACAAAATACCTTCAGAGAAACACCTAGGTTAGTGTTTATCCAAATAAATGAATACCATAGTCTGCCAAGTTGAAACAAAATAAACCATCACAAAGTTATTGTGATTTTTTTCCCTCAGGGAAACAGTAATAGAGATTTAAACCAAGATAGTGCAGATCATAATGGAAATTGAGGATAATATGTGGGAAAAACCTAGAAGAGTTTGGCCAGAGGATTCACTCTTTCACATGAGGGAATAATATAGCACAGCTTTGAAATTGTATGGCTCTGGGCCTCCAGGCAACACATACAGACAGGAATATAAGAGAGAAGACATGGTTTGGAAGACCATGAATTGTGTTTGAGAAAAATTAACTCGCACTACCAGCAGGAGCTCAGATACAGCCTAATAATTACAAATCAAGGAAGGGACTGGGGATTCCAAGTTTGGAATCCTCCACCTGGAGGTGTTGGCTAAAGCTCCAGAAAAATCAAGAGGAAAAGAAGTTTGGGGAATTCTCCCTTTACTGGGGAGGATCATGGCAGACAGTCAAAACATACAATTCAGAACATGAAGACCGATGAGCAATATCCAGTCTCCCCTATTCCCTTTTACTCCCCAAAATGTAGGTATTTTCCATAATTAACTTTCAATAAAATATATGGGGGCATATATGCTCACATTAGTATAGCCATCACCTATAGATCTGCATCATTCTTTTCAAATTTTAAAGTATAAATTTACCAATGTGAATTTATCAAGTTCCCTTATTTAAAAAATTATACAGAGACTGAACTAGAGTAATCTGAATTCTTAGATCTCTGAAATTGAAAATCTCTGATTTAGATATAAAAACTAAATCCAGAAGATTAAATCTCATGCATAAAATTATAAAGCTGGTCAGTTAAAACCCAGATTAAAACCAAAGTTCCTGACCCTTAGTCCAGGTGTCTTTTCTTTGCACTAAAAATTGCTTTCACACTATGCCACACTTTGCCTACTGTAGACACAGCCAAAAATGCCAGCACATTGTATTATCATTGAGAAAATTAGATGTTAATGTTCTCATCTCATTCAACAGGCAATACATTCTTTTTTAAAAAAGTAACAGTTGACGTGACGGATTATAATTAGCTAATGAGAGTGAGCCTACAATTCCCCTGTCAGGCCCTCAGGCTGAACTGTTTGTGTTTTCAAGTCTAATCACACAGACTACTTCTGCAGGAATTGTGTTTAATGGGGAGAATGAGTTTTATTTTTATGTAGTGAGTGGGCTGATTTCCCCTGTCTCAGCAACCCAGAAATAGATGGGTGTTATGGGGTGGGCCACTGGGGAACTGGGCTATAAGAAGCAAAACTGAAAAGACTTTGAGAGATTTCACTTACTTTTCTAAGCAGAAAATCTGTTTTATGTTTTTGCATGATTTTAAATTGTGTTAATGCATTGGGTATTTTCCCCCTTGCTTTTCTTGAATATTGCCAATTAATTAAATTAAGTTCTTAATTGATACCCTCCCCATTGTTACCTTGTTTGGGAGGAAAGATGTGTTCTAATGTATATGTTTTCTAGTGTATAGCCCAAATCATAAAATGGGACAGGTAAATATATATTCAATGAGACAGTATTAATAAGATAGTGATACATAGATATATAAATACACACATGCATACATACATAAATGAGAGGGGATGTATTAGATGAACTCACTCACATAATTATGGAATCTGAGAAGCCCCATGACAGGCCATCTACAAGATGAAGGCCCTGGGATGACAATAGCATGGCTCAGTTCAAGTCCAAGTCCTAAGAAATTGGGTGTGGGGAAGAGGCACAGTTCAAACACCAGAGACCCTGGGGTTCTTATGTGCAAAGCAGAAAAAGAGTGTTTTGAGATTCTAAAGAGGAAAACATACCTTTCATCTGCCTTTTTTATTCTTTCTGGGCACCAACTGATTTGATATCACCCACCAACACTGAGGGCAGAACTTCCCCATACAGTCTACCAATTCACATGTCAGTCTCCTCTAGAAATACACTCATAGACACTACTAAAAATAATACTTTACCATTTCTCTTGGTATCCTTAATCCAGTCAAGTTGACACCTAAAATTAGCCACCACAGTAAGTGATCTTTGGTCTACTATTAACTACTACACTTACCTATTTTGTTTATTCCTACAAACCCTTATTTATTTATTCCCACAATCCTTCACAAATGCTAAGAACACATGTATATATCCATGCTAGGCATTAGAAGTACATTTAGACTTCTACAAATACTAAAACTAAAACTAAACCCAATATCATTTCTTCCCAAATCTGTTCCCCTATCCATACTTCATATTTTGGTAAATGGCACTGGTATCTACCTGTCTCCCAATCCAGGAACTTCCATTTCACTCTTGACTCTCAATCATCCCATCAATGACCCAAAGCCCTTGAGTCTATTGCCTAAATATACTTCAGTTTCATCTACTCTCTTTTGGTACTGATTCATTCTTCCTATAAGCCAGAATCTTCTGTGTTAATTTAAAATGATGGAGGCCAATGGGACCTTCCTTTCACCTTCAGTGATAACAATGTTAAAACTTTATTTGAATCCTATGCTTCTAGAAATCAGGGATAGTTAAGAAATTCACTCATTCTTTTATTTTCCAAAATCTACTTACTTCCAGGTAAACTCAAGACTTGCAAAGTGGATGAACGAACCTCTGGTATCCTTATCTCTTTAAACCACCTATTCCTCCTCCTTCCCCTTCCCTCCTTATCCTTTTTTTCCTTTTTTGTGAGAAGTTTCTCATTAAAGAATATTTGTCCTACTGCAATAATCCAAATCAAATCATCCCCCTAAATGTCTTATGCAGTTTTGTCTTTCAATAGTGGCTAGAAGTAGGGAGAAGTAAAATATCAGAGGCTTGTAATATGGAAGTGAGTCTCATCCTGAAAGATGCCTTACACACACTGATCAGCACAGAGAAACATGAAACGGACATTTCACCTGTCCCTGGTTTTGTTGTAGTGCTGGGTCTCTCTGTCCCCAAGGAAATGCAAATTTTCCCTGATCAAAGGATTTTAGAGGCAGATGAGATGTGACAGGACTCTTACAAGTTCTAGTCCTGTAAGGCAACAAGTCCTAGTCCTGTAAGTCAAGAGAATCCTCAGGAGATGGTGAGAATACAGGTTCAAAACACGAGTTATTCTTTTTGCTAAAAGATTTTAAGGTTAGGATCTCTGAGATCTGTACTTTTTCAAGAAGGCAGATTATTTCTAGCCAACCCAATTACTCTGAAAAATTTTTGTTCCAAGAATGAGAAAGTATTTCTAACTTTACCCTATGTTAATTATTAAATCCTCAGGATAGATCAAATAGTCAGGGGTAGAAAAGTTTAGAGTTGCTTGTTCCAGCCTTTCAGATGTTAACTACCCCTAAACTATCCCCATGAGTGTGCATTCCTGGTTAGGGAAGCTGAGCACACTCAAAGATTACAGACATGTATCTTGTGCTCAGGGTCAGCACTGAAGGATTTGCTAGTAAATTTTAAGTAAAAGAAGAACCTAGGTCACTGTGAAAATATTTGGGGGGTCTTGCTTTCAGTATTGTACCCACTGAGTCATTCTTCACACTGCAGCTAAATTTTTCTTCTTCTTCTAATTTTATTTTTAATTGACAAACTAAAAAAATTGTATATACTTATGGTGTAAAACATGATACCTACACATACACACAGTGCAAAATGGCTAAATAAAATCGTATGTATTATCGCACATATTTTTCTGTGGTGAAAATGCTTAAAAATTCCACTCTTAACTTTCAACTATATATTTTACTGCATTCACAATAATATATCTTTAATATGTACAATCTCTTGAACTTATTCTAACTAAAATTTTGTAATTATTGTAAGTTTTCTAAATCATACACCTGCTCACAGGCTCTCTCAATTGATATGAACATAAATTTAAACTGCATATATGCTTCTGAAACTCCATATATTTAGTCCCTATTTATTCTACCAAGCTACCTTCTGACCACCTCCCTTTTCTGGGCCTCTCTGCACACTTCCATAACTCCTCAGCTCCTCAAATTCCACAAATCCCTCACCCACTCATCCATGTGCTGCTGGACCTGCTGTTGTTTGCCTTCCAGTTCATTCCTTGTACTTTTGCTCTGCTCTATAAAGCACCATGTTCCAGGCCCATAGGCTACCATTGGCTAAAGTTTTCAGAAAGTTTCCAGCTGGCTTGGCCAGTAGAGGCACTGTTGGGAGTTTGGGAGAGGAAGATCATGGAGAAGCTAAGTGACTGTCTCCTCTCTTGTTCTTCTACCTGGGAAAGCAAGTCTAGCAGAATTTTGACTCTGTTCCTTAGCCTCAGTTCCTGTAGGACAGACCCAGGCTGCTTCTAGGCTCCGCCAGGTGACTCTGGCCCTTGGCCTTTAGTAATGGTGCTTTTTTTCCTTGTAAGTGGAGTAGTGACTTCTTATTGCTGCTAATCTCTGAAACATCACATCCAGTTCTGGATAATTTCTCATGCTCTCTCACATTAAATTCCCTCAGGTGATTCACACATATAAACAAATTTTCTATTGTTCTTTAGTGACTTTGAACAAGTATCCAAAGATGTAGTTTGGTTCCCTGACCACTATAGCAAACTTTCTTCCAAAAAAACTTGAATGTAAATAAGGCAAAGTCTGTGGGATACCAACTATGTGATTATTGCCATCTGTAAGTTACCTCCTAGCTATGGTCTTAATGTTTAGATTCCCTAACTGCATATGGGGAAACCTAATCTCCAATAGGATGGTATTTGGAGGTGGAGCATTTGGGAAGTGATGAGGACTCAGCCCTTGTGAATGGGATTAGTGCCCTTATTAGAGAGGGCCCAGAGAGATCCCTTACTTACTATGTGAGGACTTAACAAGAAGATAGTGATCTAGCCAAACCTGGAAGTAAGCCTTCATCAGACACTGAATCTGCTGGTAGCTTGAGATTTATTGAATTTTATAGCTTCTAAAATTATAATATATTTCTGTTGCTTATAAGTTACACTATACATATGGTATTTTGACACAGCATACAAATGGACCAAGTCCCATGGGCCCAGTCATACCAGGCTTCCTCTAGGTTCTCCAGTAAGGTTTCTTTCCCCATCCACTTCCCTTTGTCTTCACTGTTATCACTCTGGACCAAGCCACCATCAATTTCTTTTTGTATAATCTTACCAGTGTCCTCAAAGACACCTACTTCCTTGTCCCTTTCCAGCTCCCCACACATAATTCAAAATGGCAATTTAAATATAAATCACCCTCTTGCTTAAATCTGATAACTTCACTCTGCTCTCAAAATAAAATCCCAACCATCCCAGCACCTGATTAAATGCTTGGGATCCGAGCTCAGGCAGTCTAGCTCCAGGGTTAGTCTGGTAACTTGTATATGTGTTATACTGCATACACTGCACACAACAATGCAATATCTTAGAAACATTTTAAATGACAATGAGTAATAAAAGTATAAAGTAGAATTTAATATGTACTCCTAGTACAAATAACCCCATCATCAGGGTTAAAATCAGGTTATTAGAGCTGTGTCTACCAGAACAATTTGATATGATCAGACAATTCCAACTATGTCCCAACCTCCTTGTTTCTATGAGAGTCAGCTTCTTTTGACAGTATTTTAGGGGACATGCTGATTTTAGCTAAGTAAAAATGTGACAACCACCTGCCCACCCTGTGCATGCATTCTATAGGTTTAAGAATATAAAGCTCAAAAAAATGCTTTGTAAAATACAAAGTAAATTAAACTATAAAAGATTCAAAACATTACTAAGAATAACAATCTAAGTAATATAATACATTATACATGTTATATGATATTATTATCAGACTATGAATTTTGACTTTGTTGAACATGGAAGATGTGAAGCAGTATCTTTACCTGATATGTGATACTTACTGTCTTATCCAGACCAAGTAAGGGGCATTTCATAGATATATGCATTTTCATACCACTTCAGTTATATTCCTAAAGAAACATTAATTGATCCTCTCACATTTTCCTTTATTCCTGCCCATATCAAACTGCAATACCTTTCTGCTTTTCTAAATTTGTTTTGAGTTAGATATATTCCCAATAAATAATACAAGGGTTTCAGAGCAGAAATAATGCTACATTGGAGAAACTGTGGAAATATCCCAAAGATATTCCAATAATCACCCATAGGAAAGAGTCCTAACTAGCTTCATCTTTGATCTTTCCTACGGAAATTATTTTTTCTATTTTTCTACCTGTACCTATTGACCAGTAAAAATTTCTCACAATAAATATGAAGCAACTCTCAGAAAATTCTTCATAAGACACAAAGGTCCAGAAATGCAGCCCCTGTAAAATAGTGGTCACTTATCCAGAAAAAGATAAAAGATGCCATTTAAGACTTAATTTAACTAGGTGTGGTGTCCCAGGCCTATATTCCCAGCTACTTGGAAAGATGAGGGAGGAGGACATTAAGTTTGAGGCTAGCCTAGGCAACTTAGTGAGACACTGCCTCAAAATTGAGAAAAAATAAATAAAAACTTAGTGTGCAGAAGAGTTGTCACAATGGTAAATAGGTACTATACTTTTCTTTGGTTACGCATTATATACTAATGTTAATTTAGGCATGTGGGGGCATATGCTTTAGTACTTACAACTCTTCACATGAATGGTAAACAAACTAATTAATCTTAGTTTATTTACTCAGGTCACTGTAATACTCAAGATTATTGGTTTAAATCCATTTTCTTGGCTGCATAAATGGGAAGACTACACATAGATTCCTCTTTTAAAGAACTTGTCCACAGTAAAATAGGTAACACTGACCTTATGCTATTGGTTATCCTCCTCCCCAAACTGCCTTTCTTATCTTCTCACATTATAATCCTTAATCCTTTTCAACACCATTGTCTTTTCTAGAAAGAAATCACTGACTCTTTCCATTAGAATATAATGTTTTTTTAAAAATTTAATCTTGTAAAATTACTTTCTGTAAGAGAGATTCCCTAACCATCCCTTCCAATCATTGTCTGTGATCTCACAAGCTTACTTAGGTATGGGGTGTTGCCACTTGTACTTTTTTTCCCCCTAGTAGGGATAGAAATAGAAAAGAAAGGTATAGCAGAAAAAGTTTCCAGGAAGCTTAGATCCTCTAGCATATGCAAATTTGAAGGTAAAAGTTTTAACAATCAGTTTCTAGAGCAAACATTTTCTCCTCCCTTAACCATTCTTGGATTATCAGGACTTACCTGATTTAGACCTCACTGCTTCAACAAACCAATGTGAGTCATATTTATATGGATAAGGTAAGAGATGCATAGATAGTAGGAGACAGGTAGAGAAGGAGAGAGGGAGAGAGAGAGTGATGAGTTATTCACAGTTTTCATTGTCTAAGAGTATGTTTTAGTTAAACATATAATAAAACAGTATACTGTGTCTAGAATGAGTAATTCATACCCTTAAACCAAACGTACAGTTGTCAATATCATTGAATAGGAGACACTGAAGTGAATACAAAACAAATCAGTCTGTGAAGGGAAACACAGGGTTGTATTTGTAAGGACAAAGATCTGGAAGGAAGAGGGGATAGATGACTGCTGTTGCACTTCTGGCCTGAACCCTATGATAATGAGCACAGCCAAGAGCTTATGTTGAAGGGTTTGTTGATACTGAATAAGACTCTTCTCCCAACTCCAGGATCACTGGCAATATTCTCCAGGAAGAGGACTGAGATCACCTTCAGGCATCTCATAAAAGAATGTGGAACTTCATGATTAAGGTATTTATATGGGTGGGGGTGATAGAAGTGTTCATGAGGGCTGGGTTAAAACCCCAAAATCACCAAAATAAATGAATGAATGAATGAATGAATGAATGAATAAAGCCCTAAATTCTGTCTATAAATGACTCACATTCCTAAAAACCATTTTGAATGTAAATTTAATAAATGACTTTCTCCAAAATTGTGGGTCAATTAAAAGAAAGATTATACATGTCAATAGTTAAACTAAAAGAGAGATAGAAAAAGAGAGTGAGAAAGAAAAATTGGCAAATTCAGTCTTCCTAAAGCCTTTTTTTTTTTTTAAGCTACAAACACCACTTTAGAAAGTAGAGAAATATCCTGTATGGTTGTACTACCAAAGTGAAAATGTGGGGGCAGAGGTGAGCTTTTCTGAGACTACAAAAAGTGGTACTCTAAAGAAAAAGTGGTGCATTTTAATAACCATTCTCATTTAATTGTTGCACAAAATTTGAGGTTGGTATTTGTTATCTTTACTTTATAGATGGAGAAATTGAATGTAAGACAAAGTCTGCCATTCCCCCCAAATCACATTACTAATAAAATTCCTATTTGTAGTTATATCACACATATATTTGCTTATGTTTTGCAAGACTACCTGCATCATTTACCACACACTTCTATAATTTTGTACTATACCTTATGACACAAAGGAGTGAAGAAGACAATTGAAAATCTTGGAGGAAAGTGATCTACATAAAATAGTGCATGTTTTATCTTGTCTCTTTCCAGAAGCATCTGTTCAACAGAGTGGGGGACTGTTGCAGAAATGTGGGATTCAGGTATGTAACTTCAATGATTCAATTTCACTGTATTCTTTTACTATCCCCAGTAGAATTTCGGATTAAAAAAAAATAAAAAGAACTAGCTAAGCTAACTTCTCAGTTCTACATACTGTAAAGAAGTGGTGGAACATGTAAATTAAGTCAAAAGCACCAATACAAACTGTCTTCCACAGACTCTTATCAAACAATGCATCTCCCTTGAACCACTTGCTAGTCTGAGCAAAATCTTCTCTTACACACTGTGAAGATCCTTTTAAGAAATGCAATTATCCTACAGGTTCTAACACTTAGCTGGAATAAAGTTGTCTTTGTGTCCTTAGGAAGTCCTGTATTTACTTAAGACTGAGAAGAATGGCTTGAATTCCATTACCCACAAGATTATTGAAGTTATTCCATCCTGATCCAGCAATGAGAAGGTAAAAAGCCAGGACTGTGGCAGACGGTGTACTGATTTCTGTATTGAGCTAGTGTGTGTGTGTGTGTGTGTGTGTGTGTGTGTGTGTGTGTGTTTTCAATACTAGGCTCCCACGTTTCTACCATTGTGTACCTATTGTATTTATTTATTATTTTTTGTCTATTTATTTTTAAAATCAGTCTTTCACTGAATTATTAACACGAGCAGGTAGGAATCATTTCATGCCCCTCTCTGCCCCCACCATTTTCGGTCTAACCTGGGACCAGCATTCATTAAATGTTTGTTGAAAGAAAAAAGGGAGCTAGGAAGAAGGTAAAGAAAAGAAATGGTTAGGAAATGCACAGTGACAGAAGGCACCCTAAGTCGATAGTAAAGAACTGTTCTAAAATTACAATGCATGTTTTTAAAAAGTTATTCACTGATACATAGTATAATTACTTTCTTACCACCTCATACTGAAATAGTACTAGAAATGAGGTAGAGTTTATTGATTTATTCATTCAACATAGAAGTATTTTAGGCACCATTGAGAGCACTGAAGATGGAGTAGTGAGTGACACTGCCTAGGCTGCTGCTCTGACTCAGACTTACAATTTATTGAAATAACATAAATTGTAAGAAAAAATACCAACAAGCAATGGCAATAAATGTCTTAAAGGCAATATAAAGGACAATGAGATACAGGGTGGTTGTACTTATTGGTGGGTTGTGTAGATGTGAAGGGGCAGGGGCTGCTTTAGACAGGGTACAAAAGAAGATCTTGGGAATTAGTGTAAGCTGAGCAGAGACTGAGAGAATAGCTTCTGGGACAAAAATAAATAAATACGCTTAAAGCCATCTTGAGGGATCCAAAATAGGGCAAGAGTCCCTGAAGTAATGTGGGTGTAAGGGAAGAGACAGGGTCAAATGGTAGAGGATCATGAAGGCTACAGTAATAAGTCTGGAAACTGATTTTCACTTTGATAATCTTTGTCATTTAATTATCAATTTGCTGATCTTAAAAGACAATTTCCTTCTACATTCATGACATTCATTCACATGTTTCCTGTATTCTATCTACCTCTTGGGGACATCTCTGGAACAGTCTTTCCATTGAGACACTCAATGTTCCAAAAAGTGTATCCCCCTGTTCCCTGTCCCCTGTGTCTGTGAGTGCCACCCAGCAACTCTAAGCATCTGAACATGTTTGGAATGATACACAGAATTACTGCTCTTATAAGAAAATTAATGTGCAGTTTCAGATTTCCCCTGATAAAATTTCATGGCAAACTTTGTTGAAATAAATAAATATTCAAAGCCTGAAAGGGATGATGGAAATTATAGCAAGGCAAAGTACCTAGCTCCCATGTTAGCAATAGAAAAAAGTTACACATGTAAGCTGAGCCTTCCCAGTTCATTTGGAGAAGGATTTTCTATGGGATGTTGCAAATACTAATCTTCAATAACAATGAAGCTACTTAGCTACACTGCAAAGAGAATGATGTATTTTAAGAATAAAGTTTATTTGATAAAATACATCTTGAAATGCCCATTTCAAATATATGGCTGAAAAATTCTTGAGGCAACAAATTATGTAGGAATGCTTTTAGCTACAGCTTGTGCAGCCAGATTCCTTTAAGCAGCTTTCTCCAGGGGAGTCTCTTTTTTTGGCTGCTGTTACCTGCTCTATTTGGAAGCTTCGCTGGGACAGTCATCACAGATAATAATGGCAGGGTACACACTGACCAGTTGGAAAAGTCAGAAAGGAGATGCTGGGGATGGGAATGGAAAATGGGAAAGCAAAAAATGGTCAAACATTTTCCAATATTAGACCACAGTAGGCAACATAACAGATGTGTGAAGGACATGTAAAAAAACAAAAGAGAGAGTGGATTCAGATTTCACAAAACCTATCTTTAAAAAAATTCTTGACTGTTTCCCTTTATTACATAGCTAATATACATGAATGCATTATGAAACATAAATTTTTTTGCCATTACTATTACTTTACAGAATTAGGATGACACTGTATATAGAATTCTGTAACTATTTTATCACTTAATAATTCAGTATGATAATTTCCTCTATGTAATTATTTATGCATATCATCTCATTGATTTTATGGAATGCTACTTGCACACATTAATTTATCCAATTTCTTGCTGCTAGATATTGAGATTTCTTAAAATTTTACATCATACATAGTACTATATTGAGAATATTTTCACTCACATCTAAACATTTCATTAAAACCAATTTCCAGGCATTGAATTTCTGATCAGGATAGAGTATAGGTCTATTTCAAGAGTTTTTCACTTAAGTATACAAACAAACAACACATAAATACATTCTAAATAGATGAAATATATAAATTATAAATACATAATTCTAAATAGATACATGAAATTAGATACCTAAATCCAAATATACAAATCCAGCCAATTTTGATTGGTTATATCAACAATATTTCAGGCTGAACAACAGACCTAAATCCATAATGCACATAGAAGCAGTGGGTGAGCAAGACAGCCCAGCTGACTTTTAAATGAAAGAGAAAATCTGTGAGAAAAAACAAGGACAAAGGCAATATCAGATGGTTATCTGTATCCTGAAGGCAATAAAAGGCACGTTATTTTCCAGTAATACTCTAGATGGGTTATTCTGACTTATACTTATGCTGGAGGTACACAAAGGTACTCAACTTCTCATACCTTTGTTCATATTATTATTTTAATTTATTTTTTATTCTAAGATGTTATAAATGACAGTAGAATGCATTATATTTCATATTACACATATACAGCACTTTTTTTTACAAATCTCTGGTTGGATGCAAAGTATATTCACACCATTCCTGACTTCATACACAATGCACTTGGGGTAATGATATCCATCTCATTCTACCATCTTTTTTTTTTCCTTCACCCTTTTGCCCCCTCCCTTCCCCTCCCTCCCCATTAGCCATTCTAGTGTTCCTCTAATCCTCTTATGCTTCCCATCCCACCCCAACTGTGAATTGGCCTCCTTATATCAGAGAAAACATTTGGAATTTGGCTTTTTGGGATTGCCTAACTTCACTTAGCATTATATTCTCTAACTTCATCCATTTTCCTGCAAATGCCATGATTTTATTCTCTCTTATTGCTGAGTAATATGCCATTGTGTGTATACACCACATTTTCTTTATCCATTCATCTACTGAAGGGCATCTAGGTTAGTTCCACAGTTTAGCTATTGTGAATTGTGCTGCTATAAACATTGATGTGGCTGTGTCCCTGTAGTATGCTGTTTTCAGGTCTTTTGGGTAAAGACCAAGCAGTGGGATAGCTGGGTCATAAGGTGGCTCCATTCCAAGTTTTCCAAGGTATCTCCATACTGCTTTCCATATTGGCTGCACCATTTTGCAGTCCCACCAACAATGTATGAGTGTGCCTTTTTCTCCACATCCTCTCCAACATTTATTGTTTGTTTGTGTTCAGTTCCTTGGCCCATTTATTGATTGGTTTTTTTGGTGTCAAGGCTTTTGAGAGCTTTATAAATCCTTGAGGTTAGTGTTCTATCTGATGTGCTTGTGGTAAAGATTTGCTCCCATTCTGTAGGTTCTCTATTCACCTCACTGATTGTTTCTTTTGCTGAGAAGAAGATTTGTAATTTGAGTCTATCCCATTTATTGATTCTTGGTATTAATTCTTTTTAAGGATTCTTATTAAGGAACTTGGGGCCTAATCCAACATGTTGGAGATTAGAGCTTATCTTTTTTTTATTAGGTGTAGTGTCTCTGGTCTAATTCCTAGATCCTTGATCCACTTTGAGTCGAATTTTGTACATGGTGATAGAGGTTTAATTTCATTTTATTGCATATGGATTTCCAGTTTTCCCAGCACCATTTGTTGAAGAGGCTATCTTTTCTCCAATGTATATTTTTGGCACCTTTGTCTAATATAAGATAACTTAAATTATATGTGTTAGTCTCTGTGTTCTCTATTCTGTACCATTGGTCTACTGGCCTATTTTGGTGCCAATACCATGCTGTTTTTGTTACTATTGCTCTGTAGTATAATTTAAGGTCTGGTATAGTGATGCCACCTGCTTCACTCCTCTTACTAAGGATTGCTTTAGCTATTCTGGGTCTCTTATTTTTCCAGATGAATTTCATGACTGCTTTTTCTATTTCTATAAGGAATGTCATTGGGATTTTGATTGGCATTGCATTAAATCTGTATAGGGCTTTTGGTAGTAGGGTCATTTTGAAAATATTAGTTCTGCCTATCCAAGGACAGGGTAGATCTTTCCATCTTCTAAGGTCTTCCATAATTTCTTTCTTTAGTGTTATATAGTTTTCACTATAGAAGTCTTTCACGTCGTTGGTTAAGTTGATTCTCAAGTATTTTATTTATTTATTTTTGATGCTATTGTAAACAGGGGAGCTTTCCTCATTTCAGTGGATTTGTCACTGATATATAGAAATGCCTTAAATTTATGGGTGTTGATTTTGTATCCTGCTACTTTGCTGAATTCATTTATGAGTTCTAGAAGTTTTCTGGTGGAATTTTTTGGGTGTTCTAGGTATAAAATCATATCATCAGCAAATAATGATAATTTGAGTTCTACTTTACCAATCTGTATCCCTTTAATTTATTTCGTCTGTCTTATTGCTCCGGCCAACATTTCAATTACTATGTTGAATAGAAGTGGTGAAAGAGGGCATCCCTGTCTTGTTCCAGATTTTAGAGGGAATGCTTTCAATTTTTCTCCATTTAGAATAATGTTGGCCTGGGGATTAGCATATGTAACTTTTATGATGTTGAGATATGTTCCAGTTATCCCTGGTTTTTCTAGTGTTTTGAGCATGAAGGGGTGCTGTATTTTGTCAAATGCTTTTTCTGCATCTATTGAGATAATCGTATGGTTCTTATCTTTGAGTCTATTGACGTGATGAATTACATTTATTGTTTTCCATATGTTGAACCATCCTTGCATCCCTGGAATGAACCCCACTTAATCGTGGTGTATTATATTTTGGATATGTTTCTGTATCCGTTTTGCTAGAATTTTATTGAGAATTTTTGCATCTATGTTCATTAAAGATATGAGTCTCAAGTTTTCTTTTTTGGATGTGTCTTTGCCTGGTTTGGGGATCAGGGTGATGTTGGCCTCATAGAATGAGTTTGGAAGTGCTCCCTCTTTTTCTATTTCCTGAAATAAATTGAAGAGTATTGGTATCAGTTCTTCTTTGAAGGTCTTGTAGAACTCAGCTGCGTATCCATCTGGTCCTGGACTTTTCTTGGTTGGTAGGCTTCTGATGGCATCCTCTATTTCTTTGCTTGAAATTGGTCTGTTCAAATTATGTATATCATCCTGCTTAAGTTTGGGCACATCATACAACTCTAGAAATTTGTCGATGCCTTCGGTGTTTTGTATTTTGTTGGAGTACAAGTTTTCAAAATAATTTTGAATTATTTCCTGTATTTCCATAGTGTTTGTTGTGATATTTCCTTTTTCATCACATATATTAGTAATTTGAGTTATCTCTCTCCTTCTCTTTCTTAGCCTGGCTAAGGGTCTATCAATTTTATTTATTTTTTCAAAGAAACAACTTTTTGTTTTGTCAATTTTTTCAATTGTTTCTTTGGTTTCAATTTCATTAATTTCAGCTCTGATTTTAATTATTTCCTGTCTTCTACCACTTTTGGTGTTGGATTGTTCTTCTTTTTCTAGAGCTTTGAGATGTAATTTTAAGTCATTTGTTGACTTTTTCTTCTTTTGAGAAATGAACTCAATGCAATGAACTTTCCTCTTAGAACTGCCTTCATAGTGTCCCAGAGATTTCGATATGTTGTGTCTGTGTTCTCATTCACCTCTAAGAATTTTTTAATCTCCTCTTTGATGTCATCTGCAACCCATTGTTCATTCAGTAGCATATTATTTAGTCTCCAGGTGTTGGAGTAGCTTTTATTTCTTATTTTATCATTGATTTCTAATTCCATTCCACTATGGTTGGATAGAATGCAGGGTAGAATCTCAACTTTTTTGTATTTGCTCAGAGTTCTTTTGTGGCCTAGTATATGGTCTATTTTAGAGAAGGTTCCATGTGCTGCTGAGAAGAAAGTGTATTCAATTGTTGAAGGATGAAATATTCTATATAAGTCAGTTAAATCTAAGTTGTTTATTGTATTTTTGAGTTCTATAATTTCTTTGTTCAGCTTTTGTTTGAAAGATCTATCCAGTGGTAAAAGGGGTGTGTTAAAGTCACCCAGAATGATTGTGTTGTGGTCAATTTGACTCTTAAACTTCAGGAGAGTTTGTTTGATAAACATGGATGCTCCATTGTTTGGGGCATATATATTTATAATTGTTAAGTCTTGTTTGTGTATGGTTCCCTTGACCAGTATATAGTGTCCTTCTTTATCCCTTTTGATTGACTTTAGCTTGAAGTCTACTTTATTTGATATGAGGATGGAAACCCCTGCTTGTTTCCTCAGTCCATATGAATGGTAGGATTTCCTCAGTCCATATGAATGGTAGGATTTCCTCAGTCCATATGAATGGTAGGATTTCTCCCAACCTTTCACCCTTAGCCTATGGATGTCTTTTCCTATGAGATGAGTCTCTTGGAGGCATCATATTGTTGGGTCTGTTTTTTTGATCCAATCTGCTAGTCTATGTCTTTTGGTTGGTGAGTTTAGGCCATTAACATTCAGAGTTATTATTGAGATGTGTTTTGTATTCCCAGCCATTTTTATTTCTAGAATTTACCTTGACATGGTTTCTCTTCTGATTGTTTTTTTTTTTCCTTTAGTGTAAATACCTCCCTCTGTTGATTTTCATCATTGTTTTTTTTTTTTTTTTTTTTCCTCTTCATGGAATATTTTGCCGAGGATGTTCTGTAGTGCTGGCTTTCTACTTGTAAATTCTTTTAACTTTTGTTTATCATGGAAGGTTTTTATTTCGTCCTCAAATCTAAAGCTTAATTTTGCTGGGTATAAGATTCTTGGTTGGCAACCCTTTTCCTTCAGAGCTTGGAATATGTTGTTCCATGATCTCCTAGCTTTGAGTGTCTGAATTGAAAAATCTGCTGTGATACGAATTGGTCTCCCCCTATATGTGATCTGATTCCTCTCTTTTGCGGCCTTTAAAATTCTATCCCTGTTCTGTATGCTAGGCATTTTCATTATAATGTGTCTTGGTGTAGATCTGTTGCAATTTTGTACATTTGGTGTCCTATAAGCCTCTTGTATTTGGTTTTCCAATTCATTCTTCATGCTTGGGAAATTTTCTGATATTATCTCATTAAAGAGGTTGTGCATTCCTTTGGTTTGAAACTCTGTGCCTTCCTCTATCCCAATTATTTTTAGATTTGGTCTTTTGATGCTGTTCCATACTTCCTGGATGTTCTGTTCATGGTTTCTTACTATCTTCATTGTGTGGTCAACTTTATTTTCAAGATTATATACTTTGTCTTCATTGTCTGAAGTTCTTTCTTCCAGTTGATCTAGTCTGTTGGTGATGCCTTCAATTGTGTTTTTTATTTGGTTAATTGTTTCCTTCATTTCAAGGATTTCTGACTTTTTTTTTTTTTTCCAGAGTTTCTATCTCTTTTTTGAAGTAATCTTTTGCTACCTGTATTTGCTCTCTTATATCTTTGTTGTAGTGGTCAATTTTGCCTGTATTTGCTCATTTAGGTCATTCTTTGATTCACAGATCATTTTAATTATGAACCTTCTGAACTCCTTCTCTGACATTTCTTCAACTTCACTGAGCATGGGTTCTGTTATTGTAGAATCCTGGTTTGCTTGGGGTATTTTCCTCTCCTGTTTTTTCATGATGTCTATTTGCTTTACTTTCTTGCAGTGTAGATCTGAGTTATTACAGTTTCTTCCCTATATTCTTATAATACCCTTGAAGGTTGTCTGTGCCTCCCCTTAGCGCTGGACTATCAGAACCTGCTGCTGACCCTCAAAGTATGCTACCTGGGGCTGGGTTCACACTGGTTGGTGTGGGCCGAACTGACTGAGTCTGAGCTCCTGCGATGCTATGGGGCTAACTGCACTAGGGTGAAGGTCAGCAGGACTGTCCTGGGCCAGCCAGGGCTCAGGCAGAGTTGGCAGGTCTGTCCTTGCTGTCTCCTGCTCTGGGGTGGAGGTCGGCAGGACTGGATCTATATTATTATTTTAATTTACATTCTCTACATCACTAATGAGGTCATTATAAATAAGTAGATTAGTGCTTGTGTTTCTTTAATTGTCAATTATCTGTTTATATTCATGGATATTTTTCTATTGTATAATCATCTTTTTGTCAATTAGAAGAGCTCTGTTATATAATTATGTGGCAAATCAATTTTTTTCTTTTAATTTTGATAATGAGGCTTTTTGATAGGAAAAATAACTTTTAATGTAGGAAAGTCAATCTTAAGTTGCCTACTTATGCCTTTTGCCAAAACAATCCCATCTTGCATCCAAGGCAATCTACCCAAGATCATTGAAAAAATGACAGAAGGAATTTGGATTCAAACTAGAATCTCTTGACTTCAACTTTCATACAACTATGGTTCCTAGTGCAGGGGCAGTAGTGGAAGGGGTGAGTCCTCCATGAAGGACAGTGGAGGCAGTGTTTGCCAGCGCTAGTGCCCTCTCATGGAGAGAGTTCACAAAGCCTGAAAGAGCAACTGCTATGTTAATACCTTGACAATCTTCTTTAAAATCACAGGATGAGCATCCATATGGTTAAATTGGGGGTTACTTCCAGCAGTGCCCCTTGTCCTGTCCTCTTTCCAAATATATATTATGCTCAAAAGTTTGTCATAGCCATAGAAACTTCCTACCACCATGTACAGTCTGTCCTTTACGGTATGGCCCTGTCTACTGAGATACCTATTATAGGCAACAAGGTAAAGCTAAAGGAAAACCCTTACCCTAGGTATGTGACTTTGGGTAGTTTATATACCACTGAACTTCAAATTTTTCACCTTTAAGAATAATTGTACCCACCTTGTGAGGCTAAAACAAATCATAAAATAAAGTGGAACATGCCTAATACAGAGGGTGCAATTCATATTAATTATTAGCATTATATTTATCCATTGTTACTATGAAAACTGAGAGCCAAGATGAAGGAACAGACACTGGATAGATAAGGTTATTCAGAGGAAAGCATTAGTTAATGGAAGCATAAAAATAACATGGAGTTGCAAGGCTTTAAAGACAGATCTAAATCATGGCACAGGTCCCTAGAAAAGAGACTAGGAGAGAAAGTACAGGAAATTAGCCACCTGAAGCTATATGAAGCCTCTCTCCAAATTTCCCTAGGTCTGATATTTATGAAAGAAGCAAAATTTTCATTACTTCACAAAAGACCTAGCACCATCCCTTTCAGGATTTGGCATTACTGATGTCTGTAATTATGAGACCAAATAAAGAAAGCCAGTAAAAGAACTGATACGGGGGACTGGAATCAGCGGGGAAGGAAGCAAGTGCTTTGTATAGAAGCCACAGAGGTATCTTTACACAATCATTCATGCATTCAGTAGAAACTGTGTGAAAGCTAGAGATAAGCTGATGAAAATCACAGAGGATCCTATCTGCAGGACCATCTACTAGGGAAGAAGGACAAAACAAGTAAGCATTCATCACAGAGCAAAAAATACTGTGGCCAATCAGTATATTAGGGGACCCAAAAAAAGGACACTTATATATCATTGACAGGTCAGATAAGGGATGCTGAGCCTACAGAATAAATACTGGAAATCAGGAGTGAGAGGCCAGGGGTGCTTTTCATAAGATGGAGCAATCATTTGTAAAGGTTTGGGCATGACCGAGTACACTGGTGGAACTATGAATGAGAGGCAAGTCAGTTTTTATGGCTGGAACCTAGCATGAAAGAAGCAAGAGTGGTGGAAGGTGAGACTCAATAAATAAGCACGGATCAGCTTGGGAAGGCTCCTGTGGACTCAGCCAAGGGGTGTGGCTTTGCACAATGAGCATGAGTACATGCTTCTGGTAGACACACCCTGAGAGTGGACAGTAGCAACTGCCTTGGTGCATTAGTACAGAGTTCAGGTATTTAATCCAGCATAGTAGTTTAGCTTTTGGCATTATATAAATCAATCTGAAGTCCTAAAATAACCTATTACCATGTTCTGAAAAATAAGAAGCAATAAATAATAGGTGTGCTTGGAGATGAACTTGAACCCTGACCTAGATGCCATTAAAAAGATTCTCACTGAGGGGCTGGGGATATAGCTCATTTGGTAGAGTGCTTGCCTTGCATGCACAAGGCCCTAAGTTCAATCCTCAGCACCACCAAATATATATATATATTTTCTCACTGGTATATTGAGGATATGTCTTAGGAGCAACCCAAGTAAGTCCTGATGTTGCTTCACTAAAGAGCATAAAAATCCTTTCTCTGCAATGAGGAAATGTCAGAGATAAAAGCCAGCACAACGTTGGCCAACCAACATATATTTATCCTATAGCTGTGAGCAGTGATCTCACTATAAAATTTATAACAAAAATTCATCTCAGGGATATATCTTTGAGCAGGAAGTCAAAACTGCATGTTTTCTTTTTTTTTTTTTTTTTTTTTTTGTGGTACCGGGGATTGAACTCAGGGGCACTCGTACTGGGTCACATCCCCAGCCCTTTTTTGTATTTTATTTAGAGACAGGGTTTGAGTTGCTAAGTGCCTCGCCATTGCTGAGGCTGGCTTTGAACTCGTGATCCTCCTACCTCAGCCTCCCAAAGTGCTGGGATTAAGGCGTGCGCCACCGCGCCCGGCAAAACTGCATGTTTTCTATAAGAACTTTTTGAAGTGGAATACTTAGGAAAGAAAATAAACAAAAGGAAGGAAGGAAGGAAGGAGGGAGGGAGGGAGGGAAGAAGGAAGGAAGGAAGATTGATTTGTCTCTATGTCTATTAAATCTTGGCAAAGTCAGAATGACACAAACAGAACATTTGCACATATTCTACATTCCCCACAGAATAGGGAGTACAGCAAGAAATTTTCCCCATACCCCAGGGTTTAAGTAAAATCCAAAAATGTCAAGAAATTAAAGGGTCCCATCCCAAAAGACATGATGTTCTATATATTGAAGGTGAACTTTATAATATTCAGTGGGATTCTACTCCTAGGTTAGTAAGAGAGGAGTTACTGTAGGGTTTCAACTTATTTCAGGGCTTGCAATCTTTCACCAAATTGCTTTGAATCAAAGAGGAAATGATACATTAATAAGAAATTGTCCTCTTATAAATCTCTTTAATTATAAACATGCTTTTCAAAAGGCTAATTATTCACAAACACTTCAACATATGGGTTAACAATTATTTCAAAATAAAATTAATACAAAATATTTTGCATTGTACTCAAATCACCTTCTAAGAGATGCTCATGGAAATGATTCTTGTTTTGGACTTAATTGATCATAAGACAGAGAATCACTAAAATTACCTTAGAAGGTTTTTCTCATATGGCTATGTATGGAAAATAGGATATCAGGAATCTCATCCATGTGGGACACAGGCTTGGGAAAACCAAGCATCTAGGATTTACGGAAAAAATGAAATTATAGGACTAGGACCAAATGGTTTGAGGACCAGGTTAGCTCCTTTGGTTTTCAGTGGCAGAAATTTGCTAAAAATTTTTCAAAAAACTCTCCTACTAATGTCCCCTAAAATTTCCCTCTGTATTTCCTAAATCCTGTTTTTACCTACTTCTTTTATTTCTGTTTTAGTGATTGATTTCATGTCTTAGAAAATATGGAAACATTTATGTTACACAATAATAGCATTTTAAATGTTATTTATGATAAAAAAATTTATCACACACACACACACACACACACAAAATTAGCAAAATATCCACCACTATTGGTAATCAGAGTTGAGATTTCATGTGGGTGAGCTTCTTAATAAATCAACTGTACACAGCTTTCCAACAAAATTCTGTTGAGAATAAATAAACAGTTAGATGGACACCTTTAGAATTTTAGTGAATCTATAAACACAGAATTAATGCTATTAAGGGTTTTTTTTTTCCAAAAGGAACAAACCAGTGAAGACCCTATCTTCAGAGTCATTATATAAGCAGTGATGAGACGTTGGAAGGGGCATTCACGAAGCTGCCTTTTCCTGTTCTGTTCCACAGACTGGAAGAAATCTCACACTGGAGCTCCCAGTCTCAGCATGAGCCTCCTCAGTGCCAGCCTTAGCAATGTGTGGATCACTGCAGATCCAGGAGAACTTGATACCATCAATCTTAGTCAACATCAATTTTAGAATGCTGAGCTTTAGAATCCCAAGTGTCAGTTGTATTCCCAATAGGAATATATAGTGCTTGCATTATATTTTAGAGATTATTAACTAACTCTCCCCAATGTGATGGTAGTTAGGACAAAATTATGCTGAATAGATTTTAACCATTATTGGATGGGAGAAGATTCATGATCTCTGGGGAAACCTCCTTTGAAGAAGCATTAACAGAGCCTATGAAGGAGAGGTTGAGTGTGCTAGGAAGGGTGTATAAGGGTTAATATGTTTCATGACAGGGTTGGGCACTGAGGAGACTGCCTAGTTTGGCATGAAGCAGGAGCACAGGAGGGCGGAAGGGGAGGGTAAAGAAGGGGAGGAATGAGGAGGCACTGGGTATTTATATTCTGTGTATGTGTGATTATCAAAACGAACCCCACTATTATGTATAGCTATAATGTACCAATAAAAATATTAAAAGTATTTTTTGAACATTAGAAGAATCCAAATGGTGAAGGCCACTGAAAGCCAAATAGATGGATTTAGTTTCGCTATGGCAAGCAATAACAGATCATTTTAGATTCTTGAACAGTACATTGGTGTGAGTTGACATCACAAGCCAGATCATCCTGCACAATGAACTGGTTTCTTGAGTAAACTGGAGTTGACCTAAGGCTTTTGGCTCTTCCAACTGGAATCTTATCTGCAATCTAATATGTATCCTATGAATACAGTCTGCTATTTTATTAGGTTATATAGTTTTCTGTTGGTAGTGGAGAAAGAATTTACCAACGAATATGAAGAACTTAAAGGCTGCAAGTAAGAGGAGTCAGATAGTCCTGGACTTTCTGGTTTGGAAAAGAACTAACCTTTATCCTTCTGATTCTAAATAATTAGAAACTATCAGGAAAAAAAAATTAAAACCACAAAAAGGATAGTTTCTTCCTGAATCTTGCAGCCATGGAACAGAGTAACTTACATTTTAAAAGTGAATTCTGGAACTGATCATATCCCTGCTCTAAATGGATTGTCCTGAGGAAGAGACTGTGGGAGAGAACTTGGAGAGCTGTCATGAGTGGGACCAAGACAGTGTGCTGGGGAGTGTCTCAACCCTCACACTTCCAAGAGCCACTATGGCCTCCAGACTGAGCAACTCTGTGTCAGCACAGGTACCAGATACACAAACATGTAGATAGAGAAACGTCATTGGTGATGACAGTAACAAAGAGCAATAGAGGTGTTCTGCTTCAAGGGAAAGCAAATGTGAGTGACTTTCAGGCAGATGTCATCTGAGTGACCAGAAGCAACAGGATCAGCCCCTTAGATATGGTTAAATACCAACCCAAGCACATTATTTCCAAATAATTGGGTTCAAAAAGGAAGAAAAAAGAACAAGAGCAAGTGAGATTGAATTATTGCCAGTCTGATCTACAAGTGCTTTCATGTCTACTCCAGTCAGTATGGAGAGGTCATATTTTGAACTCCATAGCATAATGTGAGTCAACTCAGTTATTAGTTAGCAAATAAACATTAATGATGTGAACTATGAGCCCATCATACTGTGTCTCAAGAGTCCTGGGAAC
Source organism: Tamias sibiricus (assembly GCA_025594165.1). Lineage (NCBI taxonomy): Eukaryota > Metazoa > Chordata > Mammalia > Rodentia > Sciuridae > Tamias > Tamias sibiricus. The sequence goes on from CM046664.1 coordinate 49,904,138, forward strand.
TCAGAAAGATAAACTCACTAGTAGAATAAATAAACAAAGATGGTGATAATGTCAATAAGGTTAATTGAATAGACTCTGATGGGAAAACAGAAAGTATAAACCAAGGTTTGCAGAAGGTATTTGAAAGTTCACTGCATTCATTATTGAGAAATTGAGACTGTTTAAAAAACAATCCTGATTTTTTCAAAGTTATCCCCTTATATTCTTGCATTTAATAGTAGAATTTTCCCAGGAGTCACATCCTTTCATTTTTACTGATGTTTAATGAATTTTAACATTTAAAAGACCGTCCAGAAAATTCTACATAGATAATTTTAAAATATCTAAGGGCTAATTATTCATTTTGTGGATAGCTTTTTTCTTCTTTACCTTCTTAAATATTGTTTACAAATTGAAGAAAAGAGAAATAAAGTGTATAGACCCTAGAATAGGGGTTCCTGAACTGTAGTTTCTAATACTTACCTAAGATGTTGTTAATAATACAAGTTCACCTGTTCCCTATAGTTGAACTTCCAGAACCTGCTGATATTAGATACTGTGGTTCTATTCTAGAAACAGGGTCATGAATCTATATTTTAAACATGAACCCCAGATGGACTCTTACCCAGATATTCCCAGGACCACACTGTAAAAAAAACATAGCAAGAACTTTTGGAAAGTGAGAATGGAGGTTGGTTGGGGTAGGGGAGAAAGAAAGAAAGAAAAGAACTTTAGTTAGATAGCTTCACTAGCTAACTAGGATAAGGAATTACTTATTATTTCATATCACTATATACATATCTTTATTATCTCAAAAAATAAGGTGGGAAAACAGAGGTATGAAAAATTGAATGGCTATTAAAATGATCAAGAGATGTCTTAGTAGGCTGAAAATAAAACTGCAGTCTACTCTTTCTGGGGTCTTGCTAACTTCACACAACATAAGCTTTGTCCATAAGTAAAACTCATCTTATTTTGGTTGGCCCACTGAAGCAATTCCAATTACGCCCATACTGCATGTGGTAATACATTCTCAATAAGAATAACAGCCTATATCTACAGTCTTTATGTCTGGAACCCCTTGTTCAGAGCAGTATAAAATGACACATTCAGTTTCCTGAACTGTAAGTGAACAGATTTACTTCATAAAGATTGCAAGCCATTTAACTAGTTATATTTTCATTCTACTTTCTATCTAAGAAAAATAGATCTCATTGTTTCCAAGATATCTGTCCATAATTCTGTGGTTTTGATCTTGACCTAGAGATAAATAGCTAGTACCAGAATGACAAAAGAAGAGAAGTCTTAGAATTTCTGCTCATGCATCCAGTGCCTCAGTACTCTCCAGTAGTTACAGCATTGATTATACTCTCCTAAGTTATCTGGGCACTTTCTTTGTCCATGCCACTTAAACAGCATTGATCACAATAATAACTGCATCTACGAAAGTACTTCACGGGCATCTAACTCTTGGGTGTGATAACCAGGCAGCACCTTGTGTATTTAGACCAGGTTTGGACTGGAAAATGCTTCTATCATTTTTAATTATCATTAAAGCTGAGATTAGTGAGGAGCATGGACTGTGGGCATAGGGGTGCCTATCCTCTCTAACAATAGTCAGAAATTTAATTTATTTTTAAAAATAATTTTCTATTATCCCAAACTTGTGGATCTTTGTCCTTCTCTTCAATTGCCCAATGATCAGAAAAAAATTCAGCTCTTCAAATCAAGTTATATTACTTTTTAAGCTTAAACACAGAGAATGGATAAAGACCTCTTATTTTTATCAGTTGCCTAATTTAAAGATATGACATTTTATTTTATTATTTTATTTAATTAATCATTTAACTAATATAATTATATTAATTTACTCATTAAGTAAGTTCAATGATTAAATAAATTAATTAAATTATAAATAAATTAGATTTATTATTAATGTTAGTTAAATGTTTTAAGTCATTAAGTTAACATAGCCTGAAGTCAAGTGATATTTCACATTGATTCTTAAGAAAGTCCAATAATGTTTAGTTAGTGAATAAAAGGGCTACTGGATGAAGAAAAAAATTTAATAGTAATTTGAATATTGTGTACTTCTTTGGAAATAATGTCATTTTACAGCACATAAATAGAATATTTTTTCTGGAGTCTTCTGTGAAAAAAACAACATGTCAGAGTACAAAAACAATAGATTTGTACGGTGTCTTTATGTTCAGAATAGTTAGATTGTGTGGAACAAGGAAAGAGTGAACACTGGAAATGAGCAGATTCCCAATGACATCTTAGGAAAAATTAATATAAATGCATTTTCTATGTGGATTACAGATTTGACAAAGAAAATGACTTCAGCATTACATGTCTTAATTTTCAGTATGACATTCACGAAACCCAAGATCCATGTGACAATAACATGCTGGCTTATAGGATGGTGATCCATGTGACAATAACATGCTGGCTTATAGGATTGTTGACAGCAATTAGCCAGAGTAGTTAGCAGGATGGAGAGAGACTTGAATAATTCATTGATAAGATGAGTTACAGAATTCTATATTTTGTCATACATTGCTCAAAATCTATCAATATGTATGTTTTATATGAATAATTAGAAAATATCCTCATAATATTTGTAATAACAAGAACACATAATATCAGAATTATGACTCAACAAAGTATACATGGTTAAAGTAAGAGAGTTAAACTAACAAAAGAAGTGATACTTCTTACAGTTAATAACAAAAGAACACCAGCTAATTGTTTTAAATCCTGGCATTTTAGAGGGTTGCAAGCTCAATTAAATAGGGGTCATAGCTACCAGAAAACTAAGTATAATCATCCTTCAGTATCTGTTGGAAATTGGTTCTAAGACTCTAAGAGATACCAAAATTCCTCCGATACTCAATACCTTTACATAAAATTATGTAGCATTTATATATAACCAATACATATTCTCTTCTATACCTCAAATCATCTCTAGATAACTTATAATACCTGATGCAATGTAAATGCTACATTTATACTTATTAGAATACATTGCTTAAGGAATAATAATAGGAATAAAAGTCTATGAATGTTCAATATAGACACATTTTTTCCTCAAATATTTTCCATCCATAGCTGGTAGAATCAGTAAATGCAAAACCTGGAGATATGGGAGAGGGCTATCTAGTTCTACATAGGCTATATACATATAGTATGTGCTGGTTAAAATATAACATCAAACTTGAATAAACAAAATAAAAAAAAGAACTCTTTTTCACCCTGGCACCCAATCTCATGTTCCACACATGTGTATTTACCATATTTTCAAAGTACATATGAGGAAAAATGCCCAGCATGCTGAAGATTCTTGAAATTTTGACATATAAGGAATACTTCATTCTTTTCCAGTATACTTCAAAGATAAGTCTTAATACAAATTTAGTGGTTATTCTGATATTTAGACAATAATTCTTAAAGGAATAAGCATTAAAGAAAACAGTACCCATAGGAGACATGTACCCAAGAAATTGTGACATGCCTGCCCTCAAAAATATTCTATATAAATTACTGCATATAGAATTTGCAAAGTATTTCTAGGTTCACTAAAAATCAATGTCCTATAGTCCAAAACAAACAAACAAGAACAAAAAATGAAAACCAGACTAGATAGATGCAAGCAGGGAGTGGTGAGCATAAGCAACAGGGAGAGGCAAGATTGTGCTGTAGGCACATTCCTTTATCAGAGACATGATTCCAGGACTAAGCATTCTGCTGACCTCAAGGTGCAAAAGCAAAACCTGAATCTTTCCCACTAAGCAGAGACCTTCTAAGACAGCTAAAATTGTTCCAGGATGATGGCTATGCCTGCCTCCTGGCAGAAAAAATACAAATCATATCTGCAGGAAAGCGTCCATAATTTAGGCCTCAAGATTCCCACAGATTAAATTATGTTCAACACACACGATGAAACATGACACTGTGTTTGAGATCAGCAGAAACCACAAACCATCGATCCAAATCTCCCCAAATCTTCTGAATTTTCACATGCAAAGTATGAAATTGTGATAGCATATAATTCTAAAATAACAAAAAGTATCTTGTTGTGAAATAAAATATTATAAAATTATTATGACATGTTTAATGAACTAAAATTTGGAATTTAACAAATGAGCAAGAAAGGAGCAGAAAACTATTTTAAAATGTCCACACAGGCTTGGAGGATAAAAAAATAAAAGATATAGAAATTTTTAAATTAAAACATAAACTGAAATTAAAAACTGAGTTGTTGATTTCAATAGTAGCTTACACATAGCTGAGAACTAGAAAACTGCAAATTTAATGTTAATAGATTAGACAGAATGCAGCAAACAGAAGCAAATATATGAAGTATATGAAGGATTAATAGGCACTGATGTAGTTTGGAACTGGACCATCCCCCAAAGGCTAATTTGTTGAAGCCTTGGTCCTTAGCTGGTGGTATTACTGATAGCTGGTGGAAATTTTAGGAGGTGGGTCATAGTTTGAAGAGGTGGGTGTCTGGCAGGGGGCATGCCTTTGATGGGTATATATTTTGTCCCTGGACACCTTCTTTCTTTCTTTTCCTCCTCCCTCCCTCTGTCTCTCCTACCCATGGGTTGAGCAGCTCTAATACACAATGTGCTATGTTGACCTGCTTCACCAGAGGCCTAAAAAGAAGGAAGCCATCCTCCCATGGACAGAAATCTCTGAAACCAAAAGCCAAAGCAAATTTTTAAATCTTTCTTCCTTTCAGTTGTTTTTCTTTAAGTTGTTTTCCTTTTATAGTGAGCTTCCTGTAAACATAAGTTTATCTTTCTTTAGCTTCCAAAAAAAGTTCCAGCCATTTGCCATCAAATATCAATCATCCATTTTCTATTTTTGGACACATTCAAGAAGATATTAAAACCTTACCATTCTTTTTTAGTTCTTGTGTTGGATTTCTGTCACTGTAAAAATAAAAGGGAATCCATCCATATCTATGCATATTATAAAACTACAGTGTGACAATATCAAAAGAATATCTTAAAGGCAGACTGTGAGAAAATCATCAATGAAAAATATTATTTAGATTGACAAATACCAAGGAAAGAGTGGAACAGTATCTACACTGTGCAATATAATGAGGAGAAAAATGTGTCAGCACAGAACTATGCAATAAAGACATTTTCAGATAAATGTGTGGTCACGAACCCTTTTCCATAATTTTACATTTTCACTCTGCTCTATATCTCCCTAGTCCATCTTCCCACTGCCTTTGGAACCACAGTATAGAGTTCTTTACCTGGTCAGTTCCTCATGGCACATTCTATGTTCTCACTTGCTTTAAGTGACTTTGCTCTTTGTTGGGGACTTCATGTTCACCAAAGCAGCTCAATCCCTCACAGATCACGTCTCTCAATTTGAAGATGGCATTACCCAAGCTCCCCATTCCTCATTGCTGCTATGCAACTTCTCCTCCATCATGTTCAATCCCTGATCACTTTCCAGACTTCTATACGTGAACTTCCTACAGTTTGTCCTCATCTAGTACAGACTTTAGGCAAATTTACAGTCTTCTTCTTCCCCACTCCTATCAACAACTCAGGTGACTCTAGTGTCTACGAGGTCAATACATTCCGTTGCTTCATCTGTTGTTACAGCTATCTTCTTCCCTTTATTTTCACTGCATTTATCCCAGTCATTTTCAGGACAATGAAAGTTAGCACACACTTATAGTTTGTGCCCTGGGCACTTTCCTTACATCACCTTCCCCCAACCATGATCCTGCTGCATCTGCTCTCCTATCACACCCTCTGGGCAAAACCCTCAAAATCATCTGCTTCGTTACTGGAGGTAAACCAAATAATCCACATAATGTACTCATTAAAAATTCAAGATTTCTACCCAGAATTGAGCCCTCAGTGTTGTCCCCACTTCAGGGAATGGTGGTGAGATTGTACTACTCTTCCCCACAGTGTATATTTCCACCCTTTCTCCTTATTCTCAAGCCCTTGATTTCCACAGGTGATCTTGCCCCCTGTGAAAAGTAGGTGCTTTGCTGAAAGTAGATGCTTTCATTTGACAAAGCATTAGCACCTTTCCTTTCCCTCTGTATCCTTCCTTCTGTCACCATAGCATCTGGTCCAAACACACGACAGCAATGATCATTTGATCACTTCTTTTAGTGCATCCACCAGAAGTAGTGATTTCCATGGTCCTATGAAGGAATGGTTTCACTTGCAACTCAGCACAATTTGGCTGGATAATTTAACTCCCTCTAAAATTTCCAATTACTTTTTCTATGCTGATGGTTCCAAATTTATATTTCAGGTATGCTATATTTTGGATATTAAGTGTCCCTCAAAGGCCCTGGAGTTAAAGCTATGGATCCAAGGTGGCACTAGTAGGATTTGTTGGAGTCTTTAATATGTGAAACTTAGTAGGTCTTTAGGTCACTGGGGGAATGCACTTGAAGGGGATAGTGGAACAGATGCCCCCTCTTCTCCCTTTTGCATCCTGGCCAGGAGTTAAGTAGCTTTGCTCCTCCATGCACTCTTGTCAAAATGTGCTGCCTTGCCATAGGACTAAAATGGGACTAACTGATCACATACTGAAGCCTTAAAACTGTAAGACAAAATAAATATTTTGTAAGTTGATTATTTCAGGTATATGTTATAGTAACAGAAAGCTGACTAACTCAAGGCTAAACCTCCACATCTTGAATTTCCTTTGCCACCGTTTGCTCTAAGGCTACTAATCTACTAAAACAAACAGCTCAAAATTTGTGCATGCTATTTCCTCCACCAAGACCCTCTTCCTCCTTATCCCCCTCTGCTAGGGTTTGAACATGTCTCCTAAAGTTCATGTGTTAGAAACTTAATCCTCCATGTAACAATGTTGAGAGGTAGGACCTTTAAGAGATGATTAGATCATGAGAACTTTGCCCTTTTGAATAGATTAACATCATTACTGTGGGATAGGTTCCTTACTGTGAGAGTGGGTTTGTTTATACCAAGTTCAGCCCTCTCTTGGTCTCTCACACTCTCTTGAATCCACATAATGATATTCTCAATGCTCTGAGGCAGCAAAGGCCCTCAACAGATGCTAGTGCCATTCTTATGACTTTTCAGCCTCCCAACAAGTGAGCCAAATAAATTTATGTTATTACAAATTAGTCTGTGGTATTCTATTATACCAGCATAAAATGAACTAAGTTATCTTCCCTCATCTATATAATTACAACTCCTGTTTGTTTGTTTGGTGTTGGGGATTGAACTTAGGAGCTCTTTGTTATTGAGCTATATCCCCCACCCCTTTTGCCCTTTCTATTTTTTTTTTTTTTTTTCTACACGGTCTTGCTAAGTTATTGAGGCTAGCCTCAAACTTGTAATCCTCCTGCCTCAGCTTCCTAAACATCTGAGATTGCAGGCATGCATCACCCCACCTGGCTTGCAACTCCTATTTCTGAGGTGCTTTCTTTAGTCACACACCTCTAAGTCATGGAACTCTTCTGTTAGGTTCTCATGAAATTGTAGTACCCTGTGAGTAACTCACTCACCCCTGTGTACATGTTCATGACCTTCATTCCTCACAAGATCAGGATGGGAATTTAGGGATGAAGAGAGAACACTGAGTCTCAAAAAAGAAAGGCATGCAAAATGAACAACTCATGAGCAACTAAGCCTGAATCTTTGTTCCCTTGTCCTTGCCCACAGGTTGCTGATTGGCTGTTGAGAAAGCCACAAAAACTTCAAGATAACCACAAGGCATCTGGAGGAACCAGTTCTTTAGAGATCATGTGAATCAAAAAATATGGTGACCAAGAAATGAACCTACACTCATTATTTAAGACACACCCTCCTGGGTGGAGATTTAATATGCTAATTGGACATGTGATAAAGTAAACTGTAGGATTATAAAATGTGAGAACAATGTGCAACCATATGGAAAACTGGCCCCACACTATATAATCCTGCCCTGATTCCAGCTCTAGGTCAGTCTCCTACCTACTGTCCCTCTGAAAATGTTAAAACCCCAGACAAAAGCAAAGTGACTCACTTTCTCTCTCTCTCTCTGATCACCCAAATCCCCATTCTCCAGTGTGTTCTTTTTCCTTTTTATAAATCTCTTGCTGTTCTATGTGTAATTGATATGTCCTTAAATTCTTTTCTGCAACAATGTCAAGAATCTAGAAGATCCAAGTAGCAGTCTCTTCCACTTCTGGAGACCTCTTCTAGCATGCTTCCCCACCCCCATGATAACAGGATAACAGCACACTAAGCTCTTCTGGGCTCAGCATATGCTCTTTTGGAAGAACAACTTAGCCTTCATAGTAAGCATCCCACTGACATTTTGAAGGCAATGGATAAATGAGGAACTAAATAAGCTTACTAGTTGTATGGCTTTCACACTAAGACTTTAACCCAAAGTTATCAGAATTTACATTTTTATGGAACAGGAAAATTAATCATTTCTTATTTCTGATAAGAAAAGAGTTCTTGTGAAAATTAAATGAGCTAAACCACATGAAAATGTTTTGGGAGTAGAAAAACTGCTTTTCAAATATGAGGTGAAATTCATAATTGCTAATATGTCTTTGTATGAGATGAGATTTTTCCCCATAATATCATGTTTTGTGATGACACCATCATGTTTAAAGGCCTCAACTTTGATACTATGTAGAAAGAAGTTGCAAAACTATACCACAGAATTATTCCATAATTAACTTTTCAATTTACATTTTCCAGAATTTTTATTAATTTTGAAAACTATGCTACAAATCATAGTAGAAATAAACCCCATGTGTAAGTCATTAATACTTTTCTTTAAATGGCTATACAAGAGATTTTAGATTTCATTAGAACAATATCAATTACTCTAATTAAAAAAAAAACTAAAAGGTAAACCTATTAGAAATAAAAGTCTGAAGGAATAAATTTCATGTTTGTCAAATCATATCTATTTTATGATGTGGTTATCCTGAGTGTTATTGAGAAGCTATTTAATCCTTTGCAGTTTAAATTTAATGGATTATGAATTTTAGGTCACAATTTCACAACTGATACTGATTCTATTTGACTAGTCTATGAGTCAGTTGCTTGCATATGTTGTTAACATCTTTTCATATGATGTTTTTCATTTCTTTCCATTAAACCATCCTATGAAGAGGAGAATATTTAAAACTAAAACGACACATGAAAGGGATTAGATTAGTGAATGCCTTAGTATTTGTTATAAGAATAACAAAATATATCAATAATCAGTTTTAATTGAATTATTGAGTATGTAGTATCGCTGACTTAGATACAGCTCCTTTCCTCAAGCATTTAGGAAGGAAAATCAACTTTGGAGCTTTCATGGAGTTCATAATTGTTGAAAGGGAATTAAATTCATTTTTAAATAATTATAAATTAGATTATATTCCAGACAAGGTATAACTAAAATAGTTTTGGGGGGAAGAATGAGCAATAGTTCCGCCTGAAGAATGAAAAAATCTTAAGAAGTGGTTACTTTTAAAATGACTCCTGAAGGAAAAACAGACATTTTAAAAATTATTAAGGAAAAAGAATTCCAGATATAGGATGTTTCTAGAATTAAGGTATGAAGGTATGTTAACAATGTGATATGTATGTAAGGACAAATGCCTATGATAGTAGTTCTCAAACTTCAGTGTGCATAGTTGATCACGTGGCAGGTCTGTTAATCATCTGATTCTATACATGTGTAGGGCCTGAGAATTTGCATTTCAAAGGACTTCCTAGGTGAGTTGGTTGCATTTTCCCTGGTTGCACAACTACTAGACTAGAAAACAGTTGAGCTTTAGAAGACCAAGTAAGAAAGAAAATAAAAATATTGTAACCAAATTATAAAGACACTGGATAAATATGCTTGGGAATTTTTAGTTTGTTTTCTGATAACAGGGAAATGAAGAGTTGAATCTGTATTTTTAAATGGGTTGCAATAGATAGAAGGTGGAAGCCACTGAGATGAAGGCTTCCTGGTGATAAAAAAGGATTATATGGGAAAATCATTAAGGACATACCACTGACAGAACCTCTTGACTTGTTGACTTTGGAAAATGGGAGTAAGAAAGTAGTTTTTTGCATCTCTGCATTGGTGACTTGCCTGGGGATGTGGCCATTCATTGAGTTAGTAACTAAGAAGCAGGTTTATGGTGAGTGCCCAGAGGAAGAGACTAAGAATATATTAGGATTGACTTTAATATGCTGCAGCACACTCAGTAATAGGACCCAACAAATTATTTGGAATTTGTGTCTAGAGTACAGAACTGTTGGAAGGAAAGGTTTGAGTTATGTTTGTCAGAAATAAGGGAAGTCAAGAGGAAAATTCTTGGGTGAAGTTTCCCAGGGAAGTCTTGTAAGCAGGTAGAGGAGGCAACTAACAAAGAACATCTAAGTATAACCTAAAAATAAAAGGAAAGAATTCAAGGAAGTTGCAGAACCCAGAAATATCCAAATGTCGGGAAAATGTATCTGTGTAACAAAACAAATTTTCCCATGCTTTCTATCCCTATAGTTTGGGGAATTTTCCTGAAATCTGGCATCAGTGTACTTCTTGCTTAAATATTCACAGGATATTCCAAGTGTTTACAGACTGTTCGAAAATACAGGAAAATTCAAGTATGGACTTAATATTGAATTATTTTAATTTTGATTAATATTTTAATTTTTACCTGTTTCAATGAAACATAAAACTTAAAAAAAAAATTAGACCTCTTTTTCCTATTTCACCTTTCAAAATCATGAGGAGCATGTAGTTTTGATTTATCTGAGCATTTTTAGAGCTCGTCTAAAAATGTATAAGAAATTTAGTAGAATGCTAAAACTAAAGCTAAACCAGATTCTGAGATTTATTAATTTTTTCTTGATGATTTGAAAATGTCCAAAGGAATGAGCATCTGATCACTTCAGGAAGCCTGATGATAACACGGGAGAATTATTCACGCAGAACAAAAGCTCCAGAATGTGTTTGGAGCAGTTGGAAGCAGATACAATTACATCAGGTGAAGTTCTTTTGTCTGCCGGAGTTGCTTCGAGGTGAAAGAGAAAATGCAGAAACTTGGGACTCCAGATGGCAGAAGAGCTATTTTTGGGCCAACAGAAACTTAAATTTGGTTGGGGCACTTAACAGAATGAGTAGCAGAAATGTGTTGAGAAAGTAATTTATTACCTGTGTTTGAAAGAGTTCAGCTTGGGGCAGATGGGAGCAGGTGTCACAGGAGCAGCGTAGGTCAGCCAGCAACTAGAAAAACTGGGAAAAGAGCAAATACTGTAGTGACAAGTTACTCAGGAATGTTGATTTTTCCTAATTTATAAGTAAAAAGTGGAATCACCAATATACATGTAGTTTCATTCTGTCTTAGAAAAAAAATATTTATAAGTCAATATTCAAAATTTAAATTCCTCTTCCAAGGGAATTTTTTTTTTTTTTTTCAGTTGTAAGGGTGGATAGACTTCCAGGATAGTTTGCAAAAATCTCCTTTAATAAAAGCAGATCTATTCAACTAAGAGATTGAAGTCAAGTTCCTGGAAGCAGGAACCCCTGGGGTATATGAAGAAGAGAAGGATAAAGAAAAAAGGAAAAGTGTTATTTCTTAGCCAGGTGCAATTCTTTTGAAATAAAAACAATTCAGAAAATCTCAGTTTCCAGTGTCACTTTTCAAAGTCTATAAGAATAGCTTCAAAATACCCTAAGACTACAAGGCTGACCACCCACCCCCACCCTTGGCACCCAATCTGCCCTTCTTGCCTGTTATAGTAGATTTAGGCTTGACCTCTACTTCTGTCCACAATTTCTTTCTCTCCAACAAGATAGAAGTGAAGTTCATGGGCTACTGTGATAGAGCTGAGGGCATATGAACTTGAAATCAAACCATTTGATTTGCCTTATACTAAATTTTGAATTTTTGCGCCATATCAAGTACTTTGATTATGTTTACACACTGAAAACAATGTTGTAAATAATTCTAACATCACAGAATTAGGGTGAAAAACTTGATGAAGAAATAGTGATGTAAAAATGAATTGTAAGCTGAAAACAGTAGTGGTACAAAATTTATGTTGTTAGTGTCATCTAATTTCAGATCAAGAAAAAAGGAGTTGATTGAACTAAATTACCCAAATGTGTGAATTTCTAAAGAGCCTCCTCTAAGAATATAAGGCATGGATTTCTTTGATTTAAAAGCTTTGTTTTTAACCAGAATAAATATCTAATTAATGGAATTTTAGGAATAAAATCAAATGAAGTGAAGTGAAAAAAAAAAAAAAAAAAAAAAGGAGGTATTTTTGCCATTGGCACCCTCCCAGGAAGTATACCCTTGTACACATGAAATCTCTCCCTGCATAAAACTGGAATAATTGTACCTGTCCCTGCCTCTTTACAAAATATCATAAGGAAGTTTGTTATTGTATATGTAAGTATTTGGAACCCTTAGGAGTATTTGCGCTATGTCACTGTTATATTCAATTGCTACAAATTGACTACAAATTAAAAATCAGATGCCTAGAAAGTGAAATTGAATATTTTATTCACCTCTAATATTCAAATGAATGTCTCCAATTTGGTAGTAAACATTTTTGCAAAATGTTTCTGGTGGTTTGATGCTTATTTGTATGATTTAATATTTTAAGCAGGAATAGGGTTGTCATAGAGTCAGCTTAGAACAAATTATGCTTCTGTTAGGTAGAGCACTTAAATTTGTGTCCTATAGAACCATGGACACTTTATTTCCATTATTCCTGTACTTCATTCCTCATCATAAGAAAAGAAAAATAGAAAAATGATGGCATATTTTAGAAAAATATGGTCTCTTTGGGGAAAACAGAAAATCCAAACTGGCTTGCAAGGTAATAGAACCAAAAAGTAAAGGGGAAAGAGGGTGATTTGCCAAAATTGGTAGAAGTCTGTTTTAAAGCTAAGTTGCAACAGGAAGGAAGCTGTGATTTCAAATAGGGCTTTAAAGTTAAGGATCCAATCCAAACTCTATTAGGAAGCAGATTCTATTGTGACGGTAATGACATGTTGCGTGGGAAGTAGTGGTTTTACTTGGAATGGAGAGAGAAAGAAATTTGCTGTGATTGATGTACCATATGAGGGTCAAACCACAAAATCACTGAGTTGCTGACTGTCCAACTGAGTGAAATTGGGTTGCTTATTTTCCTAAGAATTCTAAGTTTTGTATATATGCATGTGTGTTTATGGACTATTTCATGAGTTGATCACATTTTCTTTTGGTGAGGGTGTGTTTTAGTTAACATCAGAGTTACTTTCTATGCATTTATGATGGGTCACCACTCTGAATTAGAACCATCTACCTCACCAGTACAATGTAAGACCACCCAAGTGGTCTTTTATGGTTGCACTAAGTTCCCTACATTTTAGCAACAGGCTGTTGAAGGTAGCTAGTGGGAGATTATGTATCACCAATCCAAGTGTTTCACAATTTGGCTTAAGATAGAAATGAAATAAATGTGAGGCCCCATTATGTTCAGAGAGTTTACAAAATATCACCAGAACCATCAAGAGAACTAAATATCTTTTTTAACATTTCATATATATTTTAACATTTCCAAGCAAATTAAAGTATAAGAACACATTTGAGGGTGAGCCATAGCACTAGCTGGCACCTTTGAAGGATGCTCCTGGATATCCTTTTTTAGGAAGCAGGTGGCTTAATAAAGAAGGTGCCAGCATTTTTCTAAAGAACCATTACCACCAGCTCTGCTGCTCTCAGGGGATTAGGAAAGTGTAAACTCATGTTTCTCAGTCCAAGAGATCTGAATTTTGCCAGGTATCCTAAAGTCCTGGAAAAATGAAAGACCCTTCAAAGGAAAGAAAACTAAAGATCACATTTTCCTTTCTGGGGAGAACAGCTATGGTTTCAGTTAAAAAAGAAAAGTTACTAAATATAAAATATCTTGTCTTCTCAAAAGGACTTAAAATTAGATCTAAGACTCTTTCAACTTTTTTCAACATTCTTACTAATCCACTTTTTCTTTATCAGCTCTTAAAGAATAGTCTTTTCAGAATACCCTGGTCTGGCCTTTTATGAAACACCACAACAATTTCTTTCAAAATAATTTGAAACAGGCAACAATATAATGAATTATAATGGAATAAAAAAGCAAGAAGTCTGAAAATCTAATATGTCTTTAATTGATTTTAATTTCTTCAGAGGCATTAAAAAACAGTAGAGTTTGCTGTTTAGTATATAATGAAACAAAGCAATCATCTTGAACTTTTCAATTTTCTGTTAATACATTTTGAATTTGAAAAGCTTAAAAAATATTTAATAGCTCAGATCATCTTTCTCAACCGGAGTTCCTCATCTGAACCATAGAATACAAAAAAATGAGTTGAATGATAATTTTTTTTAAAATCCTACAAAAGGGGCTGGGATTGTGGCTTAGCGGTAGAGCGCTCACCTAGCACGTGCGCGGCCCAGGTTCGATCCTCAGCACCACGTAAAGAATAAATACATTGTGTACAACTAAAAAGAACAAATAAATAAATATTTTTTTAAAAAATCCTACAAAAGTTGGTGCAATCTTGTGCTATTTCCATCACAGAGTAGAAGTTAATTCATTACATGCAATGCATGACTTAACACTTGACCGCTTACTCTTTTCCTGGAGCTATATTTTATTTAATTTTGCAGGGAACTTGTATTTTAACTGACTTCCTCATTGTGCTCACCCAAGGCATTATTTTAAATACAAAATGTCATTATGATACATTGAGCACCCATTATTATTTAAATATGTTCACTTTCCTCTTTCTTTTTATAGTAAGACACTCAAGCTCCATGTCTAAACCAACACCAAATCAAAGAAGTGACAAAGTAGGAGTGTTTTAATTATTGGACCCTTTTACCACTAGCCCTTGTCTCCCCTCTCTGAACAATTTAAAATTTTTAAGTTTTTTTTTCATATGAACAATTTTTCTGTTCGATCTCATGTAAAGATCTAACAGTTCACAGGTTTTTGCCAATAAACAGATATGTCAAACTCAAGCAGTATGTTTTGCCAACTTGCAAGATACTAAAATCCTGTCTCTCCTGTAATTAGTAAATTGTGAAAACAAATGGTTCATTAGTTAGTGGTTTCCTGAGTATAGAATTAAGTCAGCCCAGGCACAATTAATTTACTGGTGTTCAAGTTTCTAAAACATTAGTAAGTTGGTAACCACAAAAGAAAACTTCTCTACTGCTGACAACTGTATTCCCTTATAAAACCTGGCTTAGTTGATGAATGTTAGTCTTGGGCAATGGAATTCTTTTTAGGAAAAAAGCTAAGGCAATCATAATGTTCAATGTGTATCAAAAAATGCCTACTTACCCCTTGAACTATGGATGAAATAAAACAAACTTTCTCTAAAACCAAAATGCAGAGAGACAAAATTGAAAGAGGGAGAAATGAAGGATGAAGGTGACAGTGTTTAAATTATATGAATATTTTTATTTATGGTTTGAATATGAACAAAAATGTTTTGTTTGTAGTTTGATTTGGGGACAAACATCACAAAAGAAAGTATTTTAATGAATCTTCTAACTTGGCATTAATTTCTTAGAACCCTGGGTAATAGACAAGAAGGAGCAGAGGTACACAGAGAGACATGAGGAAAACAACCCTCTGTGTTAAATCTAAAATCAGAGCAAGGCTATGAAACACCATTTTAAAATATCTAGGAAATTATTCCAAGGAACTGTGAGGTCCTCTTGGAAAATTAACCTCCAAAGTCAAGAATCAATCAGAGAAATCCAGAGGTTAGGTTTAAGGCCATTCCCACTCACATGCTGGCTGTATGAATTTTCCAGTACAAAAGATTTACACACTTTACAACCCATACTCATAAAAAGAGCAATATCAAAAAGACTAGAAAATTGGTTAACCCAAATTTATTAAGTTGGATCCTTCATAATATTGCTAAACATTTTCTTGCCTTTAGATTAAATAATGAAAACAAAACCTAATATTATGCATTTTTTTTCAAGTAAAACTTTTCTAATTTTAAAGGCAGAAATTTTACAACACCATAATTAAGGGAAAGAATTTTTAGCTCTAAGTGATCTCTCAAATATCATATTTTATGAAGATCTGTTGCTTTCCTACAAAGGTAGTCCTATATCCCGTGAAGGAATGAGATACCTGATAAATCCTATTCAGGAATCCACAAGAGTTTATATACTTTGACCTTATATTCTAGTCAAAGCTACAGAAGTATGAAGACAGAACTGAGGAGGGTTCTAGATGAAAGACCTGACATTCTAACACCCAATGCCAATAATTCACTGTTTTCACTGAGGTTTCAGCCAGGCTAAGAAAAAGCTGTGGATTATTAGTGTCATTGTGAGGTCAAAAGAGAAAAGGTGTAAAGGCAGTGATAGAAGACAGATTATTCAAGGAGCAGACAAATAACAGCTTGATCATCATATAAAGGCTACTTTGAGCACACTCTTGTTTTTATATAGAAGGTATAAATGCAAATTTAGGTGGATATTAATTTTAAAAGTGAGTCTCATAACCTTACTTATATTTCATTTCATTTAAGAGAACATGAGGGAAAATCATCGAATTGAGTAAGAATCAAACGTCTGACCTTACCCTAAGGTCATTTTAAAATCTGCAATCTGCAGGTGTATGGCAATGTGTTTATAATATCACAGGAACAAATATTTTGAATCAAAAATCTGTACTATAAGAGAAAGATGTACTTAAAGAGTATAACTCTCTAATTGCTATAGTTTATCATATAGATTCATATTTAGGTTTTTAATTACAGTTGATTTATATAAGCAAAAAAGTTGTGCAGCTAGAGTCATAAGGCAGAAGGGAATTTGAAGATCACAAAATAATAATTATAGCCTTACAACACCAATTGATCTCACATGATTCATTTCTATGGTAAGGCTACTATGAAGGGATTTATCTTTAAAGAAGCACAGGTGCTCAATTTATGGAAATTATTTTTGCTAAGTGTTCATTTTCAGATTTCTGTATCTATGACTGCAAAAATCAAATTATTCAAGTAAAGGTCAGTAAAGCATAAGGGAAAGTAGACACTTATTCTTTGACTCCCAATTCACTAGAATCATCAAGTTGATGAAGTGGAAACAAGCAAGAACTTCTAGTCTTGATTTCCTTTGCATCTGAAGAATCTGGAATAAGGGTGGAAACCTGAAATATAGCAGAAATGATGGAAAATCTTTGAAAACGAATTATCAGTTCTGAAAGAGGAACATAAGTGGTGAATAAACAAAAATATTCAATATCATTGGTCATCAGGGAAAAACAAAACCATGAAATAAAACAACATATCTAGTATATAGTAAAAGGAAATGATAACATCAAATGCTGGTATGGTTGTATAGTGTTAGGGGTAAACATCAGATTTGGAGTGATTAAACATTGTTGGTGGGGATACAAAATGCTACAACAACTTTAGAAATATAGTGACAGAACACTCAACCATACGCAGGTATTTTGCCCAAATTAATCTACAAGAAAGTTCACAATACCTGTATTTATAAGAGCCCAAAACTAGAAACAACTCAGTTTTCCACCAATGGCATATTCATACAATGCAATGCTATTGAGTAATAAAAAGAACTACTGACACACACACACACACACAAAAAAAAAAAAACATGATTGAGTCTCAAAAATATACTGATTGAAAGAAACTTTATACATAATATATAATTTTAGAACAAACAAAACTAATCTATTTTGGAAAAAGGGACTAGTGGATGCCTGGGTAGGTAGGGACAAGGAATGGGGAAAGGACACATGGGAACTTTCTTTGTAACACACAGGCATACAGATTTGTCAAAATTCAGTGAATTTCTGTTTGAGCATTTTGCTGTGTGGAAATTTTAAACCAAAAGAAAAAAAATCACAAGCAAATAAAGAGCTATAATGATAAACATTCTGAAATATTGAGGGAAAAGTGTACTAATGTGTGTAGTTTACTTTGAAATGGACTAAAGAAAAAAATACCTTGATTAGCTGACAGACAGGGGGATGGGTAGATAGATATGTGGTGTTGACAAAGCAAGTATAGGAAAATATTAATCTATGCACTATAGGGTTGCCTTATAAGTTTCTTTCAGCTTTGCTGATGTTTGAAAAATTTTATAATAAAATGTTGGGGAAAAATGAAGTTTTTTGTACGAGCATGTGTGTGTATCCACACACATATCAGCAGTAGACTTCACTAAATGAATTACTAAAAGGAATTGTTAAGTTAGAAGAAAAATGATTCGAGTTAAAAGCACAGAAATTCAGGAAAAAATGGTACAAAAGAAAAAGTCAATATTTGGGCAAATCTAAATTACTATTGACTGAGAATACTATGTATAAAATTAAAACACATGAATCAACAGCATAAAAGGCAGAGCTAGAGCAAAAGAAGTTAAAATGTTCTAAGTCAAGCAGTATTTTGAAATGAATGATAATTCTAATATGACATTAAACTTGGGATACACAGCTGAAATTGTACTTAGAGGAAAATATTAGCATTATTTATTAGCATGTACTAGTGAATAAAAAAACTGAAGTCAAAAACAAGAAAGAAAAAAAGCAGGAAAGCAGAAATTAATAAATTGGAAAACAAACATTCAATAGGAAATATTAGCAAAACTCTTGCAAATTAATAAGTTTATAAAGCTTTGGCAAGACTGAGAAGTAGAAGAGGAAAACACAACTTTCCAATGTCAAGACAAGGATAACAAGAGGGACATTTTAAATACATTTTAAATAGTACAGAAATTCCTAGAAAATCATAACTCTTGGAATTTGTCACAAAAGAAAATAGGGGATTTATATAATTCTGTATCTACTACAGAAATATAACTTGTAATTTAATACCACCCCACAAAGAAAACTGAAGGCCCAGGTGGTATCACTAGTGGATTTACCCAAATTTTACAAAAACAAAAAAAAAAAGAAAACAAAAAATAGAGAACACTTCACAATTTACTTTATAAGGCCAATCTGCAGTCCCTCCAACATTGTATGAGTCTACCCTTTTCCCCACTTCCTTGCCAACATTTATTATTGTATACTTGATAGTTGCCATTTTGACTGGAGTGAGATGAAATCTCAATGTAGTTTTAATTTGCATTTCCCTAATTGCTTGGTAAATTAAAAGTATTAGCTAATGTCAAATAGCACATGACCCAGAAATGACATCCCTAGACATATACTTAACATACTTAACAGAAAGGCCTTAATCTGCAAACATCCCCCCCAATCCCCATGCAAAAGTATACTTGGCAGCAGAACCATTGTAACAGCTAAGAAAGGAGGAGTAGAATTCTAGAATAAATTGTGCATTATATAAACAATGAAACACTTTGCAACAATGAAAAGCAATAGATTGCTACTATACCTAACAACAGGTACAAATTTTGCAAATATACTATTGATCAAAAAATTCAAGTTACAAAAGAATACTGTTTTGTATTCTTTCATAAGATGGTCAGTCAGGCACAGCCACAAAAGAAGACACATGAGAGGTACAGGACAAGTCCTGGAGAAAAAGTCACCATATACCACTAGAGTCCACATGGGAGGAACACCAAAGGAACAGGGAGACAGCTCAATTAAGCAGGTGGGGGACTGAGAGAAAAAGAGGATGGACCCATATGCAAGTATGGGGTCAGGGTAGAGAACACAAAAAAAGGCATGAGAGAATTTCCCTGGTGCTTGGAATGTCTCTAGGTTACCATCAAGAGAGAGCAAGGTGTAAAATCTGAGCAAGAGGCCAGGCTTATCACATTGGAGCACCTGGAATTTATAATATAACTACATAATGAATGATTCCACTTACATATATTTTTAGAAAAGGAAGAACTAATCTATGGTGTTATAAGTAAAAACAATGGTTGCATGGAGGAGGAGAGGGCTGCATGGAGGATGATTGTGTTGCATTTCTCGCTCTGGGTGGTGCTCAGTCAAGTTCACTTCATAAAAATTCACAAGCTGCAGACATTGAATTGTATACTTTCTGACTATAATTCATACTTCAATAAAGTTTACTTAATAAAAATTAAATCCATAAATACTTCTTTTACTTTTATGTTTTTCTACTACTTTTTAAAGTCACTTCATGATGTTTGGAGACAGTAAAACTCTTGTTTTATTTTCGGTATTTTTTTCTTTATTCATTATATTTCCAAAAGCTGCTTTACATTTTGAAACCATAAATATCTCTTTCCTTTGAAAATGAAAGTTAAATATGCATCAATTTGCTGAGTTGTTAAGGAATCACTTAGGTGCCAATTCTCCAAAAATAGCTGCCATGAAGTTGATGGCTTTTCATTGTTGAGCATTTTTTCATGTGGTTTTACTTTGTCTTGAATTATTGGGTTATATAACTGCCTATGGTTTATCCCTTATTATGAAATTCTATTAAATATTTTCCCCAACTTTAAATTCCAATCTGTTTCTACAACCCAGTCATTCATTTCTTTGAAGTTGAAGCCATTAGACCCTGCCCTATCCTATGTAGCTCCACCATCCCCCAAGTTCCTTAATAAGAATGAATATGAATTAATGAATGGGATAGATTTAAACAGGAATCCTTGAGATGCTGGGTGGTAACTTTCTGCTCTGAGTTTATTGTTATTTGATTCTTAGGTGACTGGCAGATGATTTCAGGTGGTAAGAAATTTGATTCTTAGGATGGTCAGTTTTTGAAAGTGTTTCAGGGCTTGTTTTGGCCCTATCAAAAGAATAAATATAATTAATACACAAATGTAGTAAAAGGATAAGGATATGGACTTATCATACTCTAGAATTAAGAGTTATTAAACTTTTTGTTTTATAAATCTTTCTACTCTTTAAATTTATAGAAGTCGGTCAGTAAGCTTTAGTTTATGTTATTAATATAACATAAACAATACTTACCATATTAGAAACTGTTAATTTATTTAAAATAGCAATAATAACATCTATTACACCTTAACATATGTAACATACCTTGATGGAAATTATTATGTTTTCCAAAATAAAAATAGAAATATGAAAGAAGTAGCATTGTTTCATGTTTTTGAAAATCTCTTTACTATCTGCCTGTGAAGAAGACAGCTGGATTTTCAAGTCTGCCTCTGCATTCAATCTCTTAAGATGCAATATGTAATAAAGCTTTTTGTAAATTTTGCTGTGACAACATGAAAAAGTAAAAGTGAAAAAGTTAAATAACAACATGTAATGGAAACAGGTTTGACCTTTGAGGATGAACTGAAGGAATATTGTGGGCTCCCAGGAAGTCCTATACCCACAGTCTGAGAACCACTGATCTAGGAAATTTTTAAGATATCTTTTTGATTATACTAGTTAGATAATTTTTTAATAATTACAAATTCATCTGAAGGAAACAAAAGTATTCATAGGAAATGAAGGCAATGATACTTCTAATAAAATTAATATAAATGTAATAGTAATTGTATAAATATAATATTAAGTATATGAATACTTTCCTAGGTTACAAATATAAATCTGGGGTCAGAACACTTTGGCCTACTGGCCCAGGGCCAGTTTTTGCATGGCCCTTAGACTAATTATGGTATTATGGCTTTTATATTTTTTAAGAGATTGTTATAAAACCACACATTTGCACACCAAAGCATATGCATCAAAGACCATGTGTGGCCCAGAGAGCCTAAAATATTTGCTATTTGGCTTCTTACAGAAAAAAGATGCTGACCCTCAAATTATATGTATATATATACACACACACATACACATATAAATATATATATATATATATGGATATGGATTTATCATACTCTAGAATTAGAATATGAATATAGATATATAGATATAGATATAGATATAGATATAGATATAGATATAGATATAGATATAGATATAACTCTTTGGAAAGTTAAAAATAAAGTAAGTTTGTTAATGTTTCCCAATTTAAAATTGAGTTTTATAGCATTTTACAGTTTTGACCTTCATGTCTTGGCAACTAGTACTTTATCCATTTTTAATTTTTCCTTTAGTTGTATTTGTTCTGATTTTAATATTGTCAGTTGCTTCAATATTAATCTCATAATATATTATTAGATTGTATATTTTAATGCAATCTGACAATATTTTTCTATAATTCATTAAGTTTAATTCATTTTCATTTTCTATATGTCACATTTGATCTTTCTTCAATCATCCCAGTATTTCATATATATAACAAACTCAGTTCATTTACTCATCATAAGGTCCTGAGAGTAGATTTCTCTTATAGGTGGGAGTTCATGGGATTTAAAGAATTGTTCCCAGGTATCCTCTGTCAATACGCTCTTCCCTGTATCTCAGGATCTCACTAAACTGGACAGTCTGTCTCAGATAGTCCATAGGGAAGACTCTTGGCTTGTTTCAATCTTTTGTCCCAATCTATTCATTCTAGGAAGAGCCATAGTGAGAACCAATACTCTAATTAGAGCACTGCATATTCCTTAGTGTTGAGCAAATTCTCAAAAATTCCAAGAAAACCTAGAAGGAGTTAACCATCATTACCCTAAATACATGTATGAAGACACAATTGTTGTAAAAAATACTTTATATAAAACCAGAAACTTGAAAAAAGAAAAGAAAGAAAGAAAACCTAGAAGGAAGCCACATATGGACTAGAAAGAGTTACTCCAAGATCAGAACAACTGTTCTTTCATCTCTAAATCCAAGCTACATACATAACGGTGTAGTCCCAACCACCTTATTTGCCCATTTTCCTCTCACAGCTAATGCATTCAGATTTGAAGTATCTACCTATGTCCAAGATCTCTTTGTAGGGCTTTAATTGTTTTACAAAATATGGTTGTCCTGTCTTTTTCTTTTAAACTATAACCTTCTTAGAACTCATATATGCCTTAAAAAAAAAAAAAAAACCCAGAGCATTCTAAATTCACATAAAGCCAAATAGTTTATATGTGTTGTCATATGACTATCTTATAATTGCTTAAATACCAAGAAATAAATTCTGTTAACATATAGTTTAGAATTTGGCATAAAATTCAACCCATAAGATGAAAGGACAAATTAGGTCACTTGCATTCTTTGTCACTCTCTTGAATCATACATAACTTTTTCAAACAGCCTACACTCTACATTGATCCATGCAGATCCTTTAGTGGGATGGAAGAAATGGCACCTGAGATGTTCTGACTCACATTCTTGCTCATAGCAGTAGGCTGGCATGACCCAGCAAGGGTGGAAATAGAAGGGCTTGGCCACCCATCAGAAGGAGCACCCAGGCTCTTGAGTACCTGCTCTTGAGTACCCAAGAAGTCTGCATCTGGCCAGATGTCCAGAAAGTCTTGACCCTTACACAAACACAACAATGGGGCCCTTCTGATTGGTAGTCTTCAAGGTTCTGCTTCTTTTTGCCCTAATCAATGAAAGTGAAATTTTAGAATTACTCATATAAAGAGAATAAAACTTTAGATCGCTAAATCTATGGTGGCTATAAATACCCCTATTTCAAAAGAGACAAGCAAAGGCTGGTGGGAAAGTACACAGAATCCACACTATACTTGTCTTGAATCCCAGTACTGCCAATTATTTGCTGTGAGAATTTCTCCATCCCTCACTTTATCCACCTATAAAATAGAGTAGTAATAGTACCTTCCTCATAGGGTTATTGTGAGATAATATGTAATACATTACTTCATGTCCCAAAGTAGTAAACATTTAGTACAAGTTAGTCATATATTATCTTTACTTTCATTGTTTCTGTACCTCCAACTTTTTCTCCTCCTGCCCATCCCTCTTACTCAATTTTCTCAGTTACTTACTTTTCATTTTGTCTTTGTAAGTTGCCTCATATCCTTTGAGGGAAAAAAATGTCCATAAGAACACATTCTTGTGATAAAAGATGGAAGGAATGGAAGAATGGAGGAAGAAAAGGAGCGTATTATATACAAAATCATACTTTCATACTGTGTTTACTTAAGGTCATTACTCTCTAGTCTTCTCATCTAAACTCTTGTCATATCCTGACCACTTTGAGGAAAAGGGAATGTGGTTCATTGAATCATAGAGTGCCATTTCCCAGGATATTTCTTCTGTTTCTGGCTACAGTGCCCTATCTTTGCCTGCCTCCAGAGAGACCACATACAACTAGTCACTCTTCCATCTTAAACTGACCAAGAATTCTTTCCCTTTCTCAACAGAGGAGCAGGCAAACAACACCCATCAGTGTTGGCCTGAGAGAAACAAAGACACCCTATCCAGTTCTTCATTTGGCCAAAGTTTCACTATCCCAGGAATCCAAGTTGTCACTGTCCCTGGCCTTCCCTTGTGGCTTTAACACAGCACACACTTTGGATCATGATTCTCCCTTTCAGAGACTGGGTGTATTCAGGGTGGTATAGCTGTAGACATGATTCTCCCTTTCAGATATGATGAAATAAGAGTGTGGCTGCAGTAGGTTAAAGCACAACCATCACGTAGAAGTAGCTCCTCAGATACAGTTATCAGTCAAGGTAATTAAATTTTTAAATAAAATATGTATTCACGCTATGCTTCTTTCCACAAAGGATTCAAGGTCTCTGGTTAATTAGTACTAATAAACCTTTGGAAAGTAGCATATTTCCCCAAATTGGAAAGAAATATAATTATTTCTCCTTTGAAAAAGAGAGTAATTGACTAATAAAAATAACATGATTAATAACTGTGACATAAACTAAATCATACACTCCATGTGGTTTTACGGACCAGGAATACCAAGAGCCTGGGGGAGGATGGACTAAATGTTAGAAGCCGTGGGCAACAGTATGGATTGTGATTAGCATCATACTAGATACAAGGTGAGGTACATGTATGACACTTAACACTATAGAAATGAGCCAGAGGCTCATGAGCTGCCTTTTGAAGCTGTATTTTCTCTTGCTGTGTGACTTTCAGCAAATTGTTAATCTTGTACCTCAGTATCTTCCTTTTTGTAAAATGAGAAAGATATTAGAAGAGATCACTAAGAAACCTTCCTTTCTGTGATTTGACCCTTATAAACTCTGCATCACAATTTAGTCATATAGCTGTTAAATTGATTGACATTCTTTAAAGATATACTTAAAACTTTTTCTAAGCACCTCTTCCCTCTTTCCCTTAATTTCCAACTCTGTAACAGCTTTAACTCTAAGAATAGAACATGGCATTGAAATGAGCTATATATTTCTGCATTTACACGGAAAAATTCTTCAAGTGGCTTTAGTTGCCTGCATGGCTAGATATTTAGCCCTTTAATTCCAATGCAATTATTTATCCATTTTATTCACCTATGAGACAATATCTGATTTTTTAATTACAGTCACAAGAGACACCATTTACAACTGAGCTCTGCTTCCTACTGAGAGGCCATGTTCATTTTCCTGCAAGATTATACATGAACAATGGTTACTGAAATAAGTAAAATCACAGAGTCCCTAAAAATAGACACAGGTATATTTCTTCCAACTTGCATATAATCCACACAGTAGCAACTCTTCTTACAGGCATTAAATCAGTGTGGCATTTGATCCTTAGAAGAGGTTCTTGATTCAGTTCTCCCTTCAAATTATTCTCAGAAGAAAATGCCAGGGATACCTGAAGGTTGCAGAATAACTCAAAAGCATAGTATCGCTCTTTCTCCTCCTGTTAACTGCCATTTGCTAACTTCCCAATTAATTCTTCGCACCCGCCCTCCTCCCGCCTACACACCCTTGCATACGATCTGTCTTAGTCATTTGTCACTATCTACTAGAAGCAGTATAGTAGCACCTTGATTAGTATTCACAGTAATTATTTCACATATTCTTAGTGGAATGTACTTATTTTCTTCCAGAAAATTTTCAGGTTGCTTAAGGTCAATCCCACTTCAATCCAATAAGGAGTTTTCCATAAACATCTTATATTAAGATGCTGAAATCATGATTTGCTTCATCAAGGTTTATTTCCACAAATGGAATTTTGGTGGAAGGACAGCATTGTAGGGGTCATTGCTTGAAGAGTACTGGATAAGGGGGTGAAAAACCTGGGAGAAAATTAGTAATCCTTGACCTAGCAGCAAAGAAGTCCTGTATTCTGGAAAGTGCTGGCCCACTGGAAAGGTCTATTTCTCAAATAGCAAATGACAAAGATAGCTGAGAGTACTGAAGTTTTCTAAGGGGTTCTGGTTCCTACACTTCAATATATAATATCACAAAAAAGCACAGATAGATGTGTGAGCACACACACGTACAACCACATACATGGCTATTGTGCAGCATTAATTCAGAACTACTACAAACATGTCCAGACTATCTCTATGTTGTCTTTATTAGGAAGCAACTGTTTTATAGACATGAATTATATTATATTTGACTTCCTATTCCCAGCCTCTATCATAATGTATGGAAATGGTTAGCAAACATGGGTTATTGATCAAATAACAATAATAAGTAAGCACTTTAAACTTGTTTAATAATATTTTATTTAATGTCATACTCACTGAAATGCTACAAGATATATACTTTAAATATTTTTATTTTACAGGCAAAAAACTGAGATTCAAAGTAATTTACTTGTCCAAGATCTGTTCCCACAGTCTATGATCTAAAGATCACTAAAAATATACATTAAACTACCGAAAACCCTGAAAAACAAATTATTATTCCTATTTCCCAAAAGATTTGTTTATGTGTAGTTATTTGAAACTAATGGCTTTTGCCATTTTTATTTTAAAGATCTGCTGGTAGAAGCAAAGGAGGAAATATCATTTTTTGTTTCAATGCTTATCCCAAAAATATGAATGTAAATAGCCCTTCTAGCCAGACACTACACCGAATATTTTACTAACATCCTCATTATTGGTATCCATGGGGATTTGGTTCATGGACCCCCAGCAGACACCAAAATTTGCAAATATTCAAGTTCCTCATATAAAATGGCATAGCACTTTCGTATAACCTACACACATTCTCTCATAAACTTTAAATCATTTCTAGATTACTTATAATATCTAATATAATGTAAATGTTACGTCAATAGATGTCATACTATATTGCTTAGGGAATAATGACCAAAAAAAAGTCTGTATACATCCAGTAAAGCCACAATTTTTTTTTAATATTTTTGATCTAGAGTTGGTTGAATCAATGGATGCACAATCCATGAAGGAGGAGGACTATTTGCCATTGCTTTGGCTAAAGTGGATCACAGGCCTTGTCAGACTTCCCAGGATCACATCTCATCTTTACATGCACTCATGTTAAGCCTGGATCTCTTCTAACTGTGATTCCCATTGACCAATGAGTACTTTGTCGTCTTGAATGAAGATCACACAATCATCAACAGTAAGTACAGTATTCCTATGAGTGGGGCCTAGTGCCTCTTTCCCAACTTCTAATGTTGGCTGCTTTGTAATATTTTCTGTGTCCAGTTAAAATCCCAAAGGGTCAGTCTTTACTAATTTTGATTTACTGTTCATTTATATTGTTAGTCTATAAAAAGAATTATTCCCAAACAATTCAACTTAAAAACCTAAGAAAAATTGGGGAATACAAAAGACTATCAATGGGATGCTAAACAGCCTGATTTAGTTACACATTTTATAGAGAAAATAAACCAAATTTCTTTTGTAAATTCATTCTGAAAGTAAACTTTTATCTTTACAGAAATAAAAGGCTATCTAAAATATGTTTTTATTGGACACATGTGTCATTCAAAAATGAAACCATTTGTCCCATTTGCAAAGATGTAGAATGATTACTCCTTCATATTATGGTCAGAAATCTATTTATGTTAAGTGACATAACTATTGCCCTTCAAATTTTCTTTTCACAAGAATATGATTTTCCTGAATATAAATGATTGTATTTTCATTCTGGAAAATTTGACAAGTATAGAAGAGAATAAGGATATAAGAAAACAAACTGTTTATAATATAACTTTTATAACTTGTTCTGTTATTTAAAATTAAATTTCAGCTGGCTTCAGTGGGAAAGGAAGAAATCTGGAAATAAAGATAAGGATATTGGGAGGGGTCTGGAAGGATGAGGTACCAAATAAATAAATGGAATGCAAAGAAGTGTATATAAAACTCAAGGGTTAGAAAGGTGATAGGAATAAAACATCATTTCATATAATAAGAGTTATTTGTGAATCCAGCTCCCAGCTTGCATCAACCAGCCATCAATGTGGAAAGAGCTGTTCAGAGACTAACAACATGTTAGAAATGCCTCTCTCCTAGTATAGGACTTTGATGTCCAAAAATAATTTATTTTTTTCATCATACCAATGCTGTGAAATGAAATTCATTACCCCTCTTCTAGAGATAAGAATAACAAGTTTTAGAGACTTTAAATGGGTTTACCAAAGCCACAAGATTGATAAGTGATAAAGTCAGGACTTCTAACTTCTATTGTTTATTCTTTTACATTTGGCTACTTCCATGTGATGATGATGATGACACTCATAATAAAACTAACATTTATTGAGCTCTTTTTATGTGCAAGAAACTACTCTAAGTGCCTTGCATGCATTACCTCATATAATAATGTGATGTAATAATCTCAAGAAACTTCACCATATAAAATTCATTCTGCATCTACAAATATTTAATTCCCCTTTGGCATTATGCAAAGTTATCACCTTCACGGTTCTGGAATCCAGAGAATTTATGCTAGATTGTGTGAAATGCTAGACAGAAACATGGAGAAGCAGATGGTCACCCTCAGGCCCAGAAAGAAGAAAATGGACCCTGACTAGGGAGAAAAATCAGTATTATTTCATATAATAAAAAGGCTGATATTGTTTGCCTGGCTCATACACATTCCAAACAAAGGAAACCTAGAATTTCCTTTCACCTTTTTGCAATTTAGTGCTATTGTGAAATGCAGTTGTCTTTTGATTATAGATAGATATAGTTTCCAGGGGATTAGTGATATTTCATTACTTTCAAATTTTGGCTCCAGTTGTTTCTATGCAAAACATTTACTGAAGAATGAATTTAATTTTAGCAAAAGACAGGAAAATTAATTACAGTAGTGGTTAATAGATTTATATATAAAACTAACCTCCTCATACTATGTAGATTTTTTTTCTCAAAAATTTTCTTTCCTTTGTCCCTAGTTCAGAGAGTCTTACATAACTTGTAAAAGTGGGGTCACCATTTGCATTGGACACCTGCTGTGATCCACTCTCCATTTTTTTCAGTCCATCTTTTCTGCAACCATTGCCTCAGCAACCAGCTTCAAACAGTTGTAACTTGACAGTGCCCAGTCTCCACTGCATTACAAATCTCTCATTTCTTTCCTGGGGCTTTTTGATCACTGCATGAGATGCCCATGGGAACTTGCCCAGCACTCACACATCCACAGCCTGGGCCTGCAAGAGTCAGTACTTTGAACTATGTGTGCAAGGTGTAGATAAATGGATAAATACTTCTTCCATGGTTTAGGAAGAAGTGGATCACAGCAGGTGTCCAATGCAATTGGGAGGCATATTCTACAAGCCATTTCAAAGGGTCCTTATGGAGGGGAACCTGGATTGCCCTCAGGGCGATCCACATTCTGCACTGGCTTGAACCTCCTTGCCTATCTTACTCTTTCCAGCCTCCTCTTGTGTTGCTGGTATCACTTCCTAAAGTAAACTACCTGCACACAATCCCTTTGGCTCCAGCTCTGCTTCCTGGGGTAACTCATGCTAAAATAGTTGGTTTTTCAAGTGACTCTACAAAACAAACTTATATGGCTAGTGTACCCCAAAAGCCCATTTGTTAAAGGCTATTGGTACTATTAGGAGGTAGTGAAAACTTTAAGAGGTGAAGTCTATTGGGAGGCCTTTAGATCATTTAGGGGTGTGCTCTCAAAATGGATAATGAGACCCATCCCCTTCCTCATCCTCTCTTTTTACCTCCAGGCACTTCCACCATGATGTGCTACCTTGTACAAAGCACTGGTGTCAGGTGACTATGAACTGAAAACCTTTAAAAGTATAAGCCAAAATAAACTCTTTCTTGAAGTTAATTATTTCATGTATTTGTTATTATAAGGAAAGCTGAATAACACAGAGACCCTCAGAATGGGATTCTCCATTGGGGTATCTTCCCTGTAAAAGAGTGATAGGGCATGAATGCTGGTGTACGTCTGTGGTGATACTGCTGGCTTGCAGTAGCAACACAATTCCTAAAGCTCTTGGGCACTGGAAGGGCAAGAGGTACATACAGGGTGAAGTTTTGGTCTATGGCACCACTCAATAGTGCAGCATTGATAATCATAAGAACAACAGATTTGGCTGGTTTCCATCAGTTACTCTGAAAGCCTTAAAAATACATAAATAAAAGAATGGTTCAGGTAACCAACAATCAGCTCAAAACATGCTGTGAAATTAGAAGACACCATGGTAGCATTTTAATAGATTTTAATTTTGTAGCTGTGAGGTAGAGTTTGCTGAAAATCAGGCTGAGGATTTAATTAAAAGGGTCGTAGAACACAAAGGGGATTGAATATGCTTCCTTAATAGATTGCCTATGCCAAAACCAGACTTGAGAAGAAAACAGTGGAACTCTTAAGACACAGGATGAGGACACTTGATTAAATGAACCTAAAAAGGTTGAATTTCTTAAATCTGCCTGTACCCTCTAGGCCAATAAATGCAGCTCTCTTCCCCCTCCTAGAGAATAATAGCCTTCTCTTGCCTGAAGGCTCTAAAAGACCTCACCTGAGGCAGATTCTGATCTTCCTCAAGATCTCCTGATACCTCCCATTAGTTCTTTTGGGTTCTAGCACAGCTTTGCCTAAGAAACACAGTTCCTTCTCTGAGGAAATTGCACAGACACTCAGAAAACTGCAAGACCCAATTAACATTTAGCAGTAGAAAACTAGGTGTCATCAGAGTATACCTGTTTGTAATGTCCCTGCTCATGATACTTCATTTTTTTCTCCTTCGATTTGTTTCCTTTTGGTCCTCATTCAGAATAAGTTTCCTGATAACAGAGGAAGTGGATGCTTACTCTGGGATGCTGGGATTAATTCCACAGGACTATAGAGGTCTTTGAAGAATTTACTAGGCACACACCATGACAGAAAGAAATCTACACTAAGTCCAAACCTAACTTTAACCTTAAGCAATTGACAAGAACCATAACTGGACAATTTTTTGAAAGATTTCTGAACAACCCAAATCAACCTTGAAATGTACTGAAAATTAGAAATATCAACATGGTAAACTTTCTAAAAACAACACCTCAAAACCTGTATTATGAATATATGTGTATATATACATAAAATACTTAATATACATGTGCATACTCCAACACAAATCTATGTGGTTGTGAGTGCCAATTCTCAGCAAACATGCAAATCAGGTTGGAGTCTATTTTTGTCTTTCCCTGCGTTGTCGGAACTTCTTTTCCCTATTTCTAGAACTATATAGTGCTACATATATTCCTTGATAAGGGCCCCAAGGCCTGAGCCTAGGTAAACAGTGTTAGGGTTTGGTTCTTTGAGAGGAATTATTTATTAAAAAATAACTGAGTCTACTGCAATGTACCAGGAAATGTAAAGGGTTCTGATATATTATCAACTATACTGTGATGGTTATTTTACATGTCAACTTGATTGGGTTAAGGGATACCCACAGAGCTAGTAAAACATTATTTCTCATGTGTCCATTAGGATATTTCTGGAAGAAAAAAGCATTTGGAGCAGTAGAATGAGTAAAAACTTCCCCTCACCAATGGGGGTGGGCATCATCTAACTCATTGATGGCTGGAACAGAACATAAAGGCAGAAGTGCCAATGTACTCTCTCTTCTGAGTGAGACATCCATCTTCTGCCCTCTGACATCAGACCTCCAGATTCTGGAACCTTTGGACTCCAGGGCTCAGACTGTTTCTCAGGGCTTTAGCCTAAGACTTTAGAGTTACAATCAGTTCCCCTCGTTCCAGGCTTGCAAACTTGGGCTGTTTTGTGTCATACCATCTCTCTGGGTATTCCAGTTTTCAGACTGCAAATCCTGGGACTTCTCAGCCTTTATAATTATGTGAGCCAATTCCTATAATAAATCTTTTTTCATGTATCTTCTATGTATTCTATCATTCTTTTACTCTGGAGAATCTTTTCTGTGTGTAAGTATGTAAATTTATTAGGGAAACATTGTAGATAGGGTACTATACTTCCCCATTTGCCCAGGGCAGCCCCAATTTGTGGTTGTTGTTCTGGCATATTTTCAATAGCACCCCATTTTACTTTTAAAAGTGTTCTAGGCTGGCAATGAATTACTAGCCATTAAATAAATACAGAATCTAAATACAAACTGCTAGAGTTTTATTGCATCCACACATCCACACACGGAACAGGTCAATTAAACATTGAATGTTTTTCTTCTTCTGTAAAATAGAAATAACATAACAATAATACCTATACCCCAGGGGTATAAGAATTGCATATGTTGATTAATTAATAAGATACTTAGCACAGTGCTTGGTTCAGTTATGCCCAATAAATATTAACCAACAGATCTGTCATGATGTGATGCTTCCCTGATTTAAAACAGATAGCATAATAACCCATCTTCCCACTCAAAATCAACATCCTGAAGAGGCCCCTATATTCATCCCTTCTGCTTGCTTCCATCATTCTGACATTCCTAAGGGTGACCCCCAAAGGACTCATAACTGAGATCTCTTTCCTCTGTCAGAGGTACAGCTATTTGGCTTTGCTTCCAGTTCCAGTTCTAAGCATGTCACTTTTGAAGCAAACTCCATCGTTGCCCACTAATTTAAAACTGAATTTTGAAAATAGCTTATCGTTAGAATTCACAGGAAGTCACATCCGTCACTCTGGGATTGCCAAGAAGGAGGGTGCTGGAACTATTCCTAATCTATCTTCTGTTCTTTTCTGAGTGGGCGTTCATACTTGTACACCCTGCATCTTGGCCAGGAAGGTTTACCTCTGGAGAGGAGGTTAGGTGGAAAAGCAGTGAAATTGTAGCTGGGAGCAGATGCCAGTGTGGAGGTGGCATGATGGTCCTGCAATATCAGAGTTCCTGCTGAGAGTGAGATGGCAGTGGAAATGACGCTTTAATTGTCCTCAACACTGTAGCTCAGTTCATGGAGAACAGAAAACTATTATTTAAACAGATGGCAAGCCTGCCCATCCATAACCAGGCATTTAATGAGATAAAACAGAGCAGCCAGGGTTGTAGGTGTGTGAGTCCAGACCATTTTGGAAGACATCAATTTAATTGCACTTCTATTTTTGTGAAATCTGTTCCCAAATGCTTATCTTGCCCTCTATTCTACCTTCCTTTTTTTCTCTGTATTTTTATCTTTTTGTCTTTCTGGTGCTTGGGCCACAATCGGAGGGATGTTTCCTTCCCTGACTCCCACTGCTATGGTTTTTCAACTTGAAATACAATTGTAGCAGACTTGGGAAGCTCAAGGTATATGGCTTCTGATGTCAGAGGGACCTGGATGTGAGTCTCTACTCAGTTATTAGTGTACCTTTCTTCTTCCACAAAACTGTGATTGGAATCTCTATTTCACAGCATTTTTGTGAAGTTTGAAAAACATAATATATGGAAAAAAATGTTGAGTTCAGATACTAACCCTTAGTGGGTGCTTGATTAAAAAATAAGTGGTTGCTATTATTATTACATATAGCTTAAAAGTGTTGAAATTAGGAAGTCCTGAGTCACTTTTCTCAATTCTTTCTACACCTTCAGCATAATACCCAGGATCATGTTAAAAGAAAGGTAATTATGTGGTAGTCATGACTATTATTGCTTTTCATTGCCCTATCTGAATTTTTCCTGCCCCACACAAAAGAACTGCCCTTTATACTGCATCAGGGGACAGAAGAACAGAAACTTGGTCCCAAACAGTGAATAAGTCCTACTTATTCAAATCAAGTCAATTAGGTTCAATTCTGTGAAAGTCCACATCAAAAACTAAATGCTACAGGAGCAGTGAACACAGCATAATCATGGCTTGTGTGTTTTAGCACGATTTGAATAGTGTTGCTGCTGCTGGGCTCTTTTTGGGCAGTCTCTGTTCTGGCAGGTATACTTCTGCTGGTCTTCATTAGATGCTGTTCACAGGAGGTATCCAGACCACAAAAAGTCTTACAGTCTACTTTTGGTATATGTGGCCTCTCATTCCGTCTACTTTGCACAACCACTTTAACTGGAAAAGCAGAACACTATTTCAAGGTTCTGATTTAAAAGACAAGTTCATTTTAGCAATACTGAATACTTCAGATGAAATGTTGATCGCAAAACCACATGGGTTTATTAATAGTTTAAGTTTAAGTAATTAGAGATTTTAACACTCACATTCTTTTTATGTTTTACTATAGGAAAGGGAATTGTATGTATGTCCTCTTTCCAAATCCTGATCTAAATTTAACTACAGAAATGTCTTCACTTTAATTAGATATAATTTAATACTAATGTTTTCAGGCTAACAACAAGTTCTCTGTGATATGAGACAGATTTTGACCTAAGGTAGAAAGGAACGTATATGGCACCAGATCCCAATGCAAATGCTTTTAGGTACCAGACTGCAAAATAAATGGTAGAGTTTAAGTCAATAGAGAATGGTAGATTTGGCACCTAAATAAGGGATGCAAGCACTACTTAAGGATATTCAAATGAAATAAAAATTTAAGTAAGAACTAAAACTCTTCTGCAGGCTGAGTTTGGTCTAAGGCTTTCATTTGCAAACCTTGGTTAAATGTTTCAATATAATGCTCACAATGTAGATTTTATTGCAATGTATTTTAAGTTTTGTTTATAAAACACAGTATGCTGGTTCCTTTTCAAAATTGTCCTACTTCAGTATTTCCCAATTAACTTTCATAAATTTAGAATTATATATTCAAACCTCAATATGATCTCTATTGTTTCCACTGACTTTTTTCTTATTGAACTTTTCATCCTGGCTGTAGCCCACTGAGTAGAAGTATAGTAGGCTCAGGAACAATTTATTGATTATAAATGCTAGAGTGTTTGAACTTTAGTTGGCAGCATACAAAACACATTTGAATACCAAGTTAACTCATTCATTAAATCATTACTCTATTAGCTCTAAATTCACCAAACATTTCAAGAGCACTTCCATGTGTGGGGCACAGGGTGCTCTTAAGCAAATTTTATTCTATGGAATGCAATGTAATAAGGTATATAAAAGAAGAACAGATAATTGAGTATGATTAAATAAGAAGTGCTTTATCTAAGAAAATTGAGAAAGAGTGAATTGAATAAATGAGAGACAAAATTACTCTACTAGAAGGAAGAGTTTGCCAAGCTAGAAAAAGGGAAAAATATAATAGGAATCTACAGGAAATACTATAAATTAATACTTTAGAGTAGTAAATCTAGAGTTAATTCTTGGTCTTCACTGCCATGTGAATAGTAACCATACATGAGCCAAATTATTAAGTATATTTAAGCCTTTTGAGAAAACTGAACCAGAAATGTGGCCACAGTGCTTTCTGATTTCTTTCCTTTGGCTCAGTATTCAAGAGCTCTCTGAAGGACAATCCTTACTTTTACTGGAAGCTGGTATTCAGTACAGCCTCACAAGTTAGGGAATGCTTTTGAAAATGATAATGTAATATTTTACCTAAAGAACCCAAAACAGTACTTAAAACATAGCATTCAATAAATATTTATTGAATAAATAAAATTGGATTAATCATCAAAAATTTCAGTCAAGAGAACTGAAATGAAGGGATTCTCTTTTATGTAACAAGAAATAAGTTGGGCAGTTGGGCAGTTCTCATAGCTTCTGATAGACATCACTGAGCTCACCAGGGTGCATCCAGTTGAAAAGAGATGACTTTTTAAGAATTTGACAGGTTAGTCATATGCTCAGTAATAAAAAAAAGTTTTGGGGGAATTCATTTTTCCCCTTCCAATAATGTCAGTATTTCAACCTATGACATCATACCGTCTGATTGGCTTTAGATTCTTCACTGCATCCCAGAAAAGCTCCTTTAAGTACAATATGCATCCAAGTTTCAGAACACTGTTAATATTTGACAGTGGATTTAAAACATCCATACTCTCAAAATATTTATTTATTTATTTATTTTCAGTTCTGGGGATAGAATCTAGGACCTCATGCTAGGCCAGGGCTCTACCATGAGCTACTGCACCAATCCAGTTTTTTTTTTTTTTTTTTTTTAAAAACACATATTGACCCCAATTAGTAACAATCAGAGATATATGGTATTAACCAAGTTAGTTGTTATATCTAAAAAGCACATAAGTGGATCTCAGGCTTTTAGGAGACAAGTTTATTATTTCACATATTCTATGCACACCTCCCCATAATATTAATTATCATTAACTGAGCACTTATTCCTTCTATGGCCCTATGCCAAAGGCTTCATTTGCATTGTTTCTAATAGTAAAGGTAGCTGCTATAGTTTAAGTATGTCTCCCAAGGTCTCGTGTGTCAGAAGTTTTGTCACCATTATGTTCACATTCTCTTAATGGCGGTGAGACCTTAAGGAGGTTGAGCCTACTGAGAGATCACTGGAGGGTTATTTTTCAGGGAGTTAAGTAATTCTCCATTAGATACTGGTTAGTTCTTGAAAAGGGGTTGTTATGAGCAAGACAGACCCCTCCTGGTCTTTTGTGGCTTCCTGTTTCACCATGTGATCTCTCCCTCCCACAGACACTTTCACCAATATGATGCTGTCTCACTGTGAGATCCCCAACTGAGCCAAGATAATGCTGGCTCTATGGCTTTGAACCTCCTAAACTGAGATTTAAGTAATCATTTTTCATTATAATGTACCCAATGTCAGGTATTCTGTTATAGCAACAGAAAACAGGCTAATAAAATGGTTACTTTTACATACATGTTATAGATAAAATAACTCATGTACAAAGAGAATAAGTGACTTTTTCTATGTCAAGGTCTTTGTGGACATTTGTACTTAACTGATTTTTATATTGTTTGAAATCCTGAATCTATGGTTATTCTACACTTCAATTACTAAGATATACTTTATCACATGCATTTACAGCAATATGAAAGGTATAATGTACAAAAAAATTTAAGGGGAAAAGCACAATAGGATTACCATGGTCCTCCCCTGGTGTTTACACTTATAGCACACAGGCCTTCTGTCAGTTTTCATTCAAAAAATTCTTTCCCACTTTCACACCTGTTGGTCCTTCTGCCTGGAGGGCTGTTCCATAAATCATCACCATCTTTCAAACTTAAATTAGGTTGTCCTCTTGCTTTTCCTTGGTGTCCTGTTATTTTTCTTCACAGAACTTCCTACAGTTTCATTTTGTATTGATTTTTGCGTTTACTTGATTAATGTCTCTCTCTCCCTGAAATGCAGGAACCACATCTGTTCATGGCTTAGTCAGTTCGTGCTATTACCAAAAATACCATAGACTGAATGGCTTAGACAAATGACATTTATTTCCCACAGTTCTGGAGGCTGTGAAGTTCAAGATAAGGGTACCAGCATGGTGAAGGCTCTCCTTCTTGGCTTTTTTTTTTTTTTTTTTTTTTTTTTTTATTGCTTCCTCATATGGGATAGAGAGAAAGAAAAAGCTCTCTGGGATCTTCTTATAGGGGCAGAAGTCTTATCATGAGAAGCCTACCCTTATGAACTCATTTAAATCTAATGATCTCCCATAAGCCCCTTCTTAATATACCACCATATTGGGGGCTTAGGTCTTCAATAGAGAAATTTGGGGAAGATATAATATGGTCCACAGTGGTTGACAAAAAATAGTACTTGGCAAATCATATGTTTCCAATATAAACACAAATGTTCACATATTTTTGTGTTCCTTAGAAATTTCTAAGTCAACATAAATGAACCCAAGAATACTCCAGCATTGAAAGAAATATGTCATTTCTAGGCCAAGAGGCCAGGAACTTAGAAGATGGTAACAAATGAAGGGTAAAGGAAAGACTGGTTGCATAAAAAAACTCCTAAGTGATACCAAATCCAAAGAGTTATGGTCCATTTTCCTTTCTTCCATGGTCTTTCTTGACTTGTCATGTTATTATTTACTTACTATTTAATGTTGTGTTCAAAGAAAATTTTAAATTGTCATTGCTGTATTAGCATGAATTTTATCTGCAATACAAGTTTTAAATGCCCATATAACAGCATTTAACACTTATGCAGAATACTCCAAATTGCATGTGCATATGTATTTCATACTAAATCAGAAGAGTGGATACATTCCACAAAAATGAGTAACTCAACTAATTTTTACTTTATTTCTTGATATGTGCACACCCACTCAACCCACTCCCATCCCCCTCAAAACACACTATCTACTTTGGTTTATTGATGAGTAAGGAAGGCTAGAAAGCAAAAAAGACTTTAAGGTTGCCTTGTATTTCCATTTTCTTTAAGTTATCATTTTCAGTGTAGTTGGTTACTATAAGAAAGTAGCAGAAGTAAGAAAGGATATGATAAGTGTCCTTGGTTATTTGTGTTTCCTGTAATGCTATTTACTTCTTTCTGGTTGAGCAGAAGAGTGGTCTCCTAGGACTATCGACACCTCTACATAGTTGTAAGCATGACACACTTACTTACGTTGTCCTCACAATAAGCCTCCCACACATCATGGATCTAATGGAATTCTGAGCTCTTGAGGCCACTGATCACTATTGACAAACAGGGTATACACGAACTCACCTACATGCTCCACTGGTTCACTGGACTTCACTTATAAAACAGAAGTTGGAAACTAACAATGGCAGGAGTGAGAGGAACAAGTAAAACATGATGGAATAGGTTCAGGGAGGGAGGCCTACAACTAGGTAAGCTATCTGAAATTCTCTATATTCCTTCTCCTTGTCTCCATTTTCCCTCCTATTTTTCTTTGCTTTTGTTTCAATGGAGATGAAAAACACAGTTTCTATACTCATCATCGCTCACACTACTAATAAGACTGTAATGGCCAGACGAAACTGTTACTTTTTGCCCAGTTTTCTAGCTAAGATCAATAATTCATTTGGAGTCACAGGAATGAGAGAAGTCTGAGGGAGTCTGCTGCTTCATGTGGTCTTAGGCACAAAATTTTGCTCTTTATAAAGTCACATATCTTCCCCTATTATTTTAAACCTTTTTTAAAAAGTCACATGAATTGAGGCATTGAATTAACCTGTTAGATTAGAAAACATCCAAACATTTTTTTTTTTTTTGCTGTCAAAACCAAAAAGGATCTTCTAATTATTCTAAACATAGAAGTATTTTGAATTAAGAATATAAGTCTTTAAAAAACAAAAATAATAATCATTGGTAATTATTTCTCATTAAAAATAAAGACATTCTATGTTTTCCAGGCATAAACACTGACAACTAGTCTATTGGCACAAATACCACTACTTAAGGAGAAATAGTCTCATTATTTAAACATTATATTAAGAAAGATTTTTTTTAAAAAAAATAAATTTCACTATACATCACATAAAAATGTAAGGTAGCATGTGTGAATTGCTTAAAGAGCTTGTTAAAGATTCTTATAATAAGAAAGGCTGGGAAAAGTAGAGTCATATCTTATCAAAACAATCTAAGAAATCTTAAGAATGCTGCTTTTCTAGTAATACATAAATATACACGAACATGAGCAAGAATCCAAGTAAAGAAACAGTTCTTATTCATAGGATTGACAGTTTTATTATTACACCAGCCTGAAATAACATATAATGGTGTGTGAGTGTGCACTGGAGTTTCTAAAAGCAGCTTTTAAGATAGGCTTAATGTGAGAAGGTTCAGCTTTCTTCTTTGAATTCTGGAGGATGGGGTCTCCTGGGGATAAAGGGGAAAAGGGGAGATAAACTTTTAATGCAATCTCTATTCTTGCTATAATTTAGTTATTTGTTCAGCAATATTTATTGTACATTCACCATATGTCAGGCTCTGCAGATATATTAGGGACCTTGACAAATATTCTCTGCCTTGCGTATGCTCAAAACACAGGCTTCTTGCACAGTATTAGCACAGAATTACTACCACAGGGAAACAAAAACAAATTTACCAACATTTCTCAGGAAAACCTAACAAGACCATGATCTTATAAATCTTCCAGGAGGAAGGGGCATCAAAAATAAAAGCCCAGAGATAGGTAAGATGGAGATGGAGCAAGGTCAAAAATAAGAAAGCAGAGAATGTTGAATCAGAGGGAATCCTGAGAAATTCCTTTTGAACTTAGCTTCCTCATTTCTAAGTAACCAGATGCTAACACTCCTTATAGAGGAACAACTTTAAAAATTGCTTCACATAATATCTACAATAACCCTTACAGGGTTAGTTTGAATTTTGAATGAGATGATCAGCAAATCAGATTGTACTGCATGGTAAACCACAGAGACACACTTAGTGGTGACACACAGGAGTGCAGCTATGTCCTGAGAGCTACAGGAAAAGGGAGTGCAATGCCTCTTCTTCAGGCTATGCTTTCAGCCTCCTTGCTGGGTAAGGGAGATGTCAATAAAATACACTTAGAGGTTTACCTAATGTTTTTTTCATTATATACAACTTAGGTAACCTAAAACACATCTGTATTGAGATGGAAGACCCACATACCAAAGCTTAACTATCAGAAAGCTTACTGAAGGCACAGAGTATAGCACATGAAAAAGCCCAGAGGCTAAAAGGAACTAACATCTTTAGGTGACAGGAAATACTTATTTAAAGTGGGATTCAGTGCAAGAGAGTGATAGTGAAGAGTGAGTCACAGAGATAAGTCAGCAAGATTTTGAGTGCACTGAGATTTTTTTATGATTAAAGTAGAAAATCCAAATAAACATAGAAATGATATGGTTAGATTTGCATTTTCTAGCTGTACTGCGGATAGACTGCAGTGAAGGTAAGCCTGAAAGGAGCTGGGGATTAGTAGTGGGCATAGAGATCTTAGACTGATAGACCTTGTGATTTAGTGTGTGTGCATGTGTGTGTGCATATGTGTGTATGTGTGTGTGTTGGGGGGAGGAAAGGAAGCGAAACTGACTCCTATGTACTCTGTTGTGAATTCTAGCTGCATGGTCAGTGCAGTCCAAAGAAAAGGAATACAGAAAGAGGAACTGATGTGTGTAAGGTTGTTCCAGAGATTACTACTACAACTTGGATATGGATACTTATGTATGAAATGCAACTGTTGATCATAGTCATTTGAGAGAATAAAAACATTTGTGAGGGGGAATACACAGAAAGATTTTATAGCAAGAAGTGACCCTGATGCAGACTTAATTTCTTCCCATGTTAACATTCATTTCAATCCCACCCACTATAATACTGCCCTTCTTTTCTGTGCTCTAGGTATGAAACCAAACTATGAAACATGGCTGCACCTTTCAAATGAGATGGTAGCTGCTTTCCCCACTGTAAAATAGAGTGGAACTTCAAAGACAAAAAAGAAAAAAGATCTAAAAACAAAAAAAAACTCAACCAAAAGTCATATTACTCATTTTATTAATATTCTTTCTTTAACATCAAACATATGCCCAATATTCTAAAAAGGGAAAATTTGTGCATGTACCTCAATAAAAATGTTCAAATCTACTCGTAAGAAAGTGTTGTCATATTGACACTAATGATTATACTTTTCGTTATTGTCTATGATGTGCCAGTTACTGCATAAGCATTATGTATGGTCCCCACATCAATGTTACAAGTTTAGCATCTCCCTTTGCCAGATAAGCTAGTGAGATCAAAGCTAATTGGGCCACAATGGGAGCACAGACATTTACTCTGGTCTCTCTCCATGTCCCAACCAACTGACCTAAACAAAAGACAGTGAAAATGCATTTTGGAAATTAATAATCTGGGTTTTGTCTTAATCTTTCCTTCAAGCCTAGAAATTTCTATAGGAAAGCCTCAAGACTGTTTATCCATGAATATACCACAATTTGAAATTTTTATTCACACATTGAGAGACATTTGGAATAATCTATCAATACAAATGACAACATATTAAATATTCATTCATTTTATTGCTGAATTAGATTCCATTGGATGGATATTGGATGGATATGTCAGTTTCCTGATCGATGGGCAGCTTCACTACTTTCAATGATTTAAGACCTAGGTCTTTTCATTTTGTAGTGCCACAAACTGTTATGTAGCCTGATGCACTTGTATCCAGTTGGCAAATAATGGTAGAGAATGCAAAATTTCATAGTTAGATTGGCCTAGAAATAACTCATTGACATATTGTACTCCATTGGTAAGAAATACTCACATGCCCTTACCTACATGCAACATTCACAAAATATGCCTGGTTAGATAGGTGCTTCATAGTGATAACTCTATACTATTAAAAAAAAAAAAAAGGAGGTTGATATTTAGTGGACTGTTAGATTTTACTGTCATGCATGTCTTCAGTCTTTTCCTTTATGTTTTTGAACTTATGGGTGATGTTATAAAAGAATTATCTATTCATGAATTTAAAAAAATATTCCCTAGTAGTATATATACACAATGGAATATTACTCAGCCATAAAGAAAAATTGAATTATGGCATTTGCTGGTTAATAGAACTGGAGACTATCATGCTCTGTGAAATAAGCCAATTCCCCAAAGGCCAAATGTTCTCTCTGATATGTGGATGTTAACACACAATAAGGTGGGTGGGTGGGCAGAGAATAGAAGTTAATTGGCTTAGACAAAGGGAAATGGAAGAGAAGGGAAAGGGGATGGGAATAGAAAAGATAGTAGAATGAATTGAACATAACTTTCCTAATGTTCATATATGAATACATGACGACTGTAACTCCATATCATGTACAAATCACAAGAATGGGAAGTTATACTCCATGTATGTGTAATATATCAAAATACACTCTCCTGTCACGTATATCTAAAAGGAAAAAACAAAAAAAAATTAAAAAAATATTTTCCCTAATAAAAATTGTCACGGTTTAACAAAAAATATCCACTCATATTTCTTGGGCATTTATATATTATTTCTAAAACCAGGTAGCCAAAACTTAACATTATCCATGTGAATAATACATTATTTGGTCTAACTTAAAAGGATACTTAATCAAAAATTAAAATAATACTAACACACACAGTGCTTTTTTGAACTTTACTATATCTTTGCTGTATTCTCTACTGGCATTTAGTATTATTGAGATATCAAATACTAACACAAGATTCTCCTCCTTTTAGTAACTTCAGTTTTTTCCTTGTCAGATACTTAGTTTTTTTTACATTATTAGAAATTATAATATTTTATCCAAATAATTTTGTTTGATTCTCTTAATTATTTTCCTCTGATATATACTGCAAATCAAGTTTTCAAGGCAGAATTTTTATCAATGACTTCATATTTTTTATTTTTTTTCAAGTACCTTGTGAATAATATGAATTTCAATTAGAATTATGCTTTTCCACATAGGCATTTCCTCCTGTCTCTTATCTGTTCTTCATCATAATTATCTCATATTTTTTCTAAGTAACAAAAAATATTTGGGACTAAATTTTCATTTCACTAACTTGTTTTTCTGGACTATCAATTTACTCTTCATTG
This sequence comes from Tamias sibiricus, assembly GCA_025594165.1. Lineage (NCBI taxonomy): Eukaryota > Metazoa > Chordata > Mammalia > Rodentia > Sciuridae > Tamias > Tamias sibiricus. Next base: position 49,947,595 of record CM046664.1, read on the forward strand.
CTTCTCTTACATTTTAATTTGGGGACTTTTTAAAATGTGAAAGCAAGTGTTAAGATACTCAACTGATGTAGTTAAAAAAAATTTAGAAACACTTTACCATTAATCTTTTAGTAAGTTTATTTCTTGGGAGGATATTTGCTCTAATTCGTTATATTGGTATCCAAGTGTGGAACCAATAAATGCTTTCATAATAGTAACATTTTGTCTTTGAAATTTGCTCATCCTTAACATGGTAATCCATGTTTATTTATTAATTCTGTGAGTTAAAATGAGTTGTACTAGAAATTGTCCATGTATACAATCTGTAGTTCCAAATAAAAGCAGAGGGCTTACTTCTAACAGTTTTATTTTATTCTCAGTCTACTGAGACCAGAAGGACTCACTGCCACACCATATTTATGTTGGAAGCCCCAAGAAAGCTTGGCACTGCCCACTTCTATAATCAGGGTGACTGTCTTAGTAACTGGTTCCTGAAGCAAGTTCCCACTTTACTCAGTGGGCCTTCCTCACAAAATGAAAGGCAAAGATGCAACTTCCCATAGGTTTCTTTTTTTCTTTTTCTTTTCTTTTTTTTTTTTTCTTTTGTAATCATGTGTCTTTTTGTAGCCCAAAGTTAGCTAGGACATTGCTCCCTTTCTCCAGTTGTAAACAACTGCCCTTAAATGGAGCTCAATGTCACAATGATCTTATTTAGCTGGGACACTATCCATGCAAAGGCCAAGGCAGTATGAATACTGTGGCTCACAGTTCTCAGTATGGCCACTGAAAAGTGAGAAGTGCTTTCTTCCCCTTGCCTATTACTAACTCCAGTTCCCATCTTTTTCTTACCCTAATTATCTGTTGGCTTCTACCTTCTGCGGTTCTATACAGACTTTTTCTTTGCACATGATAAAAATCTTTCCGGTTGATTTTCACCTAGCTTAGAACTCACTTGTGTTCCATGTTCCTGAATTTCTTCCAAATTTCTCTTTTCTGAATAGTGGGCACCCTTTCTGGATTTTTGTGAACCTAATCATATCTTTCTCTATTTTTCCTCTATTTCTTGGTAATTTCAATGGCAGGATTAAGAGGATGATGTTAAATGCATGGCATCCAATTATTATATTGGACTAGATGACTACATTTCTGTATTTGTTTTAATATCTTAGTTACATTTTCTTTAAAGAGAAAAAATATATATTATAATTCCTAAGAAGAAAAGAAATGAAGATAACAGAGAAAGGAGGAAAAAATGAGAAGGAATACTCAGATCAAAGTGACTGGCAAACTTACAACAATTTACTTTTTCTAACTTAGAGCAGTTTGATAGTGATTGAAACCTCATTTGTAATATTAAAACATTTGGAAGGAAAAGTTACAGTAAAAAGACATGCGCTAGTGTTTGTCTATCTCACTATTCATGATAAGTCCTTCTATCTACAAAATTCATCCTCTGGGTTTACAACAAACCAAAGTTGACCCTAACTATTGAATAACCTCATGCTGAATTCCGTGGAAAACACGGGACTAGTTTTAATTTAAAAGTCTCACTTTCCATAGCATGACAACTTGTTAAGGTATTAGAGATCAAGTTAGGCCTACAGCTTCATAATGCAATCTTTTAGATTAAAAAACTGCATTTAAAAAACGTATGCAGCAATTCCAAGTCCTCTTACTCAATTATCTGTGGCCTGTTGGCAAAGGAGCTCTTGGAAGACAGATTGGAGTCCTGCAGCAGTTCACTGTACTGGATGGACTCAAGTGCTCCCCCTGCACTCACTCCAGCTGTCCCCTCTTCACACATGGCTACCTGGCCTTGCCCCCAGAGCTCATCTTGCATTCTTAGTCATCTGGTATACCCTCTATTTGTTTGCCTCTTAAACAATCCCCATTTTGAACAGACAAATGAAGTAAATCCTCTCCAAGTTTACTTGTAGGGAAACATCAAATATTAAAAAATTAAGTTAAAGTAATTTACAAAGTTGTATAATAAATACTATCATGCAGCCATTAAAAACATTTATGAAGAAAAACTTTCCATGATATGAAAAAATTCTCTAATGTAAGCAAAAATAAAGAACATATAGGGAAGTATATGTAGTCGCCCTTCTGTATAAGGAATGGATTGGTTCCAGGATCACCTGCAAATAACAAAACCGCTATGCTCAAATCTCTTACATAAGATGGTTTACTATTCGCATATACCCCTCACAATCCTCCTGTGTACTTTAAATCATCTCTAGAGATTATTTATAATACCTGATAAAATATAAGTGCTATGTAAGTAGTAGTTATAAGGAATAATGACAAGGAAAATGTCTGTATATTCAGTATGAAACACAATTATTTTTTAAATACTTTTGATCCATGTTTTGTTGAGTTCACAAATACAAAGCCCATGGATACAAAAGACCAACTGTATTATTATATCAACTTTGTAAAAGGAAAATGCATATTTTAAATAGTAAAAGAATACACTAAAATGTTAAGAATTGCTTCAAGATGATAGCATTAAACATATATTTTATCCAAATTCTTATGAAATGCATATTTATGCCATAATTTATATTTCTCATAATAGTAACTCCAAGTTTTTAAATCACTTGAAATGTCAAGTGGGTTACCTCACATTATAAAAATTTAGTACAATATGGGGCTGGGGTTGTGGCTCAGCGGTAGAGCGCTCGCCTAGCACGTGTATGGCCCGGGTTCAATCCTCAGCACCATGTAAAAATAAAGGCATTGTGTACAACTAAAACCAAATAAATAAATATTTTTTAAAAAAATAGTACAATATGATTTCAACAAAAAATAATGCTTAAATAAGAGATGTAATGAAAATGTGGGAAAACTGGCATTCCCTCCTCTAAGTGGATTAATGAGTGATTGCTATTTCCATTTCATTTCAAAATATCTCTCTGTTTTCAGTGTGAATTTTATTTTAGGAAAAAAAATGCTTAAGTAAGACTGAGTAAAAGAAAAAAATCACTGTGTTCCTAATACTTCAAATAAACCAGTATGCTCAATATTTGGGGTAAAAGTTATAGAGAAATCTTCAGAAATTGATGACTTCCCATTTCACTTATCCCAAGATAACATATTTCACAAACTCTAATTTGCAATTGTCAATTTCTCAAACATTTTCTAAGATAAAATCACTTGAATGAGAGAAGGTCCTGTGAGACAAGAGAAAAACTGCTAATCTAGCCAAAGACTTATCATAAAACAAGACATAAGCAGTTGTATGTAAAAAGATACTATACTTGTGCATGATGAATAAGTAAATAAATAATAAAAAAAAAAAGAAGCCCGGCAAGGCTCAGGATGGAACAAAGGTGTACTGTGAATACATACTTAAGATTAAAATTCAGGACCCACAGCCTTGGAAAAGACATTCTGATGCATAAATGCAGAAGAACTGGATTGTCCTACTGCTATTTTTCTTCAGAAATGGAAATGGGTTTGTTCCCTGTTTCCATGTCCAGGGAATTTATTATTAACACAAAATATCTATAGTACATAGTTAGCTGTGGTATTGTGTATTTAGGTAGCTGAGGAGGAAAGGCTAGGGTATAATTCACATTAGGAAATTTGTTTCTATTAACAAAGGGAGAGCTAACACCTTGTGGTGGACACACCAAACCATCAAAGTTGATGTGATTAAAGACATTTCCAGATAACTGTGGTGACCCATAATTTATGTGGAACTCTACTGCCTCTAACTGTAAAACAAAACAATCCACTGATTTATCTACCAGGGAAGGCTAAGAGCTGGTATTCAAAAGGCAAAGATAAAATGCAAACAATTGAGATATTAGGGGATGTCTCATATAAACTGTAAATTCACTGTATCTATACAAAGTAGGCAAACAAAACAATAACTACTAAATCCACTTCTTTATCTTTCCATAATTCTCAAAATAAAGAAATCAGAATCTTTATTCCATTTTGAGCAATTTCTTTTGAAAAAGAGATGTTTCAAGAAAATTCTGTCAGTAAAGCTAAAACTTCTTTTTAGTTTTTGATGTCATACTTCATTTTGAACAATTCAACTACAAAGTCTTCCTTTATTTCCTTTTTAAAACAGGGATTATTACATTTAGACATGAGAAAATATAGCAAATCACATTTTATTATTTTTTGTTTCTATATACAGAACACTGTGATTTCCCTTTTTAATTTAAAATGATCAACACAAATGATAAACACAAATGTATTTATATAAAAATGGAAGCAAATAATGAAATTAACAGGGCACACACTAGAGAGCACATCATCCATGCCTAAAGTCCTCACCACTAGAAGGAATCCTCATCTATTATTTCATATATACAATTAAGAAACTTTGTATGCCTGTTTCCAAATTAAAGAAATTTACAGAAGGAATACTGCAAAATATTGCAGGTTCAATAGAGTGTCTGATTTTTATTATCAAAATAGTCCATTTTATATGTTCCAAAATGACAGTCTTCAGCTAAAGATGTTTAGGGAGGTTGAGGTTCCTTTTTCTGTCATACTTTGAACAAAAGTCAGGGGAAGAAAAAAGAAAGAAAGAAACCCTCCATACTTTAAAGCGGAAACCTAAGCCCACTGTTTATTTTTCTTTTGTGCTTCCACTAAACTAATTAAATGAAGAGCTTGACATTAAAAGCTGGTTGTGGGGCACGGAGGGAGAGAGGACAAAGCCAGTTGGGACTGGCCCAACTACTAATAAATATGGAAGACAACAGACATCATAACAGCTTTCATTATGACTTCATATTCATTCACTAAACTTTTTAAATAGTAAAATGGATTACTGAGGAAGAGGAAAATCTTATAATTATCTCATTAAGAGTTTAGTCAGAGGAATTACACCTATTTAAAACAAAAATTCATATAATTGTATTTCTAAATCCATTAGTTTCCAAAGAGTGATCTTCATTATACTGTATATTTTCAAATTGAATTCCACTCTATATTTTCTTAATACATTTATTTTTCTACTTTATCCCACCAAAATGTCAGAAACACATTCAACTAAATAATTTAGGATCTCTATGTAAATATTACATGCATAGAAGTTTATACTAAATTTAGATAAACATATTTGTGAAACATTTCATTAAGAAAAGCTAGAAATATTTTTCTGACTTCCTGTTAGTTCTACAATTTTCATTTCAATATTTTAAAATAAAATAACTGATTTTTTAAAAACTAACATATGCTTACTATTTAAATATTCAATTAATGTGGAAGGTTTTATTCTTTTTTTTTTTTTTTTTTTTTTTTTTTTTTACCATGTCCCTCAATTCTTCTCCCCTCAAACCTAAGAGTTTGGGATGTCTTTTCACATCTCTTTTTATAATACAGAAACATAGCTAAAGACACACACACAAATAGATAGGCACAAGTATTTTTATAGAGATAATGATGCATATAAGATCCTGTAACTCCATTTCTTCATTTCTTTTCCATCCTTTCATCAGACATATTTCTGTGTATGTATAAATAATATTTCTGTGTATGCATAAATAAATCAACTTTATTCTTAATGGAGGTCAAATATTCTGTTTTATGGTTATGCCATAATTTAGCCAGATTCCTACCAATGAAGGTCAATTTTAACTCTAAACAAGAACATACACATTTTTTAAAAATTTAAACCTCATGAAAGGATCTAAAACAAAACAATAAGCACTCCAATGCCTCTTCTAAAAAATGATTACTTTTAAAGTATTTTTCTGCTTTGCATTATAATTCTAAATATGAATCTTAAACACGTATTACCTAATGTGTTACTTGACATGTTTATTAATTCTTTAACTAAAATGAAGACATTAGCATATTTATAAATCTCCTATGTAATTTTCTCTTCTTTATCCTCATTTTATTATTTAAAAAAATATTTATAATTTGTTAAAATATTTGTTATTTTGAACAGCTACTAAAATATTTGTGTTTTTCTCCCGATTTCACATATTTTGTGATATATATATAATTATAATTATACATAATAGTGGAACTCATTCTGCCATTCTTTTAAATGAACATAATTTGATCAATCTCATTACCCAGTAACTTCCTTTTCCCTCACTTCTTATCCTCCCCAATCTGCTTGCTCTTTTTATGACATATTCTGCTTTGTTTGCTAAACATAAGTCTCTTCATTGACCAGTGTATAAATTAAGCTTAAATTTTCAAACAAAAAAAAAAATTCAAACCCAATGCAGCTTAAGAATTCAAGCCCAGTGAGACAATATTTGGTATGATCACTGTGTGTTGATTACTGACTGCAGGGCCATATGGTGTGATGAGCCCAGGAGAAGAGAAGCAATTCACAGGTCCATGCATAAAATTTCCCTAAACAGTGAGGCCCAAAAGATTCTTCTTTATATTCCTTTTATCCTACCTATACTCCTTATATTGCATTAGGTAAATTTAGGTTTCATGCAAAGATGACAGTATTGTACTGTATTATGACCAACATATAAAGCCAGCCTCTACAGCTCAGAAGCTGTGTGGCCTAGAGCTAGGCTCTTCAATTTCCTGATCTTCACTCCTCTCATTTATAGACTGATAGACAAACTAATAAGTCCCTGCAAGTCTCTGCATTTTAATATTTTAAATTATAGAATAACAGGCATGCATTGTAGGTACAATGAAATTGCAGCCTTAGAAGCTGAGTTCTAACATTCTTATTTCTAATACCATGTTTCTAAGTGACTATGAGTGATTGCCAAAGACATGTTCTTAATGCTCTCATCATTTTTTGTTTTTAGAGATTTTTAGAAATATAAGGCAACACTTTTAATGGTTGTTTTTGTTTGTTGTAAAGAAACACATGCCTATTTAATCCTAGCATGTATATTTTAAAGTGTAAAATTGTCATCTACTTCTCACCACCACAATTAGAACAGTTTGGGTAATGTTATGATAGAGTAATAAATTATACTAAGTAGAGCAAACAGTATTTTCTTCTGCAGATTCCCATACAGAATCTAATATCATTTTTGCTTTTTTCCTCTCTCTTCTGATGGTTGTGGGATTAGGATTGGGGATGGAGATATTGATTTAAAAGGCTGAATTTGAACATCCAAAGCAGAAAGTCACATATAACACAAACTAGGGCCTATAAGCAGTTTTCCAGCTTTTCCATCAGGATGGGAATCATTTCTGATAATCAGTTACCACCAATATGATCTCACTGCTTCCCTCTCTTTCCTTACAGGAGGGGGCAATCCAAAACTTTGGCCTTATCAGCCCCCACAGATGCTGCTCAGTGTCTCTTCCTGCCAGTTTTGGCTCAGTATGGTGTCTCCTGGGCCCACTGACTGTCGGTTGCCATAACGACATTCTGCAAATGAGGGAGGCCTGGCGGAGCAGTGGTTGGGCCAGGTGGAGAGGAGGAGGTAGAACAGACAGCTGAGCCACACAAAGTCCCTACAAGAATGATATGGAGGCAGGTAATCATAGGACACTAGTAAGCTACTGAAGGGGAAAGGGATGATGTGGAAGAAGCTTGAGCCCAGAGCCAGTTATTGCACATTAGCAATAGCTGGCCTTGCTTTGATGATGATGACGTTAAAGAGAAAGGAAGAAGCTGGAGAGAAAATGTGAAAGGAGAAAGCAAAAAGGTTGTAAAAACATTTATAAATAAGCATAAGGAAAGTGGAAACCAAAGAGAGACATTTCTGCAACTGGAAAAATGTCAACCTCAGATATTGTGAACATACAGTAGTCCAAGTGTGCTTGCATTTAATTCTGTTTAACATGAAATTAGAATAATATTAGAGACTAACAACAGGATAGATTAATATGCCAGTCTTGGTTGTGATAGATTATAGAGCCCAGATTTTTAAACTTGTGAACTCTGGTTAAAAAAAAAATATCTAATTTGCTTATTCCCTGACTTTCCTAACTTCAATTAGTTGTTGAAGATTCAAATCCTTAGAAAGGTCTACAAATGTTAAAGTTCATCATATTCTCTTGAGTTCATCATTATACTTTCAGTCTCCCAGTCTCCTTTGAACTATCTTTGGAATATTATTTTTCTTTCCTGATTTTTGTTTCATTAATTTCATTTGGACTCAAATTTTTTTTATTGTAGAAGTAACTGAGATTTCTCTTTTAAGCCTGTAATTAAAGAACACATAACTTCCATTTGCCATAGCTACTATCATTAGAAATGAAATAAAATTGAAACCTAAATTTGGAAATCTTTATCTGTATTTAATCAAAAATCTCTTTGTGATTGAGTATCTTTGATGAATTTTTCTCTGAAATAAGCCTGCAGGGGGGTAGTAAGGCAAAATAAGGTGAGGGGAAATACATATTGTATTAATGTGTACACAATCACAACGTTTTAGCTGAGAGTAAAGTTTGAGATCATCTAGTACAATGCTCTTTAAAGTTTAATTTTAAATCAGTCATTTAATGGTCTTATGAAAATGTAAGTTCTGTTTGTAAGACCTAGGATGGGACAAGTTCTAATAAGTCTAACAAGTTCTAATAGGTCTCCAGGTGATGCTGATACTTCCTTGAGAAGCAAGCTCTTGGAGAACACTTCCTTTTCATAAAGTTTGATAAAACAACTAAAAGCACACATGCACACACTGAAGTGCTGGTAGTGTAGGGTCAGAGATTTAGCTATCCTACAACACAACAGTCCCTGGGCATTTTGAGTCGTTTTCTAGGTACTTCCACAGAAAATCATGCCATCTGGAGAACATGATATTAAAGGCACATACTAATCTAAACACTTCTTTTAATCCTAAAAAGCCAAAAACATGAAAACAAAAACAGAGACTGGAAGGAGTCTAAAGTGCAATAAATGTATTCATAATATTCTATATCTATACATATATGTCCAAACAATACAGTTAAAGTATATGTGCATTGCTGCTTATCAGCATTCAAGCCCTCTTTAACCAGAAGGTTAAATCTGACAGCCCCTTTTCCTGTGCCTTGGCAGGTAAGCTGAAAGGCAAGTGGACAATGCTCCCCCAATCAAAAGATCATTTCAGATACCTGAGACCTAACTGGAATCAAATAAAAATCCACGAACAACTAGGTAGTATTCAAGGTGATGGCGTGAACAAAAGCTCAAGAATCATGGTTTGTGGTGTTGCTATTAGTCAGTCATGGGAAATGTCTTCAAAGAAGTGACAAATTATTCATTTTCATCACTGTAAGTATACACACACACACACACACACACACACACACACACACAATATGTGACCACCACTGATGTAAAGAGAAAAATACCAAACGGAGCAGTCAGAGAGCAGAAAGGGTTAAGACAACTGGGAAAGGGGTGAAGGACTACTGAAAAAAAAAAAGGTAAACACATAGGGATGAGGCAACATTTGGGGCATAGGATCTAGCATAGGTGCTACGGGGGCTTAGATGTTATGGCACATTACTTTAGATAATCTCAAATTTCTTGAAGGCTAGATTTTATCAATTCCAGTGAAAGAGCAAGCCAATAATATTTGCCAAATTAATGAAAAATATATCTAAAAAACATACACCCAGTATTCTTTATACTGTGTCCTCTATGTCTTCCCCACACACCATCCAATAAGAAAACATTCTTCCATTATTTATTTGGAATTCTTCTATAATTTTTCAGTTTTTCCTGTTTATTATCATTGACTCCTGGGATTTGTTATGTCTATGCATATATAGGAGGAGTTTACAAGGTGACACTGGGAATAAAAAGATCATCATGAATTTCGAATTAAAAAGAAGTGAAAGAAAAGTCCTTCCTAATCACCCATGTCTTTTTGACTGCTGATGGTAATTTCAGGTTAATGAAACTAGAATTATACAGAGTTGTAGCACAGAAATGTATTTCTGTTTCCTTCATGAGGTTTTTCAAGTGAAAGTAAGTATAAAGTATATCAAATTTGAAACAAATAGCTGCTAAGGAATTAAGAAAGAAGATTATGGCATTTAGTTTTGGTAAGAACAGTGAATATAGTAAAAAAAAAAAAAAAAGATAAAAAATTAAAAAAATAAAGGGTCCAATAACGTTTACTCATGTTTATTTACTTATGACTTTCAGTTTCTTTTTAATGATTACATTAAAACTTGTTTTGCTTCTTTGCTATTTCATTTGTATCTTTTCAGAGTTCTTTCCTCTGTGTCCAAGTTTTGTTTCTTTCACTTCTTATAATTTGGAAATCATACATCATGTTTTTCCAACTAATGGTTAATTTACATTTAAAATATCCTTATATATCTTTATTCAATTCTATCTACATATATATTTATCACTTCAAAAATAAAATATATGAATTTGAGAATTCCCCCCACACACATAAAATGAAAGGTTTTGCAAGCAATTATTCACACTCCTACTCTTAAGATTTTGCTGGTATAATTTAGGATTTCGTATCTAGAATATTATCATTTTTAAAACATTTTAAGTTTCTTTTGGAAGAATTACTTAAAATTTTCTTCTGTTGATTTGAACTTCTTACTACATTAAAAACAGTGATTTAAATATTGAATTTTGGACTGGTTTTAATTATGTGCTACCCTTTCTTTTACAACACAAGCTACTCTAATCCCAATTGGTTTCAATTATTCACCATACTTTCTTTTATTACACATAATCCTCATTATTTAGTTTTTAGTTTGATTCATTCTTCAGTCAGCTGGAATACTTTTTAATTTTCTTATTAATCTTTTTCTTTTTAAGAAAAGGAATGTGAGTAAAAACATTTGGAGTTCTTTCATTTCTATTAATATCTTTCTATTCTCTCAAATGTGAATGATAGCCTGTCTAGCTATAACATTCTTGGGTTTCAATATATTTTTCTCAAGAATCTTGTGTTCATTTCTCTTCTGTATTTTTCATATTGTGGAGAGTCTGATGTCAACTTGAAATTATTTTCCTCTTGTAAACAAACTTTCCTCTTATTTTGATGCTTTATTTTGTTTTACATTCAAGACTTACATCATCACGTTTTTAGGTAAGCTATTTTGCCTAATTTTAAGTCCCATTCTGTCTTCCCCACACACCATCCAATAAGAAAACATTCTTCCATTATTTATTTGGGATTCTTCTATAATTTTTCAGTTTTCTCCTGTTTATTATCATTGACTCCTGGAATTTGTTATGTATGCACCTTACATTTTGGATGAGCACATTTATCTCCTTTTCTTTTCCTAAGTTCTGGCAATTTCTCAACATGGTATAGTTCACTGAATCAGTTTTCTATAATAGTTAGCATATATTTTCTGCTTATGAAACATCCTTTTCAGCTGAAAATGTCTTTAGGATGTGTGTCTTATTCATAGGATAACAGTCCTCTGAATTAAAGGAAATTTTTAAGATTTTTCTCCATTTCTTGCAGTAAATCTATTCCATAGATTTGTGGGAACACTTTTTCTTCCACAGGTTTTCTTCTTCCAAACTACTAGCTCAGCTTTACAATTGCTCACATATTTCTCTTCTGTTTTTTCAGTACAGAGAAAATAAGATGGCAACCATAAAATACACTGTGCTATTCCTTCACACCAAGTTAATGGAAAGGCAAAAGTTTCTCAGTACAGGTTTAATTCATCACCTCAGACTTTCTCTTGACTGGCAGAAGGGAGGGTTCAATAAGGGAAATACAGCTGGCTAAAACTGCCCATTAATACCATCCCAAAAGATTTATTCACTCTGTCCCTTCCTGATATGACTATGTTCATTAGACATCAGAGGAAGCACCACGTGTTACAAAGCATGATGTCAACACCACACATTTCCTGGGAGAGGGCACTGCACTTATGTATCTGTGGTAGGATCAGTGTGCTTCTTCAGAGATGTCAGTCTAACTACTGACTTGTCCATGGTTCACTTTTGCCTCCAGCACCTGTTGCAAACTTTCTGAAGCCTGTGGGCTTTACATGTCAAGTTCTTTCTTTCAAGCAATCTTTTCTATGATTTCTGTTGATTTATGGATTGATCAGTTCTGTCTCTCCTACACTATTTTTTGTATTTATTTATTTGTTTTAGTTGTACACAATACCTTTATTTTTACATGGTGCTGAGGATCGAACCCGGGCCGCGCACGTGCTAGGTGAGCGCTCTGCCGCTGAGCCACAACCCCAGCCCCTCTCTTACACTACTTAATAAAAGTCCCTCCAAGAATCTGACATAAATATGTTGTCCTCCCCTTACTTTTAGTACTTTGTTTTTTTCCCTTAATTTATATATCCTTTAGGTTACCTCAACAATGAACAGATGAAAGCTATATAGTAGATGAAGATTACCATCTTTATCCTGAACTTCTTTTTACTCAACTATTGTTTTTGTCTTCTTTCTCTATTTTTTTCAAACATTCCTGAAAGCATAAGAATAAAGTAATCCTGTTTTTGTTTTAAAGCTTTAGTAAACATCCAAGATTAATCATCATTCTGAAATCTCCTATATCAGCTTTATCCAACAGAATTTTCTGCACTAAAGGAAATATTCTTCTGAGTGGCTCAATTCAGAATCATTAGGCTTATGTAGCTATATTGAACATGTAAAATATGGCTGGTGCAATAGAGAAACTTCACAATTTATTTAATTTTTATTAATTTAAATCTAGATAACCACAAATGCCTCATGGTTAGTATATTAGCACAATCTTACAGAAGCCTTATTGAAGTTTCAATATCTTACAAAATGAAAGTCCCTATCTAGGCTTCATGCTAAATATAATTGTTGAGGTAAGGTGGGGCAGTATTCTTAAAAAGTTCTCTTAGTGCACCTTTTTTTTTTTTGTGTGTGTGTTTTTTATTTAGAGACAGGGTTTCACTGAGTTGCTAAGTGCCTCGCCATTGCTGAGGCTGGCTTTGAACTCGCGATCCTCCTGCCTCAGCCTCCCAAAGTGCTAGGATTACAGGCGTGCGCCACCGCGCCCGGCTTCTTAGTGCACCTTTTTAAGGTACACTAAGATAGTCTTAGGTGATTTGGCACCAGGAATAATAGAAAAGAGGCTTGGTACCTTCTGTTCTATGAGCTTTAGTACAAACTCAGAAACAGTGCATTATATAAAATATTAAATCAGAAAATGTGAGCCTGTGAACCACCCCCTCCCCTGTCTGAGGCAGAAGTTGCCTGTCAATCACTCTGTACTTCTCTACTCCACCTTCCACAGAATCCCTCTCCAACAGATTCCCAGCAACTCTTAACTAAAGATCAATTCTGGAGAAGAAATTTAGTTACTATCTCTGTGAGGGCTTGACAAACTTGTTCTGTAGAGAGACAAAGAGTAAATTTTGCACATTGTGGGTCATAAGCTCTCTGTTACAAACAGTCATTCTGCCACTGGAAATACATAAATGGGTGTGGCTGTGTCCTATGGGAACTTTATTTATGGAGACTGAAATTTGAGTTTCATATAATTTCCCCAGATAATTAAATATTACTTTTTTTTTTTTAGTTTTCTCAACAATCTAAAATTATAAAAATATTCTTAGTTCTTGAGCCATAAACTTATAGGGATCAGGCTGAATTTGGCCCCAAGTGGTAGTCTGCTAATCTTCATCTAAATGATTGCTAAGGTCTCTTTTACTTCTAATATATTATGAGTCAAAGATTTTTATTGCTATAAATATTTTAGAAGAGATCATTAATTTAATAGATTTTGATTCTTTATGCTTATAACATACTATAGGATTTTTGCAACTCAGTATATAAAACACAAATATAATAGTGATACTTACTACAGGTAAAGTTTCTACATGAAAATATAATGACCTCTTGGTATTTTGTTTCTTTTAGTACATTCTGACTGCTGTAACAGATTGCAATGTAATATAGGTCTTATAAACAACAGGAATTTATTTCTCACTATTCTAGATGCTGGGGAATCCAAGATAAAACTGCTACCAGAGTCAGTGTCTGGTGAAGGCCCTCTTCCTGATCCATAAACTGCTTTCCCCTGGCTGTCTGAACACAAGGCAAAAGGTAAAAGGGAGCTCTCTGAAGTCTCTTTCATAGGGCATTAATGTCATGACCTTCTCACCTCCCAAATCTCCACCTCCAAATACCATCACATCAGGGAGTGAGTTTCAGCAAATGAATTTTAAGGGAATATAAATATTCAGACTATAGCATAACACTTCAATCAATAATAGAAAATGTAAAAGACATTCAAGTAAATTTCTACTGAATTTTAATTTGACACAAAAGATCAACAAAACTTTCAATTTGAAAATATTCCATTCATGCTGTCCTTAAAAAAAAAGGACTAAGATTCTATTTATATCTAAATTGCAATGGATTCTAAGTTAGAACAATACTTTTACAACTGTACTGCTAATTTTAGTTAACAATTAACTTCCTTCTACACATATCAAAGTGGATGAACTAACAACTAAAGCAAAAGTTTCTTAGAGATATATTAACAGATCATTGTGAGGATTCCCACAAATATAAGGTGTTATCACCCCATGACCCTCCTTCTCCACCTTAACCTCTTATATCACTTAAGTTTCTAGAAAAAAGCATGTTAGTATGATACAGGCTTCATCTTAGCAGGGCTTCACATTTTCAAGTATTTATATATGCCAGGCTTTGGTTATTTACTTATCACTATTATTATCTCCTCTAAACATGTTTTACCCTTATCTTCACATGCCATTTATTTTGTAGTCAAGATAGAGAAAGTGGTGTAATGTCAATATATGGTTCTTACACATTCAAATTTTTAAGGACACTCCACTCTGTTTCAACTGTATTCTGGATTTCTAAACTTTATTTTGCTTTGATTGTTTTTATTTTTATAACCAAAGACTTTAAAGATATTCTTACACATACTGAGTTGTCAACAATAGGTACAATTTTTATCTAAGATGCAATTATTTTATCTTAGAACACTTCTCAAACTCTACTACTAATTTTAGTTAACATTTAACTTCCTTCTTTGCATATTAAAATGGATGAATAAGCAACTAGAGCAAAAGCTTATATATTCTTTTCTATAAAGATTGACTTCTTTTGAAAATCTCTATTTTCTTAACTTTTACTCTCGATTTTAATTATATTTTGCTCATCTCTTTTATATATATTTATTTATTACATTTTTTAAAAGCAAGTTTCAAAAGTCTTCTCTAGCTAATATTCATGATTCCAACTTATTTAATAAAATCTTCCCAAATAAATGGGAAATTACTAGCAACCTCTGACTGGGTTGTTAATTACTATCCTGGGGCCAAGTTGACATACATTATCAGCTATACTAAACAACAAAATCAAAAGCACACAAAACAACCTTACCTACATATTTTAAGATACATTACCAAAATTAAAATTAAAAATTCATCTATGCTTCTTATTCAACATTTTTATTAAGTAAAATCTGCTAAACAACTGAAAATACTCATGCGCAAGGAAGAAAACTTCATTAACAAAAAATACAAAAACAGTACTTTTCTCCTCCATGAATTCCAAACATAAAAACTAAGCATTATATAAGAACAAAAGAAATGAACTTTTTCTATATTTTAAAGAAAAAATTCAAATTTTGTCTCATCTTGACTGATCTATAAAATGATGCGTATGAGTCAAATCTAAGAATTTTGTAGGTAAAAAACAAAGTTTAAGTTGAAGACTCATTTTATAGATAAGAAACAAAATCTGAAAAAAAATAGGTGATTCATATTCATTAGCAATAAAACCAGTACAGAAACCCTCAAAAGATAGTTACCTAGACTACTGTAGAAGTGAATTAGTTATATTAAATAATTTGATTTCAGGTGACTTGCGGGGAGGGTCAATAATAAGACATTTGGTATTTTAAAATGGTCACACTTTATGGTACATCTGTTGATTATATTACTTATAGGTTGACATGACAAAATATTAATATTTCACTCTAAATCCCAGAATATAACTAGTGCCATTCACATGAAATTGTTCTATTTGATTCACCCAATGAATGGTTAAGAAATATGAAAAGATGACAAGCATTTATTATCAGCAACATGATCCAAATTTTTTAAAACATAAAAAAATACCTTGCTACAAATAAGTATGCCTGATACACAAGTGATTAACATGGGAGTATTTTCATAATGCATGTAATAAGTTAATATTGAGTAAAAGGTAGAAATGGCATATACTTCACATTCTGAAATACTTTGGACTAAATGAACTCTTCCCACAGCTCATGGGTACTAAACCTATTTTCTCAAATGTCAAACAATTTTATAATTAAAGATACCACAATTCTGTTGTGAAGATGAGTGAAACTGTATGTAAAATACCTAGTAGAATATTTTAGGTAATCTTCACTTAAAGATAATATTCTCTCTCCTTATCTGTTACTTCCTGTAGGAGGGCCTACAGTAATTTGCAAATATTACCATTTTGGTCTGACAGAATTATTACAAATTTACATACCTAACTGCTACAGTTGCTTAAATAAGGATGATATATAATTGCTGAATTATAAAACCATTAGCTCAAGAGATTAAAAACTATCACAAAAAACTCAAATGTTTTCTCATCCCTCATGACCACTGGAGCCAAAAGTAGGGTGATTGATTTCCCTTCTGTATCTTAAGAGAAGCAAAGAAATAGAAGTTTGGAAGAGTCAAAGTTGAGATTTCTGGAGAAATGCAACTAGTAGATGACTTTTTTTTTTTTCTTTTTAGAAAGAAGAGAGGTTGGGGATTCTTGTTCTGACAGCTCATTCAATGATTCTCTAGAGAGTGAGGGGAAAGATTTTAAAATCTAAATTTCAAAGGGAAATAATATGAACATATCTCTATGCAATAAATAAGTAGCCCTGCTTTACATGCCAACCCTGACAGCTATTATTAGACCCCACTGGTTAATTAGACAAAAACATATTTGGCTAATTTCCCTTCAAATTCACCATCAATGTCAACACATTTGGATAATCCTAAAAGGCTGGGAATTTACAAGTCATAAACATTTAACAAAATAGCTAAGCTTCTTAAAATACTTTTCCCATCTGTGTTAAACCACAGAAAATCTAACCGGAACAGCATTATATCCCCCAGCCTACATGAGTTTTTATTAGTGATAGTAAGTCATTTAGAGCTCTATGCTTTAAGTGTAGGGGGCAAAATACAACAAAACAAAAAAAAAATCATATTTTGGTTATGTTAACAGCCCAAGGAAAGTAAGAAAAATTTAGGTATTACCTTGTAGTCAAGCAGCCACTTTTCATTGGGCCAGATATATCTATATCTTTATCTTTCACATCTTTGCTTTGTTTCAGACCCAATTGGGAATCACATATCAACAAAGCTCTACACACTCTGGTTCTCCCTATCTCTACCTCTTCCTCTGGGCTTAAGTCAGACTTGCCTCCTACACATTCCTTAAATTTGCCAGTTCCTTCCCTCCCTGGGGACTTGACATAAGCCTAGAACTTCCTTTTTATAGTCGCCTGCTCCTTCTTCTTCCTTCAGTTCAGTTCTCTGGTTAGATGCTACCATCTTAATGGTAGATGGTTAGATGCTACCATCTTAATGAGGTCTACTCTATTACCCTTTGATACAATTTCCTCCTCATAGGAACTCTCTATCATAGTATCATATTCAGTTCTTTTATTGTGCTTTCTATAATTTGTAAGTGCATGTGTGTGTGTGTGTGTGTGTGTGTGTGTGTGTGTGTGTGTGTATAGTGTATATATGTAAATAGAATTGTTCTACTATGTAAGAATACTTGCAATCTACATATTTTGTTCTTATTCAATGTCTGTGCCTAACTGATTAAAATTATCAATCAAGTTTATTCACCAGTGTTCATTCAAACACTAGCATAGTGCCGGGTATACAATAGGTTCTCAGTAGACACCAATTTGCTACCTCAAGTCACAAAGAGCAAATAGATAAAAGAATAAATGGATGAGTCCCTGCTCTGTAACTATTTTCCTTTGTAATCAGTATGCCAAAAGTCATCATCCTGTCCAAACTATACCAGGAAGATTATCTCTATAAAAAATTAACAAGTTATTATATTGATTTCTGGAACCTTTGATATTCTTATGTTTAAATATAATTTTTTAAGTTAGGAAAGTTACAATGTCCAGTGTATAAATAAATATGCTACATTATACAATAAGAAAAAAACATTTGATGATTAGGAAATCTACAGTATTTAGAGAGTTGAATTATTTTTTAAAATGTCCCAATGGCATATGCATATAATGTCTGCCTTTATGGTTTGGAAGTAGCCACATACCATTACTCCTGCCGGAACTTTTCAGGTGCCCACCTCCCTGTGCCTGGAAATCTTATCTTCCTAAACTTCATCATGATGACCATACTTATAGCACCTGCTGAGCCACCCCTACCCTCTAACCAACAACCAAATGCCAACTTTCGTTCTTATTCCAACTTATCCAAACATTCATACTTTTCTCCTCTGCTATTCTCTTTTTGGCCCAACTTCTAGTATCTTTTATTAAATTCCTTAATAAATAGTGTTTATTTCTTATCAAATTTATTTGTATCCATAAATGTTTGTCAGTGTTTCCTTTCAAATCATTGTCTACACAGTGAAGCCTGTCCTTTACCCTGATGACACTGTAGCTCCTTCAACTCCTTATGTATACTTTCATTCCTCTATTTAATGTACTAAAAGCTTGGGCCCTGGTCTTCAAGGCTGCTCTGGAATCACTATAAATAATCAACCAAATTATTTCCCTTCTCTATGCTGGAAGCCCGCAGAGTCTATTTTTATCAGAATCTTCATTTATCATCCATCACAACTCACCATTTCCTTCCTCAACCACTGCTATGCCTGATTCACCATTTTCCTTTGTGTTCCTTCTCTTCTATCATCAGGAGTGACTTAACATTACAGTTGACATTCTGATGCATCACTTCTCTACTTCTCTACTTGTTTGGCCCTCAACTCCAGTAACCATGAGCTTCTCACTAGTATAGTCATATCCTGGATCTCAAAACCTCTAAGATCTCAAACATGCTTGTCTTCTCTAATTATAGCTCATACAACCACTATTTCTTAAAATTTTCTTTTGTTTTCATGACCTCTCTCCTTACTCATTGCTTTTTTTTTTTTTTTTTCTTTTCCTTTTGGCACTAAGGATTGAACTAGGGTCACTTACCAACTGTGCCATATCCTCAGCCCTTTTTTATTTTTTACTTTGAGACAGGGTCTCACTAAGTAGTTGCTTAGGGCCTCGCTAAGTTGCTGAGGCTGGCTTTGAAAGTGAGATCCTCCTGCCTCAAGATGGAATTATAGGCTTGAGTCACTGAACCTTGCTTACTTTACTATTCTGGCTCATTTAAAAAATAATTGTATATATTTATAGGATATAATGTGATGTTCTCATACATGTACCCATTATAGAATAATCAAATCAGGCTAATTAATATATCTGTCACCTCAAATATTTATCATTTTTGTGGTAGTAACATTTAAAATGCACTTCCTAAAAAAATGCACTTCTTCTAGCATTATGTAATAGTTATATGTAATAAATATTATTATAATCAACTTGCTGTGCAACATCAGATCTCATTTCTCCTGTCTCTGACAGACACATATCATATGATCTCACGTATATATGGAATCTAAAAAAGTTTAATTCACAACTGTAGAGAGCAGAATGATGGTTTGGTGGTTCCCCTTACTCATTTTCTAATGATCCCTGACAATGTTTATTGTTCAATTTCATTAGTTACTTCATGGCTGCTCTGCCTGACACATGACCAAGCTTCTTGGTCTCCTTTCACATGCACATTTCTTTTCCTAGTCTTGTCTTGAATTTGTCTCCCAAAGGATCCTTCTGGATGAGTGTCTAGGGTTCTATCTTTTGGTCTCACTAAGTGGATGTTCCCCATGGAACTCAGCTCAATGTGAAGATCAGAAGACACTCTTTGGTATCTTGTTCTGAGTCACACTTTACCACAGTTCTTCACCCCATGATTTCTGTGTAAAGTATACACACACAAAAATCCACATCTTGAAGCATATACAGAAACTTCAATTTTATTATGTGATAAGATACTAACACTGCATTTCGGTTTTCCTGAGGAGCTACCTCAATGTACATACACACCTGTAAACACAGAGACACACACATACACGTACAGAGTCTCCAAATCAAATTTCAATATATGTTTGGTATTCCTATTGTACTGAATGTCAGTCACTGAGTTAAAAGTAGTTGAATTCTCTATCATTAGTTAGTCCCTTCTAAGGGCATAAGAATTCTACAAGCAAATGGTGATATTTAGCTTCTAGTCATACCAATTTCAACATTGTGCATCTGGAGTGGAGCCTCAAATATGTATTTTAACTGGCACCTGAGGTGATTCTGATGCACAGTTTTTAGAACATTACTTCCTATGGCCCATTTGCTCCTTAGGAACTAAATTGAGTAAAACAGACATAAATGGGAACCATGATACTACTATGGACTTGCTCCTTTGGGACATCTGCTCCATTGTCAATCTCTCATTAAATCTCTTATGGGAAGAAAGCCTTCTAGAAGAAATATAAGTTTCCTTACATTCCTTTGAATATTGCATTATACTAGCCAACTCTAGAAACTCATTACTGATCCCAGTCCATGTCCCTGGGAGGCTCTTTTGCCCCATCATCTCTGTCACAGACAGCAGAATATACCAAGAGGCTGAGGTTGAACTGTCTCATCGTAAAATTTCCTTTATGTCTTAGTGATACAGTAATAAATTATGTTCCTTCCAATGTTCATGCTTCTTATGCAGAGTTCATATATTTTTTCCTTTATTAGAACATTCAAAATAATATTAATAGTGGTAATAATAACATACATTGAGGGGCTGGGGTTGTGGCTCAGCGGTAGGGCACTCGCCTAGCACGTGCGCGGCCGGGGTTCGATCCTCAGCACCATGTAAACATAAAACAAAGACATTGTGTACAACTAAAATAAATAAGTATTAAAAAAATAACATATATTGAAAGGTCTCTTTAAAACTGTATAGGAAAATTGGATATCCATATACAGAGGAATGAGGCCAGACACTTATCTCTCACCACATACAAAAATTAATTAAAAATGGATCAAACACCTAAATGTAAGACCTCACATTATGTAGCTACTAGGAGAAAATATAAAGGAAACACCTTAAGACACTGATATGGGCACTGATTTTTTTGATAAGCAAAAATAGATGAATGTGATTATATAAAACTAAGAAGCTTGTGCACAGCAAAGGAAACATTTAATAAAGTGAATATAGAACAAGAAGAATGGGACAAAAAATTTGCAAATTATTCATCTGAGAAGGGAATAATATTCAGAATATACCAGAAACTCAGAAAATAAAACAGCAGCAGCAACTACAACATCAAAAGTTGCTTGAAAATATGCACAAATGATCTGAATGTAATTTCTCAAAATAACCAACAAGTATATGAAAAAATGTTCAGCAGCATTAATCATTAGGGAAATAAAAGTCAAAAACACAGTGAAATATCCTCTTCCTCCAGTTAGAAAAGATAATCAAAAGAAAAAAAATAACAAATGCTGGTGAGGATGTAAAGAAGGGAGAAACACTTAAACACTATTGGTGAGTACAAAAATCAGTACAGCAATTATGAAAAAGACTATGGAGTTTCCCAGAAAACTAAAACTACCATATGATTCAGCTCTCCCATAGCTAGTATATATCCAAAGAAAGTAAAATCAGTATATCAAAAAGATACTTGCACCTCCATGTTTATTGTACCATTATTCACAACAGACAAGATACAGAATTCACTAACATATCCAATGATAGAAGAATGGATAAAGAAAATGTAGGGTGTGTGTGTGTGTATGTGTGTGTGTGTGTGTACACACAATGGAAAATTATTTAGCCATAAAAAAATACAATCCTGTCTTTTGTAGCATCATGGATGGAACTGGTGAACATCATGTTAAATGAAATAAGCCAGACACAGAAAGACAAACACTGCTTGCTAATATGTAAAGGATTAAAAAAAAGTTGATTTCAGAGCAAAATAAAGGTCACAAGAGGTTAAAAAGTATAGGGGGCTGGAGGAATAAGAGGATATTGGGTTCAAAAATACAATTATATAGGAGGAATAAGTTCTAATATTCTACAACCCAGTAGGGTGGCTACAGTTCAAAACTATTTACTACATATTTTATAAATATGTAGAAGAGTTCACAGGTTTTCAAAATAAAGAAATGATACATGTTTAAGGAGATGAAAATGCTAATTACAATTATTTTATCATTACACATTGTATACATGTATCCATAGATATGTACAATTGTATGTCAAAATGGAAATGATCATCAACCTATTTTCTTATTGATCATATCCCTCCCTTAAAGAGTATTTCTAGTGTACAAAATTGGTACTTTTCAGAGCAAGACCCATCTGCATCACATGGTCATAGATTCTTGTCAAATATTCAGATTCCTGGGTGCCAGTCCAGTGATATTAAATGAACTCTCTGGAAATCTGAACATTAACAGACACCCTCAGGTGGCTCTGGTGCTCACACAGTTCTTTTATGGCATCATTAGCCTTAAGGGCCTGATCAGTGTCACTTGGAGAACTTTTACAAACCATTTAGGGTAGTCTCTGGATTTAAGAATGAAAAACTGATAAGGATGGAGATCAAGAAATGAAGATCCTATTTGAAAAGATTCTTCAGGTGACTTTTTAAAAACATGAATTCAGAGCAATTTAATTTTCTCATGCATTATTTATAACTTCTGTATACCATTAAATGCACATATTCACACATATAAAACATTTCATTTACCCATCTATCCATCCCCCTGCAGTGGCATCTAGGTTGCTACTCTACTACATGAGTGACTATAAGCAAGTATTTCTCTGGAGAATATTTTGAGGGGATAAATTGCTGGGTCATTGAAACATCTCATACTTGGTTTCACCTGGAATTATCAGATTGTCCCACTGACTGGCTTCATATGCTTACATACTTATCAAATGAGGCTGTAGACTTCCTAATATACCCATTAGTTACTCAAGACTCCTCTTTTGGGGGTGGGGTTGTAGCTGAGTGGTAGAGCACTTGCCTCACATGTGTGAGGCACTGGGTTTGATCCTTAGCACCACAAAAAAATAAATAAAATAAAGGTATTGTGTCATCTACAACTAAATTTTTTTTAAAAAACTCTACTTTTATAAATCACCTACCTACCATTATACATGGATCTATATTTTATTGGGATGTGTATTTTTATCATTTTATTTTCTACATTTTTTTGTCCATGCACACTTTAATTCTAGATGTTGTAAACTGCTTTTTCAGTATACCATTTTTGTTTGTTTTGCCTATAATAATTTTATTAGGAAGAAAATTTTAAGATTATGTCAAATACATTCTAGTCTCTCATTGTGCATTTGGGTACATTTAGCTATTTAAAAAGCCCCAAACTACTCTAAGATTTCATTTCACTCAAGTCAGAATAGCAGCTATTAAGAACACAAACAAAAATAAATGTTGGAGAGGATGTGAGGAAAAAGGCACGCCCATACATTGCTAGTGGGACTGCAAAATAGTACAGCCAATATGGAAAGCAGTATGGAGATTCCTTAGAAAACTGGGAATGGAACCACCTTATGACCCAGCTATCCCTCTCCTCAGTCTATTCCCAAAGGACTTAAAAACAGCATACTACAGGGACACAGCCACATCAATGTTTATAGCAGCACAATTCACAATAACTAGACTATGGAACCAACCTAGATGCCCTTCAGTAGATGAATGGATAAAGAAAATGTGGCATATATACACAATGGAATATTACTCAGCAATTAAAGAGAATAAAATAATGCCATTCGCAGGTAAATGGATGAAGTTGGAGAATACAATGCTAAGTGAAATTAGCCAATCCCAAAAATCCAAATGCCAACTGTTTTCTCTGATATAAGGAGAATGATTCACAGTGGGGTTGGGACAGGGAGCATAGGAGGATTAGAGGAACACTTGAAAGGTCAATGGGGAGGAAGGGGAAGAGGGGGGAAGGGGGTATAAAAAAAGATGGTAGAATGAGATGGATATCATTACCCTAAGTGCATGTTTGAAGACACGAACGGTGCGAATATACTTTATATATAACCAGAGATATGTAAAAATGTGCTCTACATGTGTAACATGAATTATAATGCATTCTGCTGTCATATATAACAATAAAATAAATAAATTTTAAAAATTTTGAAAAGTCCTTTTCCTACATAAAGAACACAAAGCAGTATTAGTCAACTTTCCATTACTATAACAAAATACCTGAGACAAACAACTGCTAAGAAAGAAATGTTTATTTTGGCTCACAATTTCAAAGGTTTTAAAGTTTATTTGACTCTGTTGCTTTTAGGCCTGTGAGGAGGCAACATATCATGGTAGGAAACGTGGTAGAGCAAAGTTGCACAGTGGCCAGGAAGTCAAAGAGACAGGAAAGAAACAATGTACTAATATTTCTATCAAGGACATACTCCAGTGACCTATCTTCTTCCCAGTAGGCCCTACCTTAATTTTTATCATAAACATGTTAGACTTTACCAAGTACATTTTATACATTTTTAAGACAATCACATGTTGTTTCATAGTCCACTAGTGTTATAAATTATGTTGAATGCTATTCTGATAACAAACCATACTTGCCTTATTGGGATAAACTTTGATCAAAATATATTATAATATTAGACTTTAAAAGCTAACATATGTAAGATTTGGCATCTATTTTAATAAGTAAACAGTACATTGCATTTTGTTTATTTCATTAACTTTCTTGCTGATATCAATATGTTGGGAAATTTTATCTATTTATGTGTGTATTTTTTAAGCTACTTGTATAAGACAAAGATTATTTTGTCCTTTAAAATTTAAAAGAAAACAAATAAAAAACAATCTGAACTTTGGTGTTGAGGAAAAGGAAGTACATATTTGTACTTTTCATGTGTCTTGTTGACAATTTTATAGCATAGAAAAAATATATATGTGTGTGTATGGAGGACCTATAAATGTAGTGATGTATAATTATTCATAAATCATTTTAAAATTTATTTAACACTATATTTTCTTTTTTTATTTTTATATCTCTCTCTTACTTTTCATATTAGTGCCAGAATTTTTCAATCATTTTTAAAAAGACTTTAACTAATCTCTCCTATTATTCTCATTCTGTCATGAATTTCTTCCATTATACATTTAAAATGTTTTTTAATATCTTTGGGTTTATTTTGAAACATCTCTTATATTGAGTTGAAAGCTTTGCTCATTTGCTTTCTGATTTCTTGCTTTTTGACATATTTAATGCTTTTCATTTTTCTTTATGAACTTCAGCTGTTCCAGAAGTTCTGACATATTTTCTTTTTTATTGTTTTAAAAATTTTGTAATTTTTTCTGGTATCAACACAAATATTGCTAATTTGTTTTTAGTTTTAAGTTATTTCATTCTTTATTTCTAACTTTATTATATTAATGTAAGAAAACTATATGTTGCTGATTCTTTGTAAACTGGCACATAGTTTGTATATTTAAAGCAGGGGAGTTACATGTTTGTACAAAAATAATGTGGACCCTATATTTTTGATACAAATTTCTCCAAATATCTATAAGTTAAAACCATATTTTTAAAATTTATTGTCCTACTATATAACTTTGTTTACTTTTTTGTATCTTTGGTGTTCCTAAATTTCATTTTAATATGTCTGGGCATGGCTTTTCCCCCTTAACAATACTATTTCACATTCTAAGTCCTTTCAAAATGAGACATTTCATTTTTCTTAAATTGTGGTAAAACCTCTAATTACTTTGACAATGACTTCCTTCCATCCATTTACTTTTCTCTCTCCATTTTTAAAATCCTATTGTGTGAGTGCTGATATTTCTAACTTTACCCTTCAAATCTCTCAAATTTTAAAGTTTTCCTTCTCCATTCTATTTGGCTCATAATTTGTTCATCTGATTTTATAGGAATTTATTTATTCTTTTGCTCTATCCATACTTATCTATTGAATTTTTATTCTGCTATGTATTAAAAATTTTCCCATTTGATTGTTGATAACTATTCATTCCTATTTCTTCTCAGTATCCTTGATTACTTCTTTGAAAAACTTATTGTGCTAACTTTTAAAAGTTCTTTCTAAGCACTTATCTTTTAAGGGAAATAAGTTTTTCAGCTTTTTGCTTTTCTCTTAAGGAACTGTATTCCTCAAAGGTTTTGATCTCATTCCTTAGGCCCTCATATTTCCATAGTTGGTAATATGCTCCCATAGGGAAGAACTAAAGACCAAACTGACTTGTGCCCCTCTTGAGAACTGCAGAGGGTGGGTTAGGACTCACTGAAAGGAGACTTTCTCGTTGTACCACTGTCCCTTATTAAATAAACCTTCACAGATGGTACTGCCCCAAAGAAAATATCCCTATACCTACACACAGGCACTGTTTCTTCCCAAAAGCTATGTTTCTTTCTTATAAATTAGACCCAGGAGTAATGGGGGATAATGAAGAAGGAATGCTAAGGAGCTGATTGGATCACAGATTCTGCTGTAGTCACTCACTAACTCTAGACAAGTTAGAGAACAATCCCTGGCATGCTTTGGGCAGTTTTGACCTGCTTTCTGCCTCAAGGTGGCATGGGTAAAGGCAATGGTTCACGCAGTGAAGTGTAGGAAGGCAACTGCAAAAACATACACATATACAAATAATAGAAATGTCTTACCCTACTCTTGGTCTCTGGGCTTTCCTCTCTCTTGGATGAAGCATCAGTCCTCACTTGACTTATCTCTCCTTTCCAGTTTTCTCAGAATGTAGCAATATGACACTTGCTTCTATGGTATCAGTACATATATGGCATCTATAGAGTTAGGCGGCGAGGAAATTCAAGGGTTATGTTCATTCACTATCTTGATATAAAGTATTTTCAGGTATTTCTGATATATGTGTTTCTCTTTGTATTAAAAATATTTACTAGGGCTGGGGTTGTGGCTCAGCAGTAGAGTGCTGTACTGCTATAGTTAAGCCAGTTAACTAATCCATGTCCTCATATTTTCACTCTATTGTCTTCATTGTGAGTAGTGAAAACACTCTTTCATATAATTCATTTATGTGTTCTTTGATTACTTTTAGACATAATACATATATGCATATTTTTTCTCAACTTACTTTTATGGAATGCAACTATCTGTCATATTTTCTTTTAAGAATAAAAGAGAGAGATGGCCACCTATTAGAAGGAATTAACCATACTTGAATGTTAGAAAGTTAATTACCAATATATCTATGAGTTGGAGTAAAAGCACATGAAATTTTCAATATGCAACTAGTTTTGACCTACAAAAACAGATAATTCACATGATTTTATCTACATGAATATCAAGCGGAACATTCTTTCATTATTGGTCTGATCAAGTATTTATTTTACTGGGAGTAAGTACTGATATGTTAGTATTGATTTTTGACAAGCAGAAAGCCATTCTTAATTTCTCTCAAACTTATCACATACATTTTAAGTGATAATGAAGATATATACTTTAGAAATGATTCTAAAAAAATTTTAAAGAGACAAAAATTCCTTTTCTTACTAATCATCTGCCCTACAATGTTGTAGACAACTTAGCAAAATTAATTTCATATATCTATTGCTTATCTTATTAATTCTGGCCTTTCTTTCTAGGCAAGTACATGAGAAAAACAAAACAAAACATCAAACCAAGAACTCAGGGGAGAGTTTTTTCAGCTCATTTTCTGGGTGAATGCTTCTCTACCCGACCACCAAAACAGTAGAGCTTCCACGAAGTTAAAAAACTGAAAAGTAGGGAAAAAGAATGAGTCACAAAAGGATGTTACCCTTTTCCTAAGACAGAGACTGCAACTTATGTATATGTGCACATCATATTCTATTTCTCAAATTAAGCATATACTCTAATTTTGTGAGACTAAGAAATTCTTGTAAAAGAAAATAAAAGATATTAATTGTATTAATGCTATATAAATTTTATTTTTATCTTATAAATGGAACTATATGATAGAATAATGAAATCCCCTTGAATAGAGTCCAGTGTAGGCCTTCTGCATGAAAAAAAATTTTTAAAGGTCTTTTCACTACTTTTTCACTTATCATTATACTATGCACATTTCCCAATGAAAACGTTTCATGATCATCATTAATAATAACCCACTGTTCTTATGTGTAGCTTCTCTTTTTTATTTTTAATTGATATACAGTATTTGTACTTGTTTATTGGGCTTGGTGAGATAATACAATACCTGTGTACAGTGTGTTATGATCAAATTAGAGCAGGTAGAATTTCCATATCCCCAAATATATATATATGGGGAACCTTCAGACTCTTCTCCTCTTGTTATTTTTGAAATATATAATAAATTATTATAGACTATAGTTCCATACTATGCCATACAATAGAAATAATTCCCCCTTGTCCAACTGTATTTTGGTACCATTATACAACCTCTCTCTATATCCTCTTTCCTTCCCATTCCAAGCCTCTAGAGACCTCTATTTCCTGCTGCTCTCTACTTGCAAGTGGTCAGCAATTTTGGTTTCCACAAAGGAGTGTGAACATGCGGCATTTATCTTTCTGTACTTGCGTATTTTACTTAACATAAATGTCCTCTAGTCCCGTTCATGTTGCTACAAATGACAGGATTTTTGTCTTTTATTTATGATTCAAAAATAATCAAGTAAAAGAAACATTAAGCTTTCAGAGCAAAGCATTTTTAAAAACATTAACTTTGTGTTAAGCTTAACTTGTTCTATATATAACATGGAGACAATTTAAAAGGGTAGAATATTAGAAAGAATTAAGTATTCACCTAATTTACCTCCATAAAATATATTTCAGAATGCATTCCTTGCTTGTACAATAGCTCAGATTCATTAAAGAGAAGTTTGTGTTTTAGAACTCTTAGTTGACTTGGCTCTTTCTGTTTTGAAGCTATAAGGGTTACAATTCCTCCTTCTTTGACAATTTGAGACTACAACCCAGTTTCCTAATGACCTGGTTCAAAAATCATCTTTTAAAAAGGGTCTTCTTAAATTTTCTCCAAATGTATTTCTTGCTCTATTGACCATTCTCAGGTAGTAAATTTGATATTTCTAGGAGAATAAGCCACACTCTATGTCCACAAAACTCTCCCTCATGACTATTCATATTTTCATTATCAAACAGCTTTTTTTATTTTTCCTTTGGTACTGGGGTTTGAACCCAGGAGCACTCTACCACTGAGCCACATACCCAGCTCTTTGTATTTTTTATTTTGGGACAGGGTCTCACTAAGTAGACTTAAACTGGCAATCCTCTTACCTTAGCTTCCAGAGTCACTGGAATTCCAGGCATATGTCATGTTCCCAGTTTAATTTTGTATGTGTGTGTTGTGCCATACATTAACCTCTCCATGAGATCTTCTTTTTAAAATGCAAATTCCTAGAGATGGTCTAATTTTAAACCCTCAGTATTTCAGTACCAATAACATTAATAGACTATGTTCCTGTACAAAGAGATGTTTTGGCAGACTACTCCATACCAAGACAAAGAATGTATGATGAAAGACAAAAGAGAAAAAGTCCAAAAAGAAACCAACTCACCACTGCTCTTCATAAGTTTATGGAGTTCACAGTCAAACTTCCTAGGTTTAAATCCAGGCCCTATTACTTATGCATTTGTGAATTTTTGGCAAAGGTACCCCAGTTCCTCATTTTTAAAATGAAAATAATGTGCCTATCTCACATGGTTGTTGTGAGCATTAAATGAAGCACTACATATAAGTTATAACAATAGTATATAGCACAGAATAAACACTCCCTTTGCCTTTCTCTGCCTCATCTCATTCAATATGTACATCTCCAAAAATCACAGGCCTGATTTAATAAAAGACTCACATGCTCATTTGCCTCTGTATTTATATAT
This sequence comes from Tamias sibiricus, assembly GCA_025594165.1. Classification (NCBI taxonomy): domain Eukaryota; kingdom Metazoa; phylum Chordata; class Mammalia; order Rodentia; family Sciuridae; genus Tamias; species Tamias sibiricus. The sequence goes on from CM046664.1 coordinate 49,977,451, forward strand.
ACTAATATCCACACATGCAATCATGAGTGGGGTACCCATTTCCAAGATACCCTGACTATTCATAGACGTGTATTCCTAAAGACAAAAAAGTCTGTGTTAAGTCACAGCCTGATTGTTATTAGCTCCCGACAGTGAGAAACTTGGGGACAAAGAGTGCTTCATTATCTCTATATCCCCAGTGATTTACACAGCATCTAGAAAATGGTAACCAGGGGAACTATTGATGGGATTGAACATATATTATTAATTGTGGTAATAATAGTGACACTTGGAGTTTACACTGACTGATAGCTTTATAATACTATCCCTCTGATAAACAGAAAGCACCCTATAAATCCTGTCAACTATATATTATATGTGCTTCACACATTTCAGAATTGGGAAATTAGTCCCATTTAGAACACTAAAGAGATTTATTAAATGTTACTGTGTGCTAGGCAAAGGCCCAGTGTTGTGGGAATTACAAAGGAATTACAAAGTCTCCAACTTTCTGACCCTAGCTCCCTCTCTTCAGTATAGCAAGGGTTCCTTAAGTATAGCATTTTTCCCTCTCTGGTCTTATGGAACCAGTCTCATTCTCTGCTATCTCCATGCACACTGAGAATGATTACATAATCACTATATAAGTTCTATTCACAGCTGACTTGTAAGACTTATCAAGACTTTTATTAGTGCTATTTTATTATACTCTTTTTTATCCCAGATAGCAATAGCCTCTTAGTAATTCTTACAATGATATTTGAATTTGGAAGGCTGTTTAACTCAGTAGAAAAGATAAAAATGAATACAGGCTAAACCATATATTTAAGCTGTATAATGCTATACAACCTTTTCCAAACAATAGGGCTATCCAGGCTTTGTCTGTTTTCTTATTTCAAGGTACAAAAATCATATTTATCTACTTGTTTATTTGGTTATGTTTACCATCTTTAGGGCTACATGGATCCCTCTAGCCTTTCTCTTTGGCTAAATATGCATTTTCTTTTGGGGTCTGAGAAAGCTTTCTTCTGAAAACTCACGCTTAAAGATTATTTTCTTTTCTTCTCTGAAATGATATGAATATTTATTTTTCAAAGATCTTCTCATCTGCTTATCACCAGTCACAATAGGCACAATAGAACATGGACTCTGAAGCCAGAGTTTTTCATTCTAACTACTTGCATTAACAGTTATGCCTACGAGACAGCTATTAATCTGAGTCCTTACTTATTCACCGAAAAATAGGGCTAATAACTACTTCAGTTGGATTTTATGAAGATTCAATGAGATGAAGGCTACAGAATGTTGGAAGAGTTTGATGAACGTTAGTTCTTCTACTTCATTTTATTGACTGGATTCAAAGCCAAACTAAACAACTCCCTGTGGATTCTTCTGGCTTCTGAACCATAAAAGTTCTTTCTGGGTGCATGGAGAATATAGCAACTGTTCAGCATTCAGAAGAAAGACACTATCAATAGAAGACTAATTTCAATTCAAAAATCATTTTGCTGGAATCTAATGTGAAGATGAAAGAGAAGTTTTCTAACACTAACAGTCTTGATACTAGAGTTATGTTCTATATTAGGAAAGCATCAGTTATATAGTCTCTTTCTTTCTGTGATATCTTTCAGCAACATCCTTTATTTTTTTCTCTATTTGTCACTATCCTTTATTAACATAGGATTAACATATCAATATACTTTTAATGTACAATCCACTTTGTATATTAGACATATTTCCTTTAGAATAGATCTTTTCTCCTTTTACATTGTTATCAGCCATACCTAAGACTCAACCCACCAAATCTTAGTGATAGTCACCACGGTATGAACTTTGGTTATGTAAAATTAACTATATTAGCCGGGCGTGGTGGCGCACGCCTGTAATCCCAGCACTTTGGAGGCTGAGGCAGGAGGATCGCAAGTTCAAAGCCAGCCTCAGCAATGGCGAGGCACTTCATAACTCAGTGAGACCCTGTCTCTAATAAAATACAAAAAAGGGCTGGGGATGTGGCCCAGTGGTCAAGTGCCCCTGAGTTCAATCCCCAGTACCAAAAAAAAAAAAAAAAAAAAATTAACTATATTTACTAAATGTTCAGTTGTTCATGTGAAAATTTCAAATCTAATTTAAATTTTATGGTGTTAATACGAGTGCCCAGGATGAATGCTATCTGGTATAAAGAAGGAGGTAGAAATATATCTAAGGAAGATAGGATCAATAACAAGGGTCAAGATATCACAATGAATGATACTACAGTTTGAATGCTCATGCTTATGTGAAGGAATGCTAAAGCTTATGTGATGGAAATTTAATCCAATGCAACAGTATTCAGAGGTGGGGCCTTTAATGGTGAATTGAGTTATACTCAGAGCTCTAACTTTATGAATAAATTAATGTATTACTGCAGGAGTGAGTCTGTTATTACAAAAATGGATTTGTTACACAAAAACAAGCAGGGCCCCTCCCTTCTCTCTCAGGCAGGTGGGCTCTTGGCCTTCTATCTTCCACCATATGCTGACAAAGCAAGAAAGGCTTCACCAGATGCTGATGCCATGCTCCTGAAATTCCCACCTCCAGAACCATGAGCCAAATAAATTTATACTGTTTACAAATTACCCAGTCTGTGGTATGCTGTTAGCACAAAAGACTAAGACAAGTGGGGAGGAGTAGGTAAAAAAAAAAAAAAAAAAAAAAAAAAAGATAAATGTTTGAAGCTTAATAGAAGAGCAACATCAAGGCTAGCCAAGTTAAAGAAGTTCTAGGGGGCTTGGGGGATATATCATCATGAGCTGAGGGCATAGGGGAACCATGAAGTAAGAAAGATAACAGAAACACAAGAGTCAGATCTGGTCAGAGGAATGGAGATCAAGAACTTTAGACAAATTAGATATTTTGTGAGGCAGCCACCTTAATATTCCCCTAAGTTATGCCAAGTTTTTAAAGTACACTCTTACTTTAGAGTGACTGAGGATTGTATGAATTCTGATGAGCTCAGCTGAAGTCATGGACACTGCTCAGAAACAATCTCTATGGCATTTCTGCAAATTGCATTGTAATATCCCATTCTACATCTTAGGTTGTAATTCACCTTCCTCCACAAATTTCCAATTTAAGACTTGCTTGATTAGTTTGGGCAATCTTCTACCACACATATTTTTTTTCCCTTCAAGTTGATGTGAACTAATAGTATGATACAGTTGTTAAGAAAGTGAACATAATAGCAGATACATTTGTATTAATATAAATTTATTGCCCAGATAATAGAACTCCTGGAACTCATAGTTTTCAAATTTCATCTAATGTACTTTGTAAAATTTTGGATTGTGTTCTTATGAAGTCTTTGAGAAAGTGAAAAAGACCAAAATGGTAAAATTCTATAGATTATTTTGGAACTGATATATATGACATATCTTGTGCAATTTTTAGTACACTAAAAAGAGAGATGCTAAGTGATTTTGATATTTTAAATATTTGCCTATTAAGAGAATAGATTTATTTTGTGGCATATCAGAAAGCAGAATAGGAAAAAATGGATGACTATTTTGGGAAAAGAGATTAGAGATACATACACTAGCAATACAGGTGTCTAATCTATCCAGCAAAGTCTGATGCCTTGTGATATTTAGCATATATTCTCAACTTTGGTCTTTAGTTAAGCATCACTCCTTGAAGCTGTTATATATGCCTCCAAAGGGGCCAGGTGCTACTCTAAAAAAAGACATTCTGATTCCTGGTTAACTATCCTTATTACCCATGCTCTGAACTTTACATTATTTCAGTCCTTACCTTGCTGTTCATAGTTGATCTCTGACTCTTCCTGACAAATCTGGCCCATGAGCCCTGTCACCACTCCCCTCTAACCAGCATTTGTTATTCAAGCAGAAGAAATGAAAGTACATATCAGAAATGGTATAAAAAGAGCTTGCATTGTGTAGGAAGTTCTACCACTCAAAATTTGTAATCCTTTTTAAAACTGATATGCTATCTTATAAAATACATTAAAATCATTGTCACCTCTAGAGAAACAAATGTCTTTATTATGAGAGAAAAAATTAAAATCCGTAACTTTTTAGTTGTTTCAACCCACATAAAACTTATATTCTGTGTAATCATTATGAATTCATAAGTATTACAGCAAAAGTTTAAAAAAAATTCAAGCAAACACATTAGGAATTGCTTCCATGCCATGCTTATTTCATACACTGACATTGAACAGAAGTATTCAGTCTTGTTTTGAATTCATTTTCAAGTAAAGCACAATTTTATAATATTTAATGACTGTGATAAAATACATTACATCATCGCACATTCACCTACTTAATAGGGCTACTTTACTAAGTAGGGATAACGAAGATAGGGTTAGAACTAGTGCGTTGGCATTGTATTCAGTCCTGGACAAGGAAACGTGTTTGTTTCTTTTCTCTTGATGAGGAAAGAAAATCAAGGTCTAATTTTCACCCTTGTTCAGATCACGAACTAGCTGGGTCACCTCAAAGCTCTCCATTATACTCACCGGCACTGTTAAGAAGTCAGGATTCTGGGGGCTGGGGTTGTGGCTCAGCGGTAGAGTGCTCACCTGGCACGTGTGCGGCCCAGGTTCTATTCTCAGCACCACCTAAAAATAAACGCATTGTGTATAACTAAAGCAAATAAGTAAACATTTTTTTTTTTAAAGTCAGGATGCTGAGTTGCAAGAGAATATGAAAAAGATGATAGATAATCCATGATCTAAGAAAAAGCTGGAGAAACCACAGGGTATGAGGCGAGTGGAGAGAAAAACCAATATTAATTTTAAAGCTTTAGGGGCTGGGGCTATGGCTCAGCAGTACAGCACTCGTCTTGCATGTGTGAAGCCCTGGGTTCGAGCCTCAGCACTACATAAACAAAATAAAGGTATAAAAAAATAATTTTAAGGCTTTAAAGGTGCCAGTGGTGTCCATGTTCACTTCGACAAGGACCTACCTGCTGAACAGCAAAATCAACCACACCATACCTCAAGGACAGGCAAACCCACCAAGCATCCCTCGGCAGCCGGAAGTCCCGGACACTACCCAGCAGCCTCTTGGAGAGGGGCAAGGGGTGGAGCCTACAGAGGCGTGAGGGGTGGAGCTGGTGCATGAGGTGCACAGGGGAATCTTAGGTTACGGTGGCTTCACCGTGACTGAAAGCCTAGACCTGGAGTGCAGGCCGCAGCCCCAGGTAAAGTCTGCTGCCTTTCAGGCAGACTCCCTGGGGCCCAGACCCTACTGGGGATGGTGATAGCTGCGAAGCCTCTGCTGACTGTTGCCAGGTAAAGTCTCTCCACAAAGGGACTTCGTGGTCCCGGGACGTCCACACTACGCCAGCTCTCTGAGTTCCTGGTGGCAATGACTGAGAGGATCATGAAGTTTTTGTCAAAGGATGCTGAAGGCAAACTGCTTTGAGACCCAGAACAAGTGCAACAAATGAGCCACATCCTGCTGTGGTCCATGAGTATATGGAGAAACCATTTTCTGTGTTTTTGGTTTCTTCAGGAAGGCCTTCCAGAACATCAGATTCATATCTTGGGCAGATAGAATGCAGCAGACTTGGGACAGCCCCAACAGTGGAATTTGGCCATGGCCCCAGTACCATGATTATATGTCTATGTGTATACATAAACACATATATATGTACATATACACACATACATCAAGATACATAGATGGATACATAGATATATGGAAATACACATATATAGCCTCTTCAAAAGCACTTTGGAGGACCACTGAATAACAATATATACTAAAAAGCTCCTGCTACTTCTCAATCATAACTCACAATCTACATAATGAGATGATTATAAAAAGTTGGGCGGGGCACGGTGGCACACGCCTGTAATCCCAGTGGCTCCAGAGGCTGAGGCAGGAGGATCATAAGTTCAAACCCAGCCTCAGCAAAAGGGAGGTGCTAAGCAACTCAATGAGACCGTGTCTCTAAATAAAATACACAGTAGGGTTGGGGATGTGGTTTGGTGTTCGAATGCCCCAGAGTTCAATCCTCGGTACCCCCCACCACCCCTGAAAGAAAAAGTTGTTAAAGAAATGATAATTACAGAAAGGAAATTTTATACTTCAAGTTTAAGGAGGCTGATAGGCAGAAATAAACACTAGGATGAATCTAAGAAACAAACTTCACAAAGAAAAGTGTCTCTCCAAATTTCTTCTGCATCTCTTCACTTATGTCCCAAAGGAAATGTTATTCTTTCTCTAGGATATTTTCCCAGGTTATTTGACTCTTGAAACCATTTAGCTGATTTTAACCTCTACTGTGTATTAAAGGCAGAAAGTTAGAGACCAATTACATGGGAATTTCTTACATGCATCCTGTTTTCTCGTGTTTTATTGTTTTTCTTCATTTTGTTTGCTTATGTGTAGCCAAAAGGAACATAAATGTGTGCATGTATCTGAATGATTCATCTGCTAGAGTTGCTAAAACTACATCTTTTAATGGACCAATTATTTGTTGCGGTTAGGATTTGGCTTTACTCAGGTGATGAGAAAGTAGATAAATATTCCAGCAAAGGCTTTATTTTGAAATCTTGCCTCTGGGATTAGAAAGAAAGCCTTGCTCATATTGATATAAGCTTTCAAAATGCATAGAAATTCGTAATGTACCTGCCTCCACCTGTTTATTCACTGTTCATGGTCCTACCTCTTTCAAATGAACTCTAAATGTTTCCTCTTGGTAGCTTATGTGTCATTGCTGAACAACTTGTAAGCAGAGGAAAACACAGTGACTTGGAAATGTGTGAACTGTTCAATAATATGCAATACCCCATGTGGTTCTTTAAGACACATTTGGGACAGAATTTCTGGTTTTGTCCTGCTCTCATTTTTTTGTTTGCTCGGTGTCATTATTTATATTGTTTACATCTATTAACCTCAAAGGTCTTAGCTGACTTAGAAAATGAATAATAGGTGGGGCAAGTAGAAATTCTCAGAAAAAGTCATGCATTTTTCAAAGAGGAAAAACGTGACTATCTTTGGACATCTTCAGTAATTTAAAAAGTACACCCCACTGGTTGAGAAAAAAAATAATTTAAATGATGGCCCCAAGCATGTTCAGACATCATTGGGACATGAAGCAAGTTTTGGAATTGCTAAATACTTCTTAAATTTTTATTTTTAAACAGTTTTTTTTTTTCAATTAAATATTCCCTGTCCTATATCCCATTCTACTTCATATTTAGAATGTTCTCTTGTAGTGACAGTTAGCAGTGCAGCTACATATGGTCACAAAATATTCCACTGGGGTTTTAGGAGCTTAATTTGTGGCATAAATCTCTGTTCTCAGGCCTCTGCTTTCAGACCCCACAAGGCTGTCAAGCCATGCCGGAGGGCAGTAGGACTTAGTTGTAAGTTTCAGCTTTTATAGCGGTTCACATGACTCTAAGACAATTGTTTTTCCACTGGATTTCAGATGAAGCTGTTAGTTCTTCAAGAATCCCCCATCTGGGTTTGCATTAATCTTGGTAATAGGCTCAAATCCTTTCACACTCAGATGCTTTGTCTGCATCTGTAACAGGGTGATGGTGGATGGAACAAATTACTAACTTATTGTTTTCTGGTATCCTTACTTACATTGCAAAATCTTCCATAAAAGATGGTACCTTGTGGGTGGGATTTGTAAAAAGGGCAAAGCAGGAATTGCTCAGAGAGATTAAATATAAACATTTAGTTTTGTATTAAAATGCAGATTTCTAGAAACAATATTATGTGTGTGAGGGAGTTTTAAGGACTAGTAAGGTAAACTTATACATGGGAAAAATCAACTTTTTTAGGAATACAGTTCTATGATTTTTAAAATATACCTTATGTGAACCAAAATCCATCCTTTGATTATATGTGCAAGTACAAGCTTTTAAAAACTCGAACACCCATGTGGCCACTACTAAAATCAAGATATGGGGGACTAGGGTTGTGGCTCAGTGGTAGAGTGCTTGCCTAGCATGCATGAGGCACTGGGTTAGATCCTTAGCACCACACAAAAATGAAGTTATTGTGTCTACTTACAACTTTAAAAATATTTTCAAAAAATCAATATATGGAATAGTTACATCACTCCACAAATTTCTTTTTATGTCCCATAGATGTAAGTCCTCTTGTCTCACCCCAACCCACAGCAAACACTGATCTGATTTCTGTCTCTATAGGTTTACCTTTTCTAGAAGGTCATACAAATAAGATAATATGTAGTCTTTTGTGCCTGACTTCTTTCATTAACAAAATATTTGGTTTTGAGAGTATTCCATGTTCTTATATATATATATTTTATTTTCATTATTTTTTTAGTATCATCTGATTATATAGACATGCCATCATTGTTAAATAAATCATCAGAAGATGAATTTTAAAGTTATTTCTAGTTTTGAGTTATTGTGAAAAAAGATTACTGGAAGAATTCACATACAGATTTTTTCTTTGTGTAGAAAAACATTATCATTATCCTCATGTAAAATGCCTAGAATTCAAATTCATGGACTCTACACTTAAATGTTTAACATCAGAATATACTGCCAAAGTTTTCCAACATGGCTGAGCCATTGTTGACTTCCCACCAGCAAAATATGAGCATTTCATTTACTCCAAATCTTCACCAGCATTTGGTTCTGTCAGGTTTTTGTTTCTTGTTTTTATTTTCTTTGCCACTCTATGTGTGTAGTAATATTGCATTGTGGTTTTAATTAGAATTTGCCTAATGACTAGTGATGTTTTTATATATGTGTATATATGTATAATGACATATGTGTGTATATATTAATACAGACATTGCACATAACTGTATTACACAGTGAGGAAACAGATATGATCAGAAAAGTGAGAGCTTTAGAATCAGGAAGATAATGGTTTGAATTCTGAGTAGTTGATTAGACCTTTCTGTATGCTCCTGTATCCTGACTTATTATGTCATGATAATAATACCAGCCTCATATAATTTTTAGGAGAGTTATATAACACATTTAAAGCACCTACCAGGATACTTTGATCTCCTTTTCCTCTTGGGCAATGCTAACTTTAACATATGAATCTTCTGCAAAAACATTCACATCTCCAAAAATGTCTGATGTCTGAAATTTAAGAAGTCAAAAACTTCATCGCTTGGATGCCAAAGGTGGAAGTGGAGGTTCTAGGAAAGTAAAGGGAAACAAATGTTATAGTGAATATCCAAAGAATTAGTTATTGTTTCCTCTGGGATGTTTTGTATCATCCAGCTCTTATTTTCACCATTTTATTTCTAACTATATGAGACAGGTACTCCTCTCAGTAGTCCATGTGCTTCACAGTGATCACACTGTGTGTTACTTATCTCTGTATCCTTCTGAGTGGATATGTCTGGCTGACGTCACCCAGTACATTAACAGTGTAGTCCTACAATCTCAGGATTGGTAGAGGGAAACAATAGTTTGTCATGAGCTGACAGCAGCTAGTGTTTGGACATTTAAATTTGTGTTTTGTCAGAGGGTTAAGGTTTAGTGTCAAGTTTACATTTCTCTAACTGGTGTTTATGTACTCAGCTTGGCAAGCTCAGATGGAGAGCTTCATGAGACTGTGGGAGTACACATAGTTCTACAGTCCCAAAGAACCCAATTATTGCAAAGAAACCTATTCTTTGAACTGAGGTATAAACTGATTCAAATTCTCAAGCATATGCAGAGGGAGCTTAGATTTTGCTGATTCAATTTAGTTTGTAGATTGACATTGATATACCACATATGTCTTCTTGTGTCAAATCCAGTTTATTTCCTTCATTTTCACAAAAGAGTAAACAAACCACCACAAACTTAAACCCCACCATATTAATACCACAGCAACACAAACCACTTAAAAGCAAATATCGGAGATATACTTATGTTCATAAAAATCCCTGTTTCTCCTGTTCCAGTCAAGTATTCTGCTATATTCTCCTGATTTCTTTCTTTTAACTCTGTAAACTAAACAAACCTGCAAATCTTTCTCTTATTAAAACTAAAAGATTTTTTCCATTTTCTTATAAATAGAATTTTATTTATCTTACCATTTTATTTCTTTTTTATTTGTTCTTACCTTTCCTGTGCATCAATTTTTATTTCATGAATGTTTCAACTCTACTTTCTCTTTTCAGATGTTCTATAGCCCCTTCTTTACATCCTTTGAATACCACTAGATATCTTTATAAAGTATATATATGTATATATATATAAATATAGGCCTAGATTACTTGAGAATGGGGGATACCATATGAACCTAATTTATCAAACAATTGCTTCTTGCTATTAATAGCAAGATCCTTCATAAAGTGAACTTTTCAACTTAAATGCATGAAAATGATTCAAGTCTCTTAACTATGTCCCTAACTATATTTTGTGTGTTTAAGACCAGTATTTTCAAATGCCTTAGAGCTATTCCTCATGGATCTCTTAAAAATACTTTATAATCAAAAATCCCAAATCAAATTAATTAATTTTGTTATTTTATCCTCCTAAAATGGTCCTCAAAGGATTAGTGATAGCCATGTTGATAAGAAGAGATAGACATAACTATGAACACTTAAACAGAGTTTGCTTTCTAATGGCCCAGATACAAATGGCTGTAGAATCTGAAGAGAATTCTGATATTTTTAATTAATATATTTATTTTAATTAGGCATATATGACAGCAGAATGCATTTTGATTCATTGTACACAATTGCAGCACAACTTTACATTTCTATGGTTGTAAATGATGTAGTGTCACACCATATATGCAGTCATACATGTACCCAGGATAATGATGTCCCCCATGCACTCTCCTTATGCTCCCTCCCCTTTGCCCAAAGTTCCTCCATTTTCCCCATGCCTTCCCCTTCCCCATTATGGATCAGCATCCACTTATCAGAACATTCAGTCTTTGTTTTTGGGGATTTGCTTACTTAGCATGATATTTTCCAACTCCATTCATTTACCTGCAAATGCCATGATTTTATTCTCTTATAATGCTAAGTAATATTACATTGTGTATATATACCACAGTTTCTTTATCTGTTCATCTATGGAGGGGCATCTTTGTTGCTTCCACAGTTTAGCTATAGTGAATTGGGCTGCTATGAACATTGATGTGGCTCCATTACTATAGTATGCTGATTTTAAGTCCTTTGGGTGTAGACCAAGAAGTGGGATAGCTGGGTCAAATGGTGGTTCCATTCCAAGTTTTCTAAGGATCTCCATACTGCTTTCTAGATTGGTTGCACCAATTTGCAGTCCCACCAGCAATGTATGAGAGTGCTTTCTCCCCCACATCCTTGCCAACACTTATTATTGTCTATATTCTTGATAACTACCATTCTGACTGGCATGAGATGAAATTTTAGAGTAGATTTGATTTGCATTGCATTTCTCTAATTACTAGAGATGTTGAACATTTTTTCATATGTCTGTTGATCTAATGTATATCTTCTTCTGAGAAGTGTCTGTTCAGCTCTTTAGCCCATTTATTGATTGGGTTGTTTGTTTTTGTGGTGTTAAGTTTTTTGAGTTCTTTATATATCCTGGAGATTAGTGCTCTATCTGACAAGTGTGTGGCAAAAATTTGCTCATAAAACATAGGCTCTCTGTTCACCTCATTGATTGCTTCTTTTTCTGAGAAGAAGCTTTTTAGTTTATGACCATCTATTCAATTTATTAATTCTTGATTTTATTTCTTGCACTTTAGGAGTCTTATTAAGAAAGTCAGTGCCTAATCCGACATGATGAAGATTTGGGCCTACTTTTTCCTCTATTAGGCAAAGGGTCTCTTTAGTATTTCTTTTTAGATTTTATACATTTTGGAGTGGCAATAATATGGTTAATCTAAGTTTAATCCTGTATCACTGATTGAAACTAACATATTATTTGCTAGTTAATGCCAAATTTAAGTTGGAGGCATCAGTAAGTGGCATATCTAAATGAAGAAGAGGAGGAGAATAAAAAGGAGCTATGTTGTTATATATTGCTTTGGGGAAGGGATAATATCACACGTTTTATAATTACAGGATTGGTATTTTTTCTCAGTGCCCCTTTTATTCAGAGCTCATTGCTGGGAAGAGGAATTTGCACAGATATCAAGGCCCTTCAAGAAGCAAATGGATTGACACCACCACTTCTTCTTCTATCTTGAGTTTCCACATTCTTAGATATTGTGTAGATGGATTTTGAGGAATCTATCTACAGTTCATTGGCAGGAAAAGAAAGAAATGCTTTCCTGTTGTCACCTGCAGCTGCTGCCGCCTGCAGCAACAATACCGCGGGAAAGAATTCGGAGGCAGACTGGAAACAAATAGGTTCTTTATTCTGCTTTCTCTTCTGACTTCTCTCTCCAACTCCAACTCCAACAACCCCCTCACAACTCCAACCCTACCTGCTTAAATACTCTTCACCTTAACAAGTATACACATGTCACAGATCAACTTACAGGTGCGTCACACAGTGTTCATGGGCACAGAAAGATTCTTAGTTGATTACAATAAGGTCAGGAGAAAACAATTAAACGCCTCCTCTTTTGCTCTCAGCCAGCCACCATCTTAGCTACCTCCTCATTCCCACCTGCCACACCCCTTCCAAGCCAAAAAAAAAAAATGACAAAGATCTGATGAAAGAAGAGGAGCATGAACTGAACACTGGACTCAAAGCCAGTGTTTGTCTGTTGTATAGAGTTATACTTGTTTACCTTGTCTGTTGTATAGAGTTATACTGAGTATAGTGTGTCATTGAGTCCTGACACCTTCTGTGACCCAGTTAAGCTAGAACAGTAGTAGACATTTTTGGCAACAGTGGCTTAACCCAATGTACCAGGTGGATGAAACTTGATAAGATAACATATTAGTGATTAAGTGCAGCATTTGGGTCAGACAGTTGCCTTCAAAACCCATTTGGGGATGAGACCTATATACTGGATTGACCCACCCAATATATAGGGATCCTAGTATTACATTATTACCTCAGATTGTTACAATGATAAAACATGTTGTGAAAAGGCTTGGAATAATGTCTGGTATACATAGTAAATACTATAAAAATATTTTTTTAAATAGAAGAAAAACTCAGGAATCCAATGGTATAGTAAACTTGATCAAATATGTTGTTGTAATAGTTGGACTGTGTTCTCTCTAAAGCCAGAGTTGGCCAGGTGCGGTGGCACACGCCTGTAATCACAGCACTTGGGAGGCTGAGGCAGGAGGATCGCGAGTTCAAAGCCCAGCCTCAGCAGTGGTGAGGCACTTAGCAACTCAGTGAGACCCTGTCTCTAAATAAAATACAAAAAAGGGCTGGGGATGTGGCCCAGTAGTCGAGTGTCCCTGAGTTCAATCCCTGGTACCCCCCCCCAAAAAAAAAAGAAAAGAAAGCCAGAGTTGTTTTGCAGAGATTAAAATATGTAACACTATGCTTACCTAATAAATAATACTCAGCTCTTCATAGTTTCAATTTAATTATTGTGTGTACATGGATATTTTGAAAATTAGAATCTAAAATAACTCTGATGTTTTATTTAAGAGCAAAACCGAAGTATACTCTGACAATTCAAACAAGTTTTCCCAGAAATGATATTTAAACTAATTATGCAAATGTACATGCAGATGTTTTGATAGTGTTACATAGTCTGTGCCTTTGGGCTTGTGTGTACAAGTACTCAGATGTATGTAAGTCTGGCAAGTTGTAATCCTAGTTTATAATCAACAAGAGCCCCCAAAATTGAACACTTTTCAGAGTCCTACCCCATCAGAAATGACATATCACATTCATCCCTCTGCCTTATTTTGTGGCCTGAAATTGGGCTTTGTCCCATCTTGTTAACCTCAGAGATACTATCAGACATTTGCTCATACCCTTTCACTAAAACTAAAAATTACTTTTCTTTTTTTAAAAAATGCATTTTGACCCCTCCCAGTAACCATGATGAAATAGCAACAAGAGGGAAATAAACAGTGTTAGCAAATTCAAACGTAGTGTTTTCTTTTAATTGCTTCAGACACCTGAAAGACTGAAAGAACTATTATATTCCTAGACAGGGCTGGCCTTTGTAGGAAAACCAGTCTTGTAAACTCATGAGATTTATGTATTTAGTAATCATGCTAAACAGATCATTGTTGTAAAATAAAAACAGGGCATCTTTTACACCTGAAATATAAATGAAATATTAGTTTTGTAAAATATGAGAACCTGAATTATGGCAAAAACTTCTTTTATTATCTTATTCATTCAGTGTTCATTTATTCAACAGCTTAGATCTGTGTAGTATGGCCACAACTCTAAAATGAACCCAAAAAGTAACCAATAATGACCACAAAGTCTATATCCTCTTTTTAGCTCCTCACTGAACACTTTCCTACTATTACATTAAATCTAATTCTACAAGTTTGAGACCCAGGTTTCTCAAGCCTTTCAGATTAGAATTCATTTTTATTTCAGGAGGGTAGGTGTTGTCAGGTCATCACCTGATTAGATTTAATAGTGCAGGCAGAAAAATAAAGCATCTCAAAAAAAGCAAGGGGTCATTGAGTTTAAGTAACAGTTTACATTTTAGTAAGATAATACTGAAAAAGTATTTTTGTAGTCACTAAAAATAGGTTAAACCATGCTTTGAATAATTTTAACACATTTTAAGAAGTTTCCATTAAGAAATATTTGAGGAAACTGGTTTAAAGTGGTGAATTTCTGGTGTGTTCATCAACTTTCCATCATTGTGACAAAATACATGAGAAAATAATTATAAGAAGGGAAGCTTTATTTCCAGTAATGGTTTCAGACATGTTCACTTGCTACTTTTACCCTTAGACCTATGGTAAGACAGTATATAATGGAAAAGAAAGCATGATGGAGAAAATTGCTCACTTCATAGTACCTAAGAGGCAAAGAAGGGGAATGAAGGAAGCAAGATTTAAATATCCCTTTCAAGGGCATGCCCCCAATAACCTAACTTTCTTTCATTAGACTCTACCTTCTAAAGATTTCACCACTTTTTAATAGTGTCACAGGTTAGCAACCTACTTATGGGCCTTTTAGGCACATTTAAGATCCAATTCATAAGATTATACAAGTGAAAACCACTTTTATTCAACAACTGTAACTATGTTGTGTCTGTGGTTCTAACCCGAAAACACTGTAAAATCTACCCACCCAAGTGCTTACCAAAATGTTATGCCTTTTTAAGTCAGAAAATGCAAGAAAAAATCTATATAATGTGGAATATTTTGAACAAATAAGTTGAATCCTAGTCTACGAGTTTGTTGAGTTATTTTAGGGAGACTCTTCCATTTATGTTAATTTAATCTAATTTTAGTGTCCCAAAGGAGAAGGCAAAAGATAACTCTCCTCTTCCTCAACTTCTTTCTTCATTTTGCAGCTAATAAACATTTGAGAGGATCTATGAAGTACTTTTTCTTTTCTCTAAGTCTGCCCTTCCGTGACAGAAAAGGAAAAAAAAAAAAAACTGTAAAGGCATAGCATAAATACAGAGACAGCTAGAAGCATAGGAACCAAGACAAAAGCCAATGCTTAACCTAAAATGTGCAAGAATAAAGATGTGACAAAAGTGGTGACAGGCACTTGCCAGGTGAAACCTGATTTCAGAAATCATGCCTCAATAGTATAAAGAAATGCTGGGATTCTTAATTTTGTGTGGTTGAGGAAAACTCCAGAAATTCAGTTGCACAGTCTATCACAAACTGATATGAATATTGGACATTTCCTCCACTGATGAACATTGTAGCAAATAGCACTCCAAAAAGTTTAAGGGCAGGACAAGAAAACTAATGATGCATTGATTATATCATTGATCATCATTGCTCTAGTGTCTCAAAATTATCTTTACTACATCTGGGTAGTATTTTCTTCCCTGTGGTCACTTATGGTATTTAGAACATAAATGAACATCAGTATACAGAGTAAACTCACTATGCTTTGTAAACTTAAAATTGTCCTTCCTCCAAAATGTGAAAAAAAAAAAAATCAGGTACAAAGCACTTTTTATTCCTCACTGATTTTGTTATTAACAACATCCAAATTACTTGCTCTTTTACAAGAATCATCAACATTTTACACTTACTTGTACAAGCATAATAATCACACACTTTTCTTCCTTGTTATTTTTAAAAGTATTGGAGAAATCACCAAAGATTATTGAATTGTGAACCCTGTGTCATATAGTCTCATCACATTCATTTGCACTCTGAAAGATTATTTGAGTTTGTATTACTTTTATTATGTTTCTTGTTTATGGGACTTGGACCAAATATAAAGATGTTTCTAGGCACTTACAACTGATTTGTTAAAGATGATTAAATGGGAAGGCAGGGAGTCAAAATGAAAACTTCTTATTAGAATGTTTATGAAATTTATATTTGATTGCAATTTTAATATCTTTAACATTTAACAGCACACTGCCAGAATACAAAGTACATTATACATCATGAGGTCACTGTGTAAATAGTAGACTTTCATTAACACAGGCCTTGGGTAAACTGGCATAGATGACATTTGGCTTTTCTATTCATAATTTTTTTGCTTTCTCTGAGACTTGGTACAGCTGGTATTCCTTCTGGCCTTGAGCACCCCTGTGTGCTCTCCACCTTTCTATTGTCCCACACTTGCTGCCTTAGGAAATGTCTGATTTCTGTTTTCAGTTTTCATCTCTTTGTATGAATTTAGGTCTAGGTGTTACTCATATTGTGGAGGCAAAATTGATTGATTGGTCTCCTACTTAAAGTATTTCAGGCATCACTGAAGGTGGGAGAGGGGGCAGAGGGCCTTCCCAGTGACCTTATGTGTGAGGCCAGCCTTGACAGGAACTGAAGTAGTCCAACAACGTGTGTGAGAGAGTATGTGTGCTGGGGGGGTGGGGGAATCTGAACCAAACTTATCAAATATGAATAATCTTTGATAGAATTGAAATTTTTCATAGAATTTTTGCATCATAATTCATAGGCTGAAAGCCAGATTTGTATATTTCCTGTTAGCGTCACTAATTTGATGCAGGAAAACTATTTTGCAAACTCACCTAGCATTTCTGAGTTTTCAAAGTGAATTTGCTCATCCTCTCCATCTGCCCATCATTAAGCTAGGCAACTGTACAAAGTGTTTGGGTCAAGGAGTGATTTTATATCCCTGAAAAAGATGTGGCTGTATGTGTGCAAGCAACAAAGAAATTAGTGGGGGAAAATTAATGGGTAGTGTAAGACAGACAATCATCTCACTCTAAGGAAATATCAATTAAATAATTTGCTATTTTCAAGGTAACCAACTGCTTTGCATAGACTATATACCAGAACACATATTACATGAAAATATTATTTTTATACATTTGTAAAAATCTGAATCTGATCATATTACATCATTGATCTGAATACTTCATAAACTAAACTCAGTCTCTATTTTTCAAATCTCATCTCCAGATTTGATTTAGCCCATTACACACTTACTTGAGTCCATGCTACTCAAGTGTGACAGGGTGGTATAAGCTCAGAGCTAATAGTTTCTAAGGCAGTCAGGGAGTACAAAAAGCTTCTGAAGCAAGCAAGACATACACAAAGCAACAAGATGAACTTCATGAATCTTGCTGGGGTTCCAAAACCTTCTCAAGAAAAAATACTTTACACAGTAAGGATTTTAAAACATTGTTTGTATACAAATGTAGGTATAGTTTGTAATAGAATGACATGATAATTTTTATAAGAAAGCAAAACACTTGAAACAAATTTCACTTTTGTGAAAGTTTTTTTCCATCCTCACCAAAAAACTTGTATAATATTTTGAATCCTTCTCCTTATGGATATTTGGGGACAGACATCTGAGAAGCATTTTATAAACTATATCAGATTATTCACAACTTCCTGAACATTCCAAACACTTGCCTGCCTCTGTGCTTTTGCTCATGAGTTCCCTCTACTTGAAACTGTTGACCCATCTTATTTTCCTAGAAAAGCCGTACTTTAACTTTAGGTCTGTGTCAAAAAAAAAAAAAAAAAAATTCTGCCCCTCCCTTTAAGATTATTTTGAATACATCTAATTCTAACTTTCAGAATAAATCCTTCATAACCTACTTCTCCCTTAGCCATTTTATGGACA
Organism: Tamias sibiricus; assembly: GCA_025594165.1. NCBI lineage: Eukaryota > Metazoa > Chordata > Mammalia > Rodentia > Sciuridae > Tamias > Tamias sibiricus. Next base: position 49,995,503 of record CM046664.1, read on the forward strand.
ATTTTGTTAATATGTACCATATTACCATTTCATAAAACCTATTATGGACTAAGGGACTCTGCTTGGACAACAATCCACCATTCATTAGGTTGAAAATATGCTCATTTATTCATTGGAAATGGGTTAAAGAAAAGGTACAAAGAGAGGGATTTCGAAGGCTTATTCTTACCTGTGCCTACCTTTTCTCTTTGGCATAATTGGGTATCTACACTGTTCCTCTCTTTGCTATTTATTTGCATCATCTATTCTCCCTCCATCTCACTCCTGTTTCACAACATCATTGATCACATCTATTTATCTATCGACAACACAGCAAGATGAAGCTGTGTTCTTTTCCAAACAGCATAGTACAACAAAATGGAATGTAAAGAACCACTTCCACTTTCCTAATTGCACAGCCTGCATTACTCTGTATCCATTCTCCATTCCACTAACCCCTGTGGTTTCAATAGAAGTTTCACTAACATGTGGTATTTAAACACTCGTGCTTAAGAAATGTGTAAACTTCAACTAATTAATTAATATGAAACTCATGGGCACCATTTGGGGACTGTATAAAAATTATCCATTAGAAAATGGATAAACATGTCCATTAATCACACATTCTCCCAATAATATATTACCACACAGAATCTCTGTAACCAATGAATTTCTTTGGTTCCAGGTAGAGGTGTTTTAAGGTAACATGTTGAGCCATGAAAGACTAGTTACTCATTACAGCTAAGAAAAATATACTGTGTCTTTGTTACTGACAGGATAAAGTCAGGGAATTCTTCAATAAAACTAATTAATGCTGTTTTGATTCCACCTACAAATGTCACTGGTGTAACATTTGTAGTCATCTTAAGAAAATGTAGTCATTCCAAGCATAAAAAAACAAAATAAAGTACTTGTGAAATAAATAGTCAAGTAAATCAGTATGATAAACTTCTTAAAAACATATTTACTGATAAAAGAAGGCTTATAATATCACATAGGCTGTGGTGATAATTTTAAGTAATCACTGACTTATTAACTTCAAAAGACTTGCATGGTCATCTAATTGAACTCTTCTTCAACTAAAGAACTACCCAAGATAGATCATTTTTTTCTATCATTCTATTGAATATATTTGAGAACAGAGATTTTGCAGCTTCCTTCAGTAAATCAGCATGAGGTAGCTGAGTCATACCTTCACTTTGCAGAGTAACAGTTGATCTGCACTGCAGAGGTTGGAACTGGTTTATTCCCTCCTTGCCACAGAAAATAACAGCGGGGAGGAGAATGGGCTACAAGAATGAGAAGGAAAGGTGGGGCTATCCCCTATGGAAAAAGCTGGGTTTTACTTGAGCTGGTGAAGCTTGTTACTTGGAAGAGTTCAGAGCATGTTTGGCACTTGTCAGGGATAACTAGATCTGATTTAAATATATGAGCACTGCTACCCACTGATACTACTACCCACTGTCATTGGGGGATGTGATTACACACCCAGGCAGCTCATGCCTCATGTGTCTAACTTCGTGAAATTACCATTACATGCAAAACTGCAATTTGGATCAGTGAGGCTTTACTGGTAGCTTGAAATGCTTCCTTCTGGGGAATCCTGGTTCAGTTTGCAAGACTGTGACCTCTGAATATCTCAAGACAGTCTTAGTCTTTTGTGGAGCATAGCACACTTGAGATAATGAGGAGCCCCTTGGAAATATGTACATAATTCAAATGCAACTGTGTATACAGCTAGAGGAAGTGTGCAGACCCCTTGGTGCCTGTTGGCAAATGCCTGAGTCACCTCCAACCACTGACATTACAGAAACTAGCAAATACAGCTGGCCTGACACAAGGCCATAGTTTTTCGGGTTTCTTTTCTCCCCCCACCCCCATTTTTCATTTCTTTCCCTCATTTTAGAAACAGCACCACTAGGAGCAGGGACTTTCGCATATACAGTAAAAATGTACAGTATCTCCAATGCAAAGTTGGACATGTGCCAGCCCCCTCCCCCTCCCTACCCAGAAGCATCTTCATTTGAATTTAAAGGGGTGGATGAGTGACAGCAAGACTCTGTTCTCCTTCTGACAGGGCTTTGGCAGATCATTGGTTGTCATCAAACCTATTCCATTTCTTGCTCCCTGCCAGGATTTCCACCTACATGCCTGATGGCAATTAGTCCCTTGTAGGTGCTAATGAATAAAACGCAGCACGTAGACTTCACAGGGATGAAAAAGCCCACGATCCAGATCCAGAGAGTCACTCCAAGAATCAATTCCCCCACCCTAGTCCCCCCTCAAATGTAGCTCTCACTCTGTCCAGCCACATGCTGGAGCCAGCCAGCTCCCTCCCGCCCCTCCCCCCTTCCCCCTTCTTCTGAGCATTGGGGCACGGGATATAGAAAGTAACTATCTGATGAGGATGTGACTAAACAGAAATCAAGATTTTGAAACAGGAAATATTACCTGTTTTTCTACTATTGTCATAGGCCATGGTGGTAGCACTTTAGGACAGTCTGGGTTAAGGCATTTGAGCTGAATCTGCAATCCCAAATACACTTTTAAGGAAGGAAGCATTTAGAGACCTGTGTGAAGAGCACTGTGCACTGAGAGGGAAGTGGGGGACTTATCGTGGTTCTCAAGACTTGCTGATTGATAATCAGATGTTCCCAAGCAGCATTTAAAAGTCCAGACTCCCTAAACCTATCTCTGAAGATTCTTGGTTAGGAGAGCTAGAGAAGAACATAAAACTCTAAATGGTAAAAACTCTCCCCAGATTAATCTAATACTCATACTAGATAAGTCCTGTCTCCTGATTAACTGACCTCCTGTGGGCCATACAGCCCAAAATACTCCAGGCCTAGGTGTTGACTGAAAGATTCTCAAAATTTGTTCTCAAGTTGGGTGCAGTGACTCATGTCTATAATCCCAGCAGCTCAGGAGTCTCAGACAGAAGGATTGAAAGTTTGAGGCCAGTCTCAGCAACTCAGGGAGGACCTATGCAACCTAGTGACATCCTATTTCAAATAAAAAGGGCTAATTACGCGTCTGAGTGGTAAGTGCCCCTGGATTCAATTCCCAGTACCAAAAAAAAAAAAAAAAAAAAAAAATGGTTGTTCTCATTATACATTATAACTTTTATAACTTTTCTGTGGTTAAAGCACTAAAAAAAGCAAACAACTCATATTTTGTAACCTGACTGTCTATCAGAGATGTGTGAATGTTTAAAGATTCTTTTGAAATTGAAGCTATGGGTGATTTAATTTTTTAAAATAATTTTATCATAATATCCAAATTGTATACTTTTAGTGATTAATGAGCACGCATTTCTAATAGTAAAAAGGCAAATTTTTACTTTTATAGATCTATCTGTATTCTAAGAGAAACTAGTTTTCTCCCAGAAAAAAAAATCAATATAATTAAGATTCTTTAAGTTCTATGTGCTTTAATAAATGTACTTAAAGACATTACATAGAAAAAGTATACATGGACCTCACCAGACTGTCACTTTAACAGTCCAAAGGGTAAAAGAGATTAAGAACCCCTGATATGCCAAGGATCAGTTCATTATTCATATTTTGCGTGCACACAAGCATTGTCTTTCTAGGATCTCAGAACACATTATCAAATAATTGCAGCTAAAAGCCTTGGAGTGACATGTGCTTGCAGCTCGGTCTCCTCTGAGGGCAGCAAACCGAAGAAAGTGACAAGAAAGAAATTTTTTCTTCCAGTTTTCATGAGCCCCAAAGGTTAAGATAGTTTGAATTAAGATTCCCTAGAGCATTCAAACTCCATCATGTTTATCAGAAAGAGAACTTAATCCAAACCCTTTGAGGTTTGTCCTTCTCTAGTCAATATCTATTTCGGCAAAACAATCATGGTTCTAAAGTATAACAGTAAAGCAAGAAAGAAAAGAGAGATTTTTCTTTCTGATAGTGAAATGGGCAGGTGCAGTTGGGACTGAAAAGCCATAATTAAAACATTGTTCATCGGAAGCACTGTAGACGTCCATGCAAGACTGCACAAATCCCCTGCCCCTATCCCACACACAAGAGTTCAAGGTTTTGGCAGGAAAGGAAGCTGATGGTGCCCTGCCATTCAAGAAACAGAGCCCTGGAGCCTGAACCTTAGTACTCTGGAGGCATACATGGAGGAAATTCTACACTGCTGAACCAGTAAAATTGGTATGAGCAAAACCCCATGCACTTTAGACAACATAAGAAAAAAAAAATGTGTCTTACTTAATTGGACATGCAGATATGTGGTGGGTTTATGCATATATTGGATTTTTAGATTTTTCATCCAATAAGTATTGTTATTTCTGTAATATAGATGAGAAACTAAGTCTGAAAGATTATGTGTTTTATCTAATGTCAGACTCGAAAGGACTTTATTTTTAACTGGCTGAATTCTAGGGTAGATATTGACTACATTTATATATGATCATATTAGAACAGGTAGAATGGGCTAGGAAAATTCCTGGCACACCCTCTGATCCCATACTTGTGTCAGACCTCATAAATCCATGTTTGTGTTGTTTCCTTCCTGGCCCAGAAAGCTGCTCCCTGGAACAATTTAGGAAATCACTACAAATCAACTGGATCTAGAACATAGGTGACACCTAGATCCCAGAGGAGGATAAGTACCTGGGATAGGGTAGGAATGTGGAGGAGACAGGCAAGGGCTGGCAGATGGAGATCTCCTTCCTTCCTGGTCTCTTAGCTTCTTCCCCAGGCTCTGTGGTGAGAGAAACAATTCTGTAGGAACTCTTTATACCCCTTAAAAGATCACTTAAATAACTGAGGAAGTACTATTCTCTGATAAGTTTGTCATATTAACTATCCTATAGAATCATTTATGGGCTTTAAATTCTAAAGAAATAGATTGCTTAAACACAAAGGATTTAATCTCTGTGGAAACAATGACTTACTCCCTGACTAAAGGTTAAGGCAGATTTCTTTCTTTTTTAATTTTTTTAATTTTAATTTTTTTTTCATTTGGTAGCACTTTCCCACATCCCTTTGTGGGTAGCTGCCTCCTCTGCATATGCGTAAACCAGCTGTCCTTTGGAATGACATAGGCCCCCACAGTGTCATGGGGTAAGACTAGTGGGAGTTGACTAAACCTTGAACAGCTATGGTAGGTGGGGCTACTAGCAACTGTGGGCCAGGTAGTACTTTGCCAGGGTTCAGTGCCAGAAGGCCAAGGCCTTTGACCTGGACTGCCATCTTTCAGGATGCAGGCCAAGGATTGTGGAGGCCTAATATAGGCAGGGAGTCAATCAGGATAACTTAAGAGGGGGGAAAAAAAAGACTCTGCCTTTGCTCGAGTTCTCCAGATTGGCTCTCCAGATGGCCCTCTCTTCTCTGGTAAATTATGCAACAAGCTGCTTCAGCCGAGTTTTGCAGACCTGGATGATCTTGAACTGATTTCAACAAACGGGCGGACTTGTAGGGTTGCAGGGCTTTCTCCTAGTCCTTTCATCCGAGAAAGAGCACTGTGGAAGGAAAAACAGATAATTCCTTGTGCAAGTCATAGAAATAGAGCAACACACATGCAAAAAGTGCCATTGCTTTGTGTCTGCCTTTTTAAAAGAATTGGTTTTGAAGATGTGAAGAGGCTGTCTTATTAGGAAAGGTTAGAGTTCATCACCCTTACTCCACAAAGAGATATTTAGCCTGGCATATTCTCACTAATTAAATGACAGAATCACTCTCTAGTAATGCTGCTAGAAAGGAAAAGGTAGAAGAGTTTCTTTTCAGCATAAAGAGGTATGAAGGTCTCACTCCCTATGCTATTAACATTTCCTGGAACCAAAATCAATAGTGCATGCAAATGAATCTCTGATTATTTATTTGATTTGCAGGATGTCTCCTCCTACTGCACCCTCATGGTTGAGGAGGAATGGATTAGCTCATCAGGCCCGGACTGCTCTCAGTACTGAAGACTGGGTGAGGGTGGGCAGTAGGTGGCAGGGCCACTCTGTGCCTCCCCCAACCCCAGCAGGATCACAGTCCTGATACAGCTGCTTCCTGTCCCTACAGAAAGTAGAGGTTCTAAGGCTAGATTTGCTATTGAGGATGGAGGAAAGCAAGGTGGGAACAGGAGGCAGAGTCAAAAGGCAGCACTGGGAGCAGATGGGGGTTGGCTGAGCCCAAAGCTAAAAAATGGGGAGTTTTAGGAAGGGGGAATAACCCATTAAGAAGTGCAATTTGGGAACCAAAAATAGAAAGTAAACAAATAGAAATTTGTCATAGCAAAATTATTTCTTGAGATGATAAAAATATGAAAAAGCCAAATTACAATTCACTTAATCAAACATTCAATCCAAATTTATTAAGGCCTTTCAGACCTTGAACTATGTGTTGGAATGCAAATAAGAACAAGATATAGTTTCTGCTCAAGGTCTAGTAAACTGTGAGCCTTTTAATAAGGAATTAAAATAGAACAAGAGAAACTGTCTAATAGAGAAACATTGGGGGACACAGAGGGAGAACTGACAGTGGGTGGAGGTTAGAGGAAGCTCAACAGAAGAGGAGCTACTCTTAGTAGATCAGGAAGTTGACTAGAGTTTCTCATATGACAAGGGGGAAAGCTGTTCTCTGTGCAAAGAGCAATAAAGGGCAACATCATGGATGAAGGAATGGAAGAAGTTGCTCTGTGTGTGTGTGTGTGTGTGTGTGTGTGAAAGTGATACTTCTGAGACATCCATGCTGACAGAGTATAGGCAATGGAGACAGAAAGTGGTCAGAGACTTCCTGGATGTGGAAAGAGGTTTGTATAGGATTAACAAAGTATCTTACATGTTATACTAAGAAATTTGTGTTTTCTTTTGAAAACCTTTGAGTTTTTATTAGAAAGAGTTGAGGAGACAAAGTAGTATGATTAATAAAAGTTAAGAAAAGTACTTTTGGGAAAGTATCTGTGACTATTTAAATCCTGGTACCCCAAACCACAGCTCCCCTAGTTTTCTTCCAGCACAATGTCAATTATTATCTAGTAGAGTAGGGACTGGTTCATTTGCTGACTCCAGATATAACTCCAAATATAACAGATGATGTGATTATTAATTATGCCTCTGAAAAGAATGATACTAACCTAACAGGGAAGAAAATGCTGTGTGAATAATTTTCATACATCCATTTATTTATTCATACACAATTTACAATCCTTTAGGAATACATCCTACAAGTCAAACTGGCACTAATAAGTGATGATAAATATTACAATCTTGTTCTTTGACCCCTTGAAGCTTTTGGGGAAAAAATAAACATGAAAGTAAACATATGATTAGAAATCATATTACATCAAATAAAAGACAAGACCAGAAAACCAAAGGAGAAAATAACAGGGTAGAGGGAGGGGGCCAATTTTACATAATAGGTTAGTAGGAGTTTCATGAAAAGGGGAAAATCTGTAGGAGGTTGGGAAAAGGATGTGGTATAGAATGAGGGAAATAATGTTAGAAAAGTAGGGACCAAAGTATACATGGCCTTGTATACTTTTTTTTTTTAAGGAATGAGTCTGTTATCCTACATAGAAATGAAAGCCATTAGATGGGATAATTTGAGTTTTTAAAAGATGCTTCTGACAATAGTGTAAAAGGACCAGAGGAAAATAAGATTAGGCGTGGAAAAGACCAGCTAGAGGGCATGGCCCAGAGAAGCGATAATGGTATCTTTGAATAGAGTCTCAAAGAGGAGAAATCAAATAAATGTATTTCTGAGGATCCAAACAAACAAAAAATGAATGAGAAGACATTCTGTTTACACTGAAGGAAATTATATCAGTAGAGTTAGTAAGTAGGTGATGAAAAAAACTGAGAAGCTGATAGGAGATGATGTAACCTAGAGATGAATAGAAATTAAGCAAACAGATACCCTCATCCGTCTCAGCTAAAGGAACCAGGTGAGAAGATGGTATCACTGGAGGTTCTGTAGTTATGAAAGCCATGGCATCTACACAATGATAGGGTTCTAATGCCCTAGACTACAAGCTTCTTGAAAAAGATATTTGGTCTTCTTCATCTTTTGAATAGTTAGTGGAGAATAACTTGGGGAATAAGCTCAATAGCATACTAGTCTGTCAATTAACAACTGCACAAACTTTTGAAGTCTCCATGTGTTTCCTCATCTGCAAAAGATTATATAAGCTACCATCTCTTAAGGATGTAGTCAAGCTGGGCGCGGTAGCGCATGCCTGTAATCCCAGCACCTGGGAGGTAGGCAGGAGGATCGCGAGTTCAAAGCCAGCCTCAGCAATGGCGAGGCACTTAGCAACTCATTGAGACCCTTTCTCTAATAAATTGCAAAAAAGGGCCGGGGATATGGCCCAGTGGTCCAGTGCCTCTGAGTTCAATCCCTGGTACCAAAAAAAAAAAAAAAAAAAAAAAAAAAAAAAAAGAAGGATGTAGTCAAGATTTAATTAAATAATATGTGTGTGTGTGTGTTGGGAAAACAAACTGTAGAGAGACAGTTTGTTCTGGAGGGAGTGAAAACTGAATGGGAGGTGTTAAAGGGGGAAACTTCAGCATGCACAGTGACAAAGCAGGGAGAGAAAGGCAAAGCAGTGTCATCATCAATACCTAGTCTGCCAAGCTCCAAAACAACGTAGTTTCTTTGATTCTTTATCACTCAATCCTACTGTCCAATCAAAATCCTAACAACTAAATCTCATAAAGAGCTCTCAATCCCATTCTTTCTTAGACTTTTCATAACTCAGTCACTTTATTACTGCTATGTCAAGAGTTTTCTTTCATCAGTAAAAAGAGAATCCTCAAGTTCACATAATTTTTGGATTTCCCTCAGGGGAAGAAAATGATCACAAGACCAACAAAGGACAGAGATTAAGAAAGCTGACTACGATAGCAGAGAATATCTTCCAGCTCTTACTCTGTCAATCTAACAATCCAAAACTAAGTTCAGTGAGCTATATAAAGTTGAAGTCCAATCCTTATCAAGATCAATAATCAGTAGATAATGAGGGTAGGAAAATTGAGTGTGGTATTCCAATTTCCAGGTGATGGTTATTTTTAACATGTAGTGGTGATTTTGTGATCCAGGTAAGGGCATTCAAGTAAAAATTTGGGAATACTGAATGCAGAATCTATGCCTAGATATAAATAAACTGACAGCAACAAGTGGGAGAGAGAGCTATTGATCTTAACTGATGTGATGGAGCAATGACATGGATACCAGAGACTAGAAAGAAGATCATGAAAGGACGGACACCTAAAACCTGAGCAGAGATCACAGAGGCAGGAACACAAGTTCCAATACACACAGTAGTCCAGAATCAGGGCACCAGAATATTTTCAGACTTTACTTTCTAGAGTCAAATAGTGTTATCACCTGGCCCAGGTTTTATTGAACCAGGTTCTGAGCTGGTAAAAACCCTAATTGTGCATGCTGAGGTAGGACTGGGACAGGCTGGGATCGACACTAACAGGTCCCTTTATCTTTATTCTCCCTTTAGTTCTATTCCCTCTTACTCAAGGATATTAGAGTGCTCCTCCTCCTAAGACACATGGTGATCACACCAGTTTTGTGACTTAAATTACTTAACAAATTTCCACTGCCTGGAGGATAAATCCATACTCATAGCATTGTGTACCAGGCACTAAACAACGTGAGTCTAACTTGACTTTTCAATCTTTATGCTCCTCATGTTCTCTCTATAATCTTGAAAATAGAGCCATACTCTTTCTCTTAAACTCATTAAACCCACATCATGCCATTGTCATTGTCACTGAAATTTCCAGGGTTGCAATGCTTTTATTTCTACTTTCTCTGTAGAAGAATTTTGTCCATATACCAAGGTTCTGTTAATCATCAGTTTTTTCCCCCAAACACGGATTAGCATTGATTAATTTTTTACCTGTTCTTTTTTGTTTTTGTTGCTTCTTACTAATATAAAGATGTATTTGTTTTGAGTTCACATTGTTTCAAAAAAGGATTCAGAACTTAGTTGTAAAATATAGCATAATAATATAAATATTAGTATTTTGAGAAAAAGAGAAAAAAAACAACCCGGGGACAAAAATGCAGCCAGGAATGGGACTGATTCAAACATACCATAGAGCCCTTAACAGCTGCTAAGAGGTGGGCCACAAATTTAACATTAAGCTTTCCTACATTGAAGATGAGGAGAGAAATATATGCTGTTGTGCCATTTCTTCTACTCATAAAACAAAAACCAAACTATTGACTAATAAATGCAGAACTATTTGTCATCCACCAAAAGAGAATTCTCCCGAGAGATCACTCATAACGAATAAATTGTATAATGTAGCAGAAAACACCCTCAAAAACATCTCCACAGGAAATATAACTATTAATATTCTAAGGTGTGCCTTTAGCATTGACAGCACATCAGTGAAGTGTAATATGTCAAAGCAGTTCTATGGGGCAGGCTAATTCAGATTATATATTTTTGAATTTCTCAGAATTGGTCTAAAAGGGAAATAGTTATTTGGAGTGAGATATTTGAGAAATTATCCAATTTCTCAGCCTCCTCAAATTTAAGGCACATTTTTGCATAATTTTCCATTTCTTGGTGTTTATAGCCTTTTACTTGGGTCTCATAGTTAAAGAATTTCCAGGGGAAATAGATTAACTATCCTTTGGCCACCCTTCATATGTATTGTTTTCCTCATACACTTGGAATCAGATAGTTTATGGTTCCAAGGACAGAAGTTTATGTCTTAGTATATAGTTCAGTAGCTAGTTAAGGGTAGGAATGGCATCTCCTGGAGAAAAACTAAGTCACTTATCAAGAACATATAAAAGACTTTAATTGAGAAGTGCAATAAAAAGAAATCATTGGCAGAATGAAATTTGTTTTCAGAAAATAATTTTTGAAAACTCACTGAAAAATAAAAATGAACCACCTTAGTCTCAGGATTCCTCTTGGTTTTGTGTGATCCAAATAACTTCTCTTATAAAATAGAACACCGTGAGTAAATCACCCATATAATGCCCTAGCTTTAATCAGAGGCTAATTCTTGTGTGCTCTAGAGAATTATGTCAAGCTAAATAAATGAAATGGCTTGTTGAATGAGATTGCCAATGATACATTAGTTAAACATTAAGGAACTTTCATTTTAGATGATAGTATTTGCAATGGTTTAGATGTCAAATATCTCCCAAGAGTGTATGTGTTAAAGGCTTAGTCTCCAGTGTGGTGCTATTGGGAGGTAATGGAAACTTTAAGAGGTGGGGCTTAGTGGGAAGTCTTTAAGTCATTGGGAATGAGCCTTTGAAGGGAAATGTGGGACTTTGGCCCCTTCCTTATTTTTTAATTTTTTTGTTTTTTGTTTGTTTGTTTGCTTCCTGGCTACAAGATGAGAAGTTTTACTTCTGCCAAACTTAATGGGCTTCTTCAACACAGGCCCCAAAACAATGGAGCTAATCAACCATGAAACAAAATCTCTGTAACTATGAGTCAAAATATACCTGTTTTATTTATAAGTTAATTATCTTAGATATTTTGTTATAGTGATTGAAAGATGACTAACACATCATCTAGGACCTTTTATCCTGGCAATAATTAGACAGTAGTGCCCATACTTTTCTGCTTTGAAAATTGACCTAAGACTTTGAATGGTTCAGATTTTAATTTGTGGGCAGGCAGAGTGATGCAGGAAATCATCTATTTACCAACTTCCTTCCAGTGATAATCCCCCAAATAATGCCTATCTTAAAACAAACTTGTGTATTAATGAAAATCTACATCAAATGCCAGAGAGTAAATTTCTCAACTCTTGGGATAATTGCTCAGTGTTTGGCTATAGCATTTAGGCTTTGAAAATGTGGTAACCCAGATAAAGCTGCAATAAAAACAACATCATCTTGTGCTCAGGTGTTTATGTGACACAGTGTGTTTTGATGCCATAGTCCCACTTTCTAAAAATCCATTTAAAATAAAAATCTTTAAAACCTATTAGCATCACTGTTGGCCTTAGTATTAGATGAGAGACAGGTAGATTTAGAACAATAGTTTTCAACTGGCAAGGGTTGGGGGTGGTGATTTTGCCATCCAGGTGACATTTGGAAATGTCTGAGGATGTTTTTGATGCAGACAGCTAGGGTAGGCAGTGCTACTGGCATCCAGTATGGAGCAGGGATGCTGCTAACATTAAGTTGCCATGGTTTAATTTATTTTAATGAAGGCTTCAAGGGAGGTCCTGAGTTAATACAGTGTGAGAACAGGACTGCTCTCTGATGCAGAGATGGGAGCATGGTGGAGTCAGCCATAGAGGTGTGCTGACTAAGAAAGAGAGAGGCCCCTGAGTGGTGCTGCTAAATACAGCACTCCAAAGGGCTCAGTGAGGAGCCCCCCAATGTGGTAAAAAATGAGATGGGATTGTAACATATTTAGATCTACTTTATAATCCTGGAAACTACCTGTTATTAGATTCATCAATTTAGGCAAATTATTGATTACAACAAGCCTTCATTTCCTCCTCCAAAATGTGAGAATAATCATATTCATTTCAGAGAATCATTGTATGGGTTAAATAGAAGGTTTGTAAAACCCTAAAGCCAATGCCTAGGACATAGTGCTTAATATTTGTTAATTTATCTTAAAATAAAATTTTTCCACCCTACAGGATTCCAGAGTTGGCCACAGAAATATTGAATAAAAGATCTTTAGTGCTTGAGACTTATGACTTTATTGATTCTTTAACACACTCAAACTATTATAAAAATCTCTATTTAGTCAAATTGTAAAAATAGGAACTAAAAAGGGAAAGCATTTCAAAATCTAGGATGTTTAGGACTAGTCATTTATGCAAGCCATTCATACATTTTATTAGTAATAATTGATAGCTTGTTTCTACAAGACATAGGCATGTATTCTATTATGATATGCTACAGACATGCAGGGTATGAATGCAAAGTTTATGGTAAGAGTAAGGTATTAGACATCTATTGTTTTGCTTGCCTAGACTAGTATACAGGCTTCTGTTATGAAATACTTCCTCCACTTTAACTTCAGAATTTAAATGGGTGTGTCCCTTGGTTTATAAATTCTCCCCCCACCCCACCTACTGTTATTGTTACTGAGGAAAGATAACTAAGGCAAACTGGAACAGTGTCTGTGTCACCTCCAGCCCTTCTCTACAACCAATCACCTGCAACAATGTGTGGACTCCTGATTCAATTTGTACCAACCAACAAACAAAAACTTACCTAGAAGTTTTGAACTTGAAAATAGAGGGAAAGCAAATCTTTTACTCATCCTGGTGGTGAAACTGGAACATGTGAGTCAGCACATGGCATGGATTTCCTATACTTTGAAAAAATGAAATAGGAAGCAGAGATGTGATGCTGTGTGTCTATTGTGGTGGGAGTCAAGGGTCTTGAACGAGATTATTCCATCCCATATAATGCCTGGTGGTACACCCAGCTGAATTCCCCTGCCTTTCCTAATGTATACTTATATGAGTCAGAAATTTTTTCTTTGGCCTGATTTAGTTCTTCTACCACCTAAAACCATAAAAGTCTTGACTAATTCAAGTGGGTTGTAATTAGTTAGAAAAAAAAATACTCTGTCTCTGCAGATGTCTACCTGGAGGCTAATTATAGTGAAGGCTGAAAGAGTAAGGGATTTAGTCAGATAAACTATAGTTCAAATCTACCATTACAAGTCAGTTGTTGGAGCTTAAATTTTTAATTAATTAATTAGTCCATCTAACAATTCTAGTTATTTTAATAGAAAATTCTATATAAAGAATTGTTGAGTTGTTGAGTGTATGTAGAAGAACTGAAAAAGTAAAAGGATATTTCTAAGGTCTCATGGAGATAGCAACTGTAGGAGAGAGCCACCATGCTCAGGGCTGGTAGAATTAAGGGAAGAGGCTAGAATTATCAATTGTTAGAAGCTTAGAGGAGCTAGATGTAGGCCTATGAGAAGGTGTTTCTCAGTTATTATTGTTGTCTCTGAAGGAAATGTTATGAGCCTGACTTTCAGTGTTGGTTCATCTTCTGTTCCAGGAAGGAACCACACCTGATGGGGTGAAAGAGCAGACAGGGAAAATTAAGTCCTCCTTCCTCAGACTCCACATTTCTCATCTATTCCCTCTTTTGGCAGAATCTAATTTGGATGGAGCTCTCAGACTGGGCAGGAGAGTGATTCTTCATAATCCCAGACCCACTGTCACAAAGTTTATGGTAGAAGAGTGGGTTTGAAGCTGAGAGACAACAAAATTTAATATTTGGCACAATATGTAATGATAATAAAAAATGCTTTACCAGGATTTGGAGAATATGCAATTAGATATTATGTATAATTAAATATAATTAAATTAGGTTGTAAAGATAATTTGGGAATATATAATTACACTGTAATTGACATAAGTCTATGAACACTACCTAAAAAGGAGTAGTTGTTCAGTAAACACAATGTCCTTTCTTCTGTTGAAAGAAGGTTGGAGACAATAGTAGAGGTGCTAGGTCTTGTTCTTCACTAATGGCACAACATTGACTTTCTGGGCTCTTATTCATTTCCAGGTGATTCAAATCCCCTACAATTCAGATTTTCTTTTCTTTCATCATTTGCTTTCTTAAAACATCTATCAGTTTTGGTCCACCTTCAAAACTCAACATGCATTCTTTTCCCTCTGGAAAATTTTTCTGAATGTTCCAGCCCAAAACAATTTTTTCCTTTCTTTTGGCTGCCACTAAATTTACTATGTTTTTCCTTTTTTTATAGATTGGCTCAAATTTGTCTGATCTGGGTGAGAGGACAGATGTGTGAAGGAATTTGTAGAAAAAAAAAATCATGGCCAAAGAAGAAGGGCCAACCATATAGTCTCTATCCTGTGGTAGGATTAGGAAATAAATTGAAGCAGTACACCCTTTCTAGAACCTGGGACCCCATAACTTCCAAGCTCTTGGACCTTAGGGATGAGACACTAATGAACTATCTGCAGTTAGTAATTAGAACGAACCTAACTATCTGTAAGAAAACCCTGCTAATTTAAACTTGTATGAGTACCAAGATGGAGAATTTATGTTTTAATGAGCCTGTGCTTGATTATCATTGTGGACAATTGGAGATTTGCTAAATTTGACAATGTTTAGATTAGACAATGCTTTGTATCTTTATGAGTCTTTACATACTTCTTTGATAAGCTAGTATGTATAGAAGAACTACACTCATTTTTCCCTGTGAAAATGTACCTTCCCTATGGATTGAGAAGGGGACATTTCCAAACTTTTACCAGCTCTGTCCCATAATTGAACATGGAGTTTTCTCTGATTATAAATCTGGAGTATTATCTCATTGTATGAGATTCTCACAGATAACTATGGGCCACCATTAATGAAGACCATTCTGCTCATGGTAGAATAACCCAGAAATTATATGGGTAAGCAAAATATTCTACAAATGAACACTGCATTCTTTCTGAAATAAATCCTTCCCATAGAAACATTTTTTGTGACAGATGATAACAATCTTCCCCAATTACTTGTAAAAGTAAGTTGACAGTACAAAATTTCCTTTGAAGGCACTCTATTAAGCACATTTCAACCAATGTTTACTGTCAAACCAGGAATTCATGCCAGACAGGTAGAATCACTTTCCTTTATAACCCTATTATTAGCATCAGATAGGCAACCAGGCAGGTTTGCAAAAATGAAAATTTTCATTAACAGTCACACATTACCAAGAGTCAAATAATTATTCTTGGTCCTTTCATATGTAATCCCTGTGAAGATAGAGCTATTATTTATTATGCCATATACCAAGCCCTATGCTATAGGGTTTACATATGTATTTGACACTGATATAAAATATTTAAGTGGAATGAAATCCATGGCCTTTGAAAAAAATTTAGGGTATTTTTCATACAAATGTGCTAATTTGATTGGTTTTGCTATAAATGCTTATTGATTTGTACTAACTTCCTCTTGGTTTCTTGGTTTCTCCTTTCTAGGCAAGCAATAAGCAGTGAAATGAGGAAAGATGGTTTCAAAACACACAAAACCTGTTCCTTGTGTAGATACAGCTTAAAGAATATAAACAGATGGATTTCTCCCACAGGACAGGTCATCATACCATCGGGGGAAAATGAGTTGGCTGCTGCTGAGTTAAGAAGCAATGAAGTCATTGCTATGCACATAATTAAAATGTGATATTTCAAAAGGAGTGAATCCAAGGAGGAGAAAAGAAAAATTACAGATAATACATACTGTGGTTATGACTTTGAATTAATATGTGCCTGGGTGCCGAAGAAGCAAAGCAAACAAATGTCAGACATCAAAAATAAGCAAAATGGCAATATATTTAACTTGTAGTTTTCACCTTCAGCCGCTCACTCTCACACATAATGGCAGTATTACTTATATTTGCTAAGCTTATTTGAACCATGTAAGTTTTATTAGCAGTATAGATTTAGACTACATAGAATAGTTTGATGTATACCATTCCAATGCCTAGTAGAAACTATATCAGTGTGTAAGGGGACAAACCAATTCAAAAGACATGGGTCTGGGTCATGTTTTACTGATAGCTTTTTGCGTCTATGTCTGAATTACCAGTTGGGCCCATTTAGGAGAGACTCTTCTTGTCATGGCCACTATTCAACTTACCCAAATATTCTTCTTTCTAGGCACAATTGGGCCTATATAAGAAAGGAACAGCATAGAATTTTGAACAATGGACCCTCTCCCCTTTCTATCCAGGAAGCTGCCTACTGAGGAGAAAACAGCAGATGCACAAGCAACTGTCATCTTGGGTAATAGAGATTCTTCTCTTGGTGCTTTATCAGTTTTGTGTTTATAGTTCCTCTATGGCAATATCTATATGATGACAGGCTTTCTGGTAAAAGCTGAGAAATTCAATTGCAAATATGAATGCTATGAAATGTGTGGCTATTTGGCAACAGGCAGACCAAACATCTGGATCTTTGACTCAGTTTTTCCATTTTCACCCAATATTTTCATATCGTGAAAAACACCAATTAAAAAAAGCAGCCAATCTGGTGTTTTGGCTTTCCTACTAGCCAATTTGTATCTCAGAATGGTTGGTCCAATTGATTGTGCTGTTTTAGATGGCCAAAATGAACAGATCAAGATAAAAATAGTTGGTTGGGTAGCTGTTCTGATCTGTTTCAATCAATATGGTAGAATTATAAACTCTAAATCATAAATGCTGTACAAGTGCAAATAACTTCTGACATCTTAGCATTTAGCAATGTATCAGGTATATTAATGTCATTTCTCTCTACTTATCTAGATAAAGACATAGACACCAGAATTCAAGTGATTTTCTTTGGAAAAAAAAAGTAAGTTGGTGTTCATTCTCTATTAGAACTTATCTCAGTGACACATCAAGCTTGCAAAATGAAATCAAAACCACACAAGAGTATTCATGGCTACAGAGCACTACACTTTACCTTTTAGCCTCCAAGGAAAACACTACAAAACTAAAAAAGAGAAAAACAGGAAGTAAGAGAAATGTTACTGAAATCTTATTTTATTGCATACTACTACAAGGAGGTTTGTAAGTATTCTAATTGCAGAGAATAACCTACATTTTGGGGAGATATCCATCAATGTTAATAAACTAAAAGAATTTCATCTTAGAAAATGAAAGGGCATATAGATTAGGACAAAAATATTGAGGTTAATGTATAATTTTTTGCATCATTGCCCCTGAATAATGCATCTAATATTAATGACTAGATTGATTTTGGGTAATATTGAAGTAATCAGGAACTGCTTTAAAAAGAAATGCAACTATCTACCTAAGTAAATCACCTTTGCATAAAATATGCCATTCTTTCCCAATAATGATACCTATATTCATGGATACAACTATAAACATTTTTGTGGGTATGTATCTAGAATTCCATATGATGATGATTATATAGCTGCCTTCAAGGATGACACTTTTTTTCCTCTGGCAATGAATCTGATGCTATGGAAAGATTAAAAAAGAAAAAAAATACTAAGTCAAAGAATAAAATTGAAATAATATTTAAGGAAAATTATTTTTTTCCATGTATTTTTAAATTTTGCAGCTTTCAAAATAACCCAGCATACAGTACCCCTCAGATTGACTGACTCATCTCCATGTCCACACACTTTCTTTAAAAACAGAAAAATCATTTTTGAAAATGATCAAAACATAACATTTTGCTGGAACAGATGCCTTGCCTGAGCTCTGTGCCACATTTTTGTAGTATTTAAAATGAACGCTTCAGTTTTAAACACGGAGTGACTAATCGCCGTTGGGGAGGAAAGGAAGGTCCTCTTGGAGGCAAAGTCAAGGTCTTCCTCTTCCAAGTTTTGAGAAACACTGGAGCTAAGGACTTTTGCATGCTAAACACTTCTTATTGGGCTGCTTCTCAACAAGATTTCTTCTCAGCAAGAAGTGTTTTTGAATATTTGACTGGCATGAGTTCAAGGAAAGAGTAAATTTTAATATCTGAGACTGATATATGCTTTTTAGTTATCTACTTGTTATTTTATTTTGCATCTTTTATTATGTCCCAGTCTTTCTTTTAACTACCATCAGAAATTATAACTTTTTAGCTTATATTCTAAATCCCAATTTAGTGTAGTGTTACAATTTAGATCTGAATTTATAGTTCAGGTCCAGCATTAAGTATTAACAGTGGTCATTTTGCCTTAAAATCAGCGTGATTTGGAAGGTAAAGTATAGAGTGACCCTAAGTGTAAAGATTTTCTGTCAGGAAGAAAAAACGCATCATATGATTTTCTTGTTAAATTTTCTGTATAAATTGACTTAATCAAGGATGGATTAAAGTTTGATGACATTTTAAAACACAATTTTCTACGTGTTTGGGAGACTGGCTAACTGTGGTATTTTTACTTTTCATCAGGATAAAAGATCAGTGGCTTTGCTCTCTGATGTTCTGCCGATTGCCATGTTACAGATGGCTGGTGTAAATAGCCCAATGGCTGTCTTCTGTTTCCCTCACTTTCAGCTCTGTGTGCAGGCTTCTGGTGCTGAAAGAAAATGTTTTCAAGAATAGTGGTTTTATAGGTCACTAAAGCGTACTACGATCATTTGTATATATCCCAACTAATCATATAATGTATAACAATAATAAGAATTTTCACTGTCCAGGTATATGAAGTGGAAACAACATATTCATTTTATTGATAGATATTTTGCTCATTTTAAGCCTTAACACACATGTAAGTTTGGGTCAGTTATGGGCCCAGAATGTCTTTTGACTCAATGAAGTTATTCAAATTCTATAACTTCTGATCTTTAATGAAAAATGTGGAATTCATAAAGAGAAATTATCAGATAAGTCTATTTTCAATCTTGAAATGCTTCTAAATGTGTAAGACAATTGGTTAGACCATAGGACTTGTCATTCCACAAGAAGTTTGTGATAATTATTAATTTACTAGCAAGAAGATGCACATGTAGAAGAGAATGGATCAGTAATGTCATTTATGATCCATAATGTTGCAATTTCAGGTAGAGATACTTCACCTCCCTTATCTTAAGCACTGGTCTAACATCACGTCTACAGTGCTTCTCAGGCTCAATCACACATTACATACACCCTCTCTGAGTTTTCCAGAGAAGAGTCATAGTTCACACCCTTAGAGAAGTATGGTGAATGTATAGAAGGGATGTAGCCAGGAAACAGATGAGGTTTGGGGATTTACATTCTTCTTTCTTTAGATCATCTGGATTTGTCTTTTGTTTTATGTTTTGGAAAGTACCATTTAAATGGATATTTCTGAATTGCATAAGATACCTCTCCTGTCTCTCCCTCCTGGATGGTTCCTGTTAATAGGGGAAGTGTTTGATAGTAAGATAGAATGTGTTAATGGAGAAACTGACAGAACATTAAACTAAGCAGAAACTTCTCAACTCTGTTGTTTGTACTGAACTCTGAAATATAAAATAACCAATGCATTTTAAAAATTATTTACAATTTATTTTTTACTCTTCCTTATACTATAAAAGACTTAAGAAACATGCACATATGATATGAGGAAGAGGAGTATAGGGAAGCTAAAGACATGTCTTTTCAGCATCTGATAGCTTAAAATGCAGTTAAGAGTCAGCAATACAAAGTAACTGTCCTATAATATAAAAGCAAAAAAGATCTAGGCTGTATCATACACAAATATATGGTACATATCAGCGACTATCTTAGATATTTTAGAATATTTCACACATTTGAGAATTTTTTGATATTTTTGTCATTCTTCCATAGGTCCCTTTTCATCAGACTGAACATATAAGTTTTTGATTGAAAGATATAGTCACCAGTAAGGTAGCCTAAAATCCTTGGAGACTTCTAAACAGCAATTACATTGCTAAATTTTTGCATATTCAATAAGTTCTACAAGAAAAGAAAAGAATACTTTGCACCTAAGATAATTGTAGATCAGTTGAAGAGAAATAGTTGAATATTTCAGGCAATTGCTTTAGGACAGGAAGAGCCTATGAAGCTATGAGGGGGTAAAACAAGATTAGTTTGGTGACGTCACTGATTAGGAGAGCGGAAGAAAATAAGTTTGAGCTGGACACTGTGTTGCACACCTGTAATCCCAGAAACTCAGGAGGCTGAGGCAGGAGGATCTTAAGTTTAATGTTAGCCTGGACAACATAATGAGACCCTGTCTCAAAATAAAAAATAAAAAGGGACTGGGACCTTAAAGTACACTACAGAGCTATAGTAACAAAAATAGCATGGTATTGGCACCAAAACAGGCATAAAAACCAATGGAACAAAATAGAAGACACAGAGAAAAGCCACATAAATACAATTATCTCATCCTAGACAAAGGCACCAAAAACATATGTTGGAGAAAAGAGAGCCTTTTCAAAAAATGGTTCTAGGAAAACTGGAAATCCACATGTAGTAGAATGAAATTTAACTCCTATCTATCAACCTGCATATAACTCAAAATGAATCAAAGCCTTAGGTATTAGATCAGAAAGCTTGCACCTTCTAGAAGAAAATGTAGGCCCAACACTCCAACATGTTGGCTTAGGAACCAAATTCCTTAACAAAATTCTTAGAGTACAAGAAATAAATTTTAAAAATCAATAAATGGAATGTATCAAACTACAAAGCTTTTTCACAGCAAAGGAAACAAGAGTGTGACAAGAGGACCTATAGAATGGGAGAAAATCTGCCACCCACACCTCAGATAAGGCATTAATTTCCAGGACATACCAAGAACTCAAGAAGCTTAACACCAAAAACAAAACAAAACAAAATAATAGATGGGCAAAGAAACTGAACAGATACTTCCTTAGAAAAAGAAATACGAATGAAGGGTCAAATTCAAACTACACTGAGATTTCACCTCCTTCTGTGAAAATGGCAATTATCAAGAATGTACAAGTAATAATAAATGTTGGCAAGGGTATTAAGAAAAGGGTACACTCATACACTGCAAGTGGGACTACAAATTGGTACAACCACTCTGAAAAACACTTTGGGGATTCCTCAAAAATCTAGAGATGGAACCACCATTTGATACAACTATCCCACTCCTCAGTATATATCCAAAGGAGTTAAAAAATCAGCATACTAACAGTGATTCAGCAACATCAATATTTATAGCAGCCCAATTCACAATAGCTAAGCTATGGAACCAACCTAAATGTCCATCAACAGATGAACAGATTTTCAAAATGTGGGTTATATACACAATGTAATATTACTCAGCCATAAAGAAGAATGACTTTTTGACTTTCATGGGTAAATGGATGAATCTGGAGACTATCATGCTATGTGATAGTCAATCCCCCCAAAATAAAGGTCCAATGTTCTCTCTTATATGTGGATGTTAATCCACAACAAGTGTGTGTGGGTGGGAGATGAATAGAAGTTCTGTGGATTAGATAAGGGGAATGAAGGGAATGAAGGGGGATAGGAATAGGAAAGATAGCAGAATGAACCTGACATAACTTTTCTATGTACATAAATGAATATGCCACAATGAGTCTCAACATCATTTACATCCATAAGACTAGAATCCTAATTATTTAAAGATATATTCCATATTTATGTAAATGTATCAAAATAGATTCTACTCTCATATATAAGTAAAAAAAAACAGATATAATTTTTTTAAATAGTAATATCGAAAAAAAAAACTGGACTGGTGATGTAGCCCAGTGGTAAAGTATCCCTGAGTTCAATCCCCCATATTGGGGGGGGGGGAGAAGAAGAAGAAAAAAGAAAGAAGGAGGAGGAGGAGAAGGAGGAGAAAATCAGTTTGGATGAATGGGGGTTTTGGAAGATCTTTAAAAACCAGGCATGCAGGAAATTTTTGATCTGGGAGCCTGCAAAGGCTTTGATCAAGGAGATTGATAGCTTGTTATTGGAAAGATCAAAGTGGTGGTAACGTGGAATAAAGTTGATACAGGGTAGAATTGGGGAATCCAATCCAGAAATTGGTATAATAATTCAAATGGAAATTGATATAGACCTTAAAAACTATTTTTTTTCAGTCATATGAAGATATTTTGCTATTGACTTAATAATGACCTGGCTTAATCAATCACGTAATAAGCTTTGAGTGAGGGCCATTACTAAAATCCAAACCACTGCAAAGAACAAAGTTTTCCCACCTTTGGGGATATTCTAAAGAGTCACAAATAATCTTAATGAAATTATAGAATAAAAATGATAAAAATTTTAAGCATTGGCATTATCAAAATGAACTGTCTGTAAGACTTAAGTTCCTGTGTTAAAACATCAGCATTTCTCAAAGGATATTATAAGGAGCGTTGATTGCTTGGGGATGTTAGTCAGTGTTTGGTGTTCAGGTGGGGAGAATTTCCTGTTTATGTTTGGAATGCTGGGATCAGTGAAGTTAAACAAAATCCTTATCATAGGATTTCACAGAACATTTACTATTCGATGTCCTTTGTACACTACCATGGTGATGCTCCAGCATATGACATTTCCAGTTAGATTTGACCATGGCCCTCTGCATTCATACAGTATCTCCTGGGAAAACTGTGCCACCAAACACACAGTAGGAATATGCAAATAAAATAATACAATATAGTCTTATGTGTTATCTAGATTCATAAATAATATATTGCAAAAATACATGCATGTATAAGTTCATTAGGAGGAAATTATTTCATAACTGCAAGGAATTCAAGTTATTCATCCTTTGCTAATTGCCTTTGGCTTTAAGGCTTGTCAGAATTCTTCTGCTCATTAAATTCATAATCTCTCCTTATGAGGGAGCGTTGAGGACGACTTCACTGGAGTGGCTCACCCACACACAGCCCCCAAATCAGGCTGTTCATCATCTGAGTGTTTTTCTTCAAGCACACAAAGAAACTATTTTCTCCTGGGTAGGGGCTTCCCCTGACCTCCCACCCACCCCCATTAGGTAGAGAGTCATCCCCAAAGAGATGTGTCATTCTTGGAACAGAACATCCCTTGGCGAAGACTCACTGAGTAATCATTCAGCTAGAAGCATAAATCTACCCCGAGGGTCGGAAAAACCCATAGTGAAAGAGAATAATGGGCAAAGGGGATTGCATTCCAAGGTATTAAAATAGAATAGGCACAGGCACTGAAGTGAACGGGCTGCAGTGCAACAAAGAGAATTCTCCAAAATTCAAACATAGAACTCTGAGTGATAAACTCTCGACCCCCATCATGATTAACTCTTTAGTCACTCAGAGATCAGCATCATCCCTTTTTACTCAAAACAGTATGGTGGTTGATCCACCCTGAGCCATTTCCTGTTGGCTTCATGGGGATGAGGGTGAACACAAGCTTACTTCCTTTTCCTCTTCCTTCTCTTCCCCTCTCCCTTTCTATAATGTGGCTATAATGTTGACCCTGCAAAAGACATTAGCCCAAGGATTAATCAGAACCCAGGATTCTCCAGTGAGTCAGAACAGCCTACCTGCAGCCAGACAGGCCTGGGGCAGGGAGAAGAGTTGGCACCAGCCCTGATCTGTAGGTTGGAACAGGAGCTGAGAGCTGTCCTTGCTGCAGAGGCTGGCGGGGAAGTTTCTGCTGGGTGGGCTAGGCACAGGTCCAACAGGGATCAACATGTTCTTGTCACGATTCCGGCAGCCGCTTGGCACCAGGGGGGATCCAAGCTGGAGCCACCCAACAGGTGGGCAGAGCATTGCTCAGAAAATCTGAGTGACTGGGGCTTGGTTATTGAAAGTCAGGATATAGAAGGGGAAAGAACATGAGCTTCTGGTCTCATTTTCACCTCTTCTGTGATTCTGGACAAGTTGCTAAAGTTTTCTGAACCTCAGTTTTAGATAATGCTATTAAAACATTTTTAAAAAGAAGAAATCAATACTAATAATAATGTATAACATTTATTCAGCACTTATCATTTTTAAATACTGTGGAAAAAGTCTACTGTACATAATTGTATTTGATCTGCATAACAATCCTAAGGGAATAGGTGTTATTAATACATCTCCATTTCATATGGCAGCAAACTCATATTACCAGTTGGGAAATGCAAAATCCAGACATGACATCAAGTACAGAGGTTTTAGCCAAATTCATATTATTTTAAAAATCTAACTGCTCCTTGATAGAACAATAGTGATGCTATCACTGCCACATGGCTGTTGCTATTAAGTGTGGAAATTATGTCCTCAGGCTAAGTTCATGGTAGATGGCTCCACTTCTTAGGGTAGAGGAGAGGGCAAGGTGAGACCAAAGCCATGGTCTTCTCAGTTGAGAGGAGGAGCAGAGGAACTCAGACTATTATAGAGGGCACCAAATCAAAGTCCAACCCTGTGAACTATTGCACCCAGAAAGACTTGAGAACAGAGTCATTTATGAAACTGGCTTCAAAATGAGGCACCTTACAGGAGAACCAATAATAATAGAGGGGCCCAGGGATCAACTCTGGGCAATGACTTTATATTAACACCCAGCACAATCCAGGAAATCAGTAAAGACCATAATAGCAGGGATGTGGAAGGCAACTAAATTCAAAAGCCACTGAAAGAGTGCAGGAACCTTGGGAAATGTGGGACACAGAGAGAGTCAGTATCAGCTCAAGAACTACATCTAGACTTGGCTTGCAGGGTGGGACTGTTAATGGACTCCAGTGGATTAAATCCAGAAGAGTGAAGGTTAAAAGTCATTCCAAGTCACATGTTGGATAATGCTTCACTGTGCAGTGTAGTATACTGCAGTGTAGTTCAGTGCAAAGTAGTGTAGCACACAGTAGTATAGCAGTGTATGGTGTAGAATAGTCTGTTGTGGTGTAGTGCAGTGGGCAATAGAGTATTGCATAGATGGGTTAGTGTGGTGTGGTATCATGTTTTATTGTGCTGTGTGCCATAGTGTAGTTTTGCCACAGTTTAGGTTAGTTTGAGGCAGTGAAAGAACTGTAGAGGAGGAAGTCAGGAAGCCTGAATTCTCATCTTTTCTGTGCCATTAATAAGCTGTACATCCTTGGATAAATCACTTAGCTCTTTTTGGCTGCATTTTCCTATAACATGTAAAATGAGGGGGTTGGAAAAGATGATCTTGAAGGTCAGTTCTGAGACATCCCACAGCTTGGTCTTACTCATGAGATCTCTAACAATTTACACTTTCTGCCAAGATTTAGAGGTTCCTTATACAGACTTTCCCCAAGTTTAGAATGCCAGATAATGTTCCTGGAAGAAAGTAGAAAAGGGAAAAACCCATAAATAGATTTTAGTACCAATCCAACAGTAAGAATGAAATTAAATGAAAGGTTAACTTATTGAAATCCAATCCTGCTCATAATTCTTTATTAAATGAAGGGTATCCTTAGCCAGAATACTGGGAGGTCTGGGTAGCTGCAATCCAGCTCCTAAAAGCCTTCTTTGTTATACCATTGGTACAGGCACAACTGTAGTACCTGGAGAGTGAGCAATCCATTTGGTCAAAATTGCTGAACCAGATGATCACACCAACACAGACCTCCATGATTGCTGTTATCAGAAGTCAATTTTGAATGGTACCTTTACTGGAAGAAGTATGAACTGTCACTATTTTCAAGTCCATTTATTTAATAATAAATGTAGTAAAAATTTTAAAGTTAAATTATACTAAGAGGCTTTTAAAACGAGGGGTTTCTTGCCATATTTCTCTCCATTTGCCAAAGTCTTGCCCTAAGGAAACCCCTTTTGACTCTAAATATTACCACTATGATTTCTGGCACTTACACATCTCAAGTAATATTATACTACTCATTATTGACTCATAAATTTTAGATATTATCTGATGACTTGCTGTATTGATAGATTAGGATTTAGCTCTCTAATACAACCATTTCCTCTTTGTGTCCTCTTTCATACTCATAATATAGTACTGAATTTTGATATCAAATCAATATTCAGAGTTAGCATTGTTATGCCTATAAAAATACAATTCACAACTTAGCATTATATTGTACCATAATTCTGTTCTCTTCCTTCCTTTAATTTTTACTAAAATTGATAAACACCGTTTTGTATTTACTGTTTTATTTGTATATATTGTTAAAAATTTAAACATTTTCCAAAAGCTTATGAGATTAATTTTTCACAAGATAAATCATATCACTAATCCTTTCATCCTTTGGAGTTTTTTGTTTGTTTTATTTTGAGATATCTCTAGGCCTGTTTCATTAACTGTCATCCTGGAACTTCCCTCTGTCCATTAAACTTGGAATTCCCTTTCTTTTCTCCTTGTTTGGGTTCCTTGTCACTTGGACTTCATGACTTCCGTTTTAATGATATACTTATTTGTTTTGAAGGAGTAATTCCTTTAGCCATTATGTCAGATTAAAAATATAGTACTAGAGCAGAAATCATGTTCATAACATACTTCAACATGTCTGTATTTTGAGTCACAATGTTTCA
Organism: Tamias sibiricus; assembly: GCA_025594165.1. Taxonomy (NCBI): domain Eukaryota; kingdom Metazoa; phylum Chordata; class Mammalia; order Rodentia; family Sciuridae; genus Tamias; species Tamias sibiricus. Next base: position 50,022,311 of record CM046664.1, read on the forward strand.
ATCTGTACTGCTTTACCTCAACCCCTGAGGCAATATTGTTGTCCTGGAAAATCCCTTCTTTCTTGTTTCTCTTTTGACTTGACCCTCCTGTTTTCTGAATCCTGTCTTCTTCCTATCTCTAGAAGTCAACCTCCTCTGTTACTAACTTCCTGAAAAGAGGGATAGAGGAGATAAGATATTTGAAACCTTGCATTTTTACACTGATAATTTATTGATAGTTTTGCTGGGTATAGAATTATAGAAGGGAATTCTTTCTCCTTCACAATTTTAAAGACATTGCCCCATTTTATTTGTCTTGCTTCCAGTCTAATACAGAAAGTTAGATTATGTTCTGATTCTTGATCCTTTATATAATCTTTTTTTCTCTTTAGAGAATTTTAAAATTGTTTCATTTTCTTTAACATTCTGAAATATCAGAATGATGCCTCTTCATGTGTTTATATTTTCTGCTTCTTTCAGACACTCTAAGCCTTTTTTTTTTTTTTTTTTTTTGGAAATCATGTTATTTAATTCTGAAAAAAAAAGAAATTATTTATTTAATTATTTTCTTCAATAAATCTTATGCGTTATCTTTTTCTAAATCAAACCATCATGTGGATATTGGGCTTTCTGTGTCCTGTTCTTTACTTTCTTAAGCCTTCTTTCGAGTTGCAATCTTTTTTCTGTTCCTGAAGGAGTTCCTTAACTGTACTTTCTAAACCACTATTGAATTTTTCATTTCTGCTATCTACATTGTTCTTCTCTTCTAAGACCTATTTTTTTCTGTGAATACAAACGCATATTTTTTTTTACTGTTTTTTCCCCTTAGATTTAAAAGCTTGTGTTTTACCTATCTCTTTGTGTCTATATGTTTGTATAAATACACACACACACACACACACACACACACACATGCACACACACAAAATTTGTAGGGGTACTTTAAAATAGCCATTTAGAAACAGGTGGAGAATAATGAAAATTTTGAGTCACTTGATATGTGTATGTTCCCAGCAGAGATCAAAAAAGGTAATGCTATGCCTTCTTGTTTCAGCTTTCATACTGTAAACAAGTATTCATTTTACAGTCTGTTTAGTGCCACTTTTGCCACAGTTTTGTACTTTTTTGGTTATGTTTTGAAAGGTTGATGAAAATGTCACCAAAGCTTCACAGGAAAATAAGCATATATTTCCTCCTAGGAGCAATGGTTCGGTTATGTAATTCAGTTTCACAGTAACGTAACAGAACATAATTAACAGGGATAACTATATATATATATATATGTGTGTGTGTGTGTGTGTGTGTGTGTGTGTGTATAAATTTCATTCTCTCTGCATAGTTTCTGTTCTTTCCAGGTTGCTTTTTTTTTGCCATGCTAAGTGTTTTCATCAGTTGTCTGAGAATGTTTTGGGTTTTGCTCATAATAAAAGCAAAACAACAAAAAATTGATCATATTCTTGGAGCATGTGTGGCATTATGCTGAATTTTAGCTTCACTTTTTTTGGAAAAAGTCATGTGTCAGTATCTCTGCAGTTGTTATTTTTGGTTGATCAGATTATTTGGTAAATTCAAAAGGAATACTCTTTCAGTTTATGCATTTAGATAAATCTTTTACCTAATAACTTCAATTTAAAAAATAGTTTTAGAAATAATAAAAATGACAGATAAAAATGAAGTAATGAAGATATGCATTGCCATATAGATACTAAAATATGCTCAACAACCTGTATGTTCAATGATAGATTAACTAAGAAGAACATCCAAAAATTTCCAGTGGAATATCAATCATCAACTATTATGTTTACAAAGAAATATAATGCCCCAAACAAATTCTTATGATGTAAAAAGAATAAAGAAAATGATACAAAATATGGTATGATCTAAACTATGTCATAAAATATGCATAGATAATTAAGAAAACATGTCTAATTGGTGAATTATGAGTGACATCTATGCTATTATATGTTTCATCATTTATTTAGCAAGCCTTCTACATTAAGAAGTGTTTATATCTATAAACTAAGGTCAAGTTGTAGTCTGTTTTTCTTTGCTTTCAGATTTCTGTGAACCTTATCAATATCCAGAATTGGAGTGATCTGGTTTACCTGGTGCTAAGGGATTTCCCAATATACGGGAATTTCACAGCTATAAATGGGCAGTCATATGCCAACTGTGATTGTTAGTCACTCTATGACCAGATCTCATAATGAAAGAATATAGAAACACAAAATTGGGTTATCAACAGGTTTATGCCCTTCTATCTATATAAACTAATGACAACCTATTAACTATTTTGTGCAGAAAGCCAATCTTATTGAATTATACTATAAACCAAATAATAATTGTCTAAAATCATGCTGATGCCAGATATTTAGTCATGTAGAAGTTATTTGTATCTTGTATATGACACAGAAAGCTGTTATTATGTTTTGTAATGTCAGGAAAAAAGATGTTTGCCCTTCCTACTGTCTTCTACTCAAGTACCCTTGCATTGTTTCACCCACCTAATTTCAAGTTCATTTTATCTTCCAAGATCTCTTCATCTGTACTTCATCTGTGGTCTAAGCAATGACTTCAGATCTCATCTTTATACTGGGACTCTCAAATTTACCCTTGATGCTAGTTTTCAGGATTTAATTTCTATTTCTATATTTTCTCTCAAATATCATGTCCCAAAACTACATTTTCCTCTCCAAAGTAGCCAAGATGCCATAATTACCCACTCAAATTAATCATACACCAAGAGTTGGGTTACCTGGGTTAGAAATAATGACATCCATTTTTATTTATTCTGTCCCCTCACCATTCTTAAATAAATTAATCACTATATCTTGCCAATTTTAAATTCCTTACATCTCTCTTCATTGTCTTTATTTTAATAATTCTTGACCTTTTTGATCATTGAATGGCACATTTAAGATAATCCCTAGCACTACTAGGAAGGCAAGCAGTTTGTTCTTTTAAATAGCCAGATGCCAGCAAGTTACTGTCTCTCCAAATTAAGCAAGGTCATCCTGCTCCCGTGACTTCTTGCAGTTTCTGAACTTGGCTCCTACTCTCAATTCTAATTTTGATATCCACACCAGTCAGTGCTTGACATCTTTCATCCTAATACTCAATCAGTGACCTTTGTTTTATCCTTCTACTCTGCTAGTGTCTCCTGTACTCTATTACCAGAAAGGAAAAAAAAAATGTAGTTATTTAGGCGCAATCTATAGCCCTACTTGCTACCTTGATGCATGATAGAGCTTGTTTGCCTGAATATATCACAAACTCAGAAGTGATCCCAAGAATCTTCCAGGATTTTCCATATAATCTACCCATATATGAGCATTCAGGTGATATTTTCCTCATCTTCTTTCCATTGAATCCTAGGGCAGGAAAATTATCAATGGCATAAAGAACCCTCTATCAGAGCAGTATATTCATTTTTTAAAACAGACCCAGAGGTATTTGGAGATACTTCTAAGTTGGAATTTGCTAACTAAAAAGTTCTATTAAAGATATACCTTGAACCAAAAAAGTGCTATTGTATTTTTCTAAGTTCCTGAGTTGAAAAGAGTCTCTGAGAAGGGTCTGATGGATCACTCCCTGAGAAAGTTAACTGGCCATAAAGTGGGAAGGGAGTCACAGAACTTCATGCTATTCTGATCTATGAAACTTATACCAATGATTAGTCTACTCACCCAAATGCAAAATTCACAAAGGAAATGGTGAAGAACCAACCCCTCAAAGCCTTCTTCAAATCAAGGTCATTAAAGGGGATCCAAGTATGCCAAGAAAGAGTTGTGAGTTTCCAAAAGAATTGTAATTCTCTGATATGTGGGTGCATAACTTCCAACCTTAAAGGGATTTGTTGGGTAGTGGGATGGGAAGTGGGTTTTTGCTACCTACTCTACCTCAAGAACAGAGCCATATGGAGAACCTGAGCTTGTTCCTGGAATGTGGGCCCATCTTGGATCAGGGACTTATTCACACTGAGGTTTAATGTGGTCTGTGGCAGGATTGGGAGAATGGAGGAATGCCTTTGTAAAGCAATTAATCACTCATCCATGACAGGGCAAGGGCTATGTGAGTTCCTTCTAATAGATCACACAGAAGAGAGTAGGCCTAGAGATATATAAGTCCAACTGAAGAGGATGCTTGGAAGGAAGAGGATCCATCAAAAGAAACTGGGCATAGGTAAGTAAGATCATCTGAGAACCAGTATCTGAAGTGTGAGGGGCCAGTTCCCGGAATTGTGAGTTAGGCACAAAATAAAAACTTGGGGAGAAAGAGAGAAGAAGATAAACCTACTCCTTCTCAATGTTGAGTAGCTGCTCAAAATAGGCCTTAACAAGAGGAAGGGATGGAAGAATCTAATTTTTGAATAAAATTTAAAATTATAATTATTATCTTAATCTAGATGTGAATTTATCAATTGACTGTTTTGTAACTTAAAGTGATTTTAGGGGTGTCTGGAAGAATCATGGTGGTTGTTGGACAAACAATCCCATATCCAACATATATTGTAAATGAATAAGAGGAGACAAAACAATGTTGGATTTTGATCACATTTTGGCTCCATTTTTGTCATGTTTTTTCACATATTGATTTTATTTGGACTGTTGAATGTATCTAAGTGAGCATTTATTAAATCATTACTACAGGAAAACATATAATTTACTCAAAAAGAATAGGTGGCTTGAAATCAGAAAACGTGGCTTTGTATGCCAAATCTTTACTTAACTCTTGTGTTATCTTTGAAAATTTTAACGTCTCTGAGTCTCAGTTTCTTGTATATAGTTGACTGAGGAAAATAATTTGATATTCTTTGAATATTAAGTAGGATGATGGGAAGAACAGAAACATTGGTAACTTCACTTAAAAAGTTCTATGAATGATCATACTCTGTAGGGCAGAATGCTACATAAGCAATTTTTATGGGAGCTTTTAAAAGGAAGGCTGATACTTATATCAGGAGATAATTTCTTTGTAATTTTGAACAAGTTCTTCCTTGTCTTTGGAGGAATTACTTTTTAAATGCATTATTAGGCAGTCTGTGGGCTCTTTTCCACAGTCACGTAAGGACACAACAAACAAAATAACAGTAGTCATCAGTCATACTAATACTGGTTAGCCACAATGACACACACCTCTAAAGTAGATATTCTAAAAGAAATGTTAGAAAATATCTTTCTAAACATATGTCTCATAATAATGACTACATCTTGAGTAGTGACTAAAATAGACTAACCTTTTGCTTTTTTAGTGTCCAAAAAAATGTAGACTCAGCACATCCAAAACCTCAAATGGCTTCTTCCAAGTTGTTGAAAAACCTCTTTGGTGAAAAGCTACTCATATTTTGGTGAGGGATGAGCCTATGAATTCTGCTGATTTTCTTCTATATTTAAAAGCCTGAGCTATGACTGGGTAGATGTTAAGATGACTAATATAGACTCTTCAATTCTTAAGGAACTGTGCAATTGAAGTGGGTAAACATAGCATAGATCAACACAGTAATAACAACAAAACATTATATGCTAGTCTTCAAATGGGTGCGGTGATAAGAGAGGCAGGTAGCAAAGTACGCGTAAGTTCTAAAAGGGTCAAACAATTCTGATCCAAACCAGACACCCCTGCCCTCCATCTTAAGCTTCACAATTATATGACCCTCTGCCCTCCTCTTCACCCAGAAATTTCCAAAAGGCCACAGAAATGCTCCACTATGAATGACATCATCCTTTGGCAACACTCACTACACTGACAAACTGCCCTGATCCAGCCCTTGCAGGGGTTGCTGTACTTTCTCTGACCTGACTGAATACCTTAAAGACCTCAAGCCCGTTTTTCATCCCTTGCCATCTCCACACACTTTTTATCAATGTGACAAGAAGGAAGCACTAACCAAAATTTTTATGTTGCCATATTAATCCTTTACAGAAGTCTTCTGTAATTTCCTTTCATTTACATTCTGTTTTTCAGTCTTTTCTTTAAATGGTTTGTTCTCAGTCTGTGTTGGAGACTCGGGAATTTACTTTCCCAGTTCCTCAGAATTCTTTTTCCTAAAGCTACTAGGCTTTATATAATTCCCTTTCCTAGATCTTTGACCTTGTCTTCATTATTTGACATTTATTCATATGGAATTTAATCAGCCAGTGATCAGGTATGTTTCCTTTTTTCTTTTCATATCATCCAGATTTTACCATTGGTCCTCTCTTCTGTCAGGACCTAATTCTCTCATTGCCTTACCACAAATAGCCTTTTTTGGGCAAAAGTATTCAGAAAGAACTCACTTTAAAATGCTCTTTTTCCTTCTAGTAAGCACCTTCCATCTTTCTCTATATATTTAGAGCAAGTCAACAAAAAATTAACCTCTCCAAAGGTAATAGCATGCCTTATGTATACATTAGCGTATGTAAAAATTCATCCTCAAATGTACCTGTCAACTTCAGGCATCATTCTTCCAGAGAACAAAATTTAAAGGGCTGTCTATGTATGATGACATTTTTAGAAGGTTCATCAAGATCCATATGTCTCCTTGCCTTGCATATTTCATTATGGCCGCTTTTTTTCAGTAATTTATTCATTCTTCACAGGTGGCATAATTTGCATCAAAGTGGGTCTCTTTTTTGATTCAGTAAAGTTCTGACACTTTCTGCCTTTGTCCTTCTTTAATTTGTTAGTAGCATTTGAATCAGCTGAGAAATGATTTTGGCTTCCTTAAACATCTCTCGGTAACTCTTCTACCTCCCAGTCACTACTTATCTGTTGTTGGTTCCTTCTTCTCCACCTGATTTGAATGGTGGATTCCTTGGGCTGAGGACTCTAAACCTTATTTTCTATCTGCTTTTTCTCCCTGGATGATTTTATCCAAACTCACAACTTTAAATACCATGCTGTTGTCTGTCTTTCACATTAATGTATGGACTTTTACATTTAGATATTTGTCTTGTTTGCTTATATATCTACCAAGCCCTTCAAACTTACTATTGTTAAATGAAACTCTTTTATGTCTCTTCTGTCCATTTCTGAGCCTGCTTCTTGCTGTATTTCCATCTTTCAATGCATGACAAAAATAAACAAAACATTTAACTGATCTAGCTAAAAATTCAAGAAGTGTTCTCTGGCTCTTCTGTTTTCTTTGCATTTATGCTGATTGCATCAGGACTTTGTATAAGATCTACCTTAAAAATATAACCCCCCAATATCCAATTTCCTCTAATTTAATTGATTACCAATTTGGATCCCTATAATTTCTCACCTAGATAACTGAAATAGCCCTTAATGTGCACTCTAATTGTATTCTTAATTTCCAACACCTATTCTCCACATGGCAACTTAATATCCTCCCCCTTTTGTCTTCTCCTTTTATATATAAATCAGATTATGTGGAACCCCTCACCCCAATTATGATTCTTCCTTAGATTTTTATTATATTCAGAATTAAATCCAAATTATTTATCCTGGCCCATAATGTCAATCTGAATTTAACTTTCTAGTCTTGTTTTCTACAGCTATTCCCCACATACATTTCAACTATTAGCCTTTTTTTCCACTTCTGAAACATGACAACTTTATAATACCTCATTGTCTTTAAACCTGTAATTTCCTTTCCCTGGAGAACTTTTCCCCATAGTTCTTCCTATAAATGGATTATTTTCATATTTCAAATTAATTCAAATATTACCTCATCTAAGATGTTCTATTGTTGTCCTCTGGTCACTTATTACAATCTTTAATTGTCTTGTTTATTTTAGTGACTTTCTCCCCAACTAGAATCTAAACATCCCATCTGTCTAATTCAGCCTTCTGTTCTCCAGTGCCTAATATTCTGCCTCTCTTATAGACAGATAAAAGCTAAAGATTTGTTGAAAAGAATATGTAGATGAATGAATAAATTAATAATTGTATCTCTGTCTAGTTAATTTCTTAATTCTGAAATATATTAATTACAATACATTATCTTTTATTAGCAGAATTGATATTGTTTTTATAAATTTTAAATAGATACATTTTTAAATCATGATAAATTCATTTTACTTTTATAATATCTTAAGCTCTTCTTTTAAGCTATAAAATAATTTTCTTTAAAAGTAAAGGGACTTTTACATTTTTTCTAAGATATGATTTTAGAGTTTTTCCTGCCTAAAACAATGTAAAAAACCTAAACAAGCTATACAAACAATCATTTTTACATATTAGATAACTAGCATCACAGGACAGTGGTCTCTGAGAAAAGTGTATACAAACATGGTGTATATATGTCACAGTTTGTTACATGTAGAGAGTTTCCAGGCCTCAGCTCAAGAAGGGGGTTCTTAAGAAGACCTTTGCCATATTCCTGAATTTAAGCCAAAAGAGACCAAGGCAGCTATAATTTATAGAAAACATACCAGAGAGGAGAGAGCTGCATTGAAAGACAGCTCCAGAAATGTACAAAGTTCCACCCTCAAGACTTCAAGTGAGTACTGCTTACAAACATGTCAAAAAATTTCTCAAGGCCAAGGAAAGAAGCATATGAAAAGAGGCAGAGAGAATAATCTCTGGAGAGCCCACATATAAAGGGGGAAACTTCATAATCTGAAGGAGCCCTAATTAGGAAGGGCTGTTGTAGCTAGCTGGAAGCCATAAGTTCCACCTGATATGTATGTGACGCACCTGTAGGCACCCGCAAACCTGAAGGTATATAACCGGGTGAAAGCGGTCCGAGTTAGGAGAACGGAGAATTCAGTCAGCCGGGCAGTCACTCGGTCGGTCAGAAGAATCAGAGCGGCCAGAACGTAGGCAGAGCGGTTACAGAAGAGAAACCAGATAGAAGAAGTAATGACTGGCCAGAGTTAGGCCGAGGCTCCAGAGGACTGGTCAGAGTAAGGCCGAGGCTCCCGAGGAAGACAGAAGACAGAAGACAGAAGAAGGAAGAAAGAAGAGATCTTTCTTTAAGCTCTACTCTAAGCTAAGAATCTTACTCTAAGCTAAGCTCTAATATTTCTCTATCTTTCTTTCTAAGACTCTAAGCTAAGAAGACAAGAAGAAATCTTTCTCTATCTTTCTTTCTAAGACTCTAAGCTCTCTCTAAGAAAGTAGAAGTAAAAGTAGTAAAAGCTTAACTCTGCCTCCGAGAATTTTCCCGCGGCACCGTGGCTGGCCACAACAGGCAGCTTACAATAATCCACAAAGCATTTGATACTTAGGAAGGTATATTTTCAATAGTAGGAAGAAAAACAGCACAATGCAAAAGCCTTCATTATAAATCTTAAAAAAATAATCAAATCATTTCCAAGCAACTTACCTATAACCCAAAATACAGATTACACATATTTAGAGATATAAAAAATATGCAGCAACTGAGAAGAGAAAATCACAATGTCTAGCATAAAACAAAAATTACCAAGTGTTAATAGAAGTACAAAAACATGACCCATAATAAAGAAAAAATCAATAAAGAAAAAACTTGGAATATTAGTAGGCAAAGACATTAAAGGTCATCACAAGCTGGGTGAGGTGGCACATGCCTATAATCCCAGGGGCTCAGGAAACTGAAGTGGAGGATCTAGAGTTCAAAGCCAGCCTCAGCAAAAGTGAGACACTGAGCAACTCAGTGAGACCCTGTCTCTAAATAAAATACAAAATAGGGCTGTGGATGTGGCTCAGTGTCCAAGTGCCCCTGAATTCAATCCCCAGTACTCAAACCAACAATGTCATTACAACTATACTACATAAACATAAAAATTTATATTGATGTATATTAAATAATATATATTATGTTCTAATATATATGTGTATACATATGTGTACATAGGTATATATATTAGAAGATGCTGATTCAGTTTCTCTAGAAAAATGTTGACTGATATGAGGTAAAAGGAAAATAATACCAATTAGAAATGTGAACATACACGAAGAAATGAAAAGCATTGGAAACAATGATATAAAAAATAAGCCATTTTTTGCTTATTATAAAATTCTATTTAAAACATAATTTGTTGTTTAAAGCAAAAATAATAATGAATTGTGATATTTAGAACATATGTAGAAGTAAAATATATATCAATAGTAACACAAAGGAAGAGAGAAATTGAAGTGTATTGTTAAGTAAGTTTCTTACACTGTTTTTAAAGTATCATAATATTATTTAATTACTGTAATGAATTAATATTTCTACTATAACCACTAAAGCAACCACTAATAATGAAGCTATTGTTAATAAACCAACAGAGATGATAAAATGGTTTCAGAAAAAGGCCTCAACACATCCAAAAGAAGGCATAACAAAGAAAATGGGAGAAATAAAAGCAATAGAAGAGTGTAGATTTATAGTCAATTACATAATTAATCACATGGAATGTAATTAGTAAATAACATCCCAATAAAAAGGCATAGATTATCAAATTGTACCAAAGAAACAATGTATAATTATTTTCTGCTGACATAAATTGACATTGAATATAAAAATTGAGATAAATTTAGATAACCTCAGCAAATGTAGAGCTATACCATGTTCATGGATCAGAGAACTCAAAAATCATGAGAATGTCAATTTCTACCAAATTGATCTATTAATACAGTGCAATCCCAAATCAAAATTTCAGTAGAAATTTTTATACAAATTAACAATTCTAAAATTCATATGGAAATGCTAAGGACTTGACAGAGGTAAAACAACTTTGGAAAAAAACAAACTTAAGAGGATTTATACTAACCAAAGATTGAACCCAGAAGTGCTTAATCTCTGAGGTGCATTCCCAGACCTTTTAATTTTCATTTTGAGAAAGGTCTTACTAAGTTGCTAAGGCTGGCCTTGAACTTGTGTTCCTCCTGCATCAGGCTCCCATGCCACTGGGACTACAGGCATGCACCACTGCACCTGGTTTCAAGCCTTGTCTAAAGTTACATTAATTAAGGCAGTGTGGCAAAGGCATAGAGATAGACAAGAATATCAATAAAATAAAATGGAATCCAGAAGTATGTGAGTGTGTGTGTGTGTGTGTGTGTGTGTGTGTGTGTGTGTTTCTGGGGGGAGTATTAGGGATTGAACTCAGGGGTACTCTACCACTGAGCCACAGCCCCAGCCTTATTTTGTATTTTTTATTTTGAGACAAGGTCTCACTGATTTGCTTAGTACCTCGATTTTTGCTGAGATTGGCTTTGAACTTGAGATCCTCCTGTCTCAGCCTCCTGAGCCACTGGGATTACAGGCATGAGCCACTGTGCCTGGCCGTGTGTGTATTTTTTGAGACAGTGTCTCTCTCTGTTGCAAAAGTTGGCCTCAAACTTGCAATCCTCCTGCCTAAGCCTCCCAGGTAGCTGGGATTACATATATTTTAGTTTTTTTAAAAATAAAAGTATCGTGCAATTAATCATAAAATAAATAATGTTAAAACAATTGGACTGACATTTGAAAATAAAAAAAATAAAAAAAACTTAAATCCATGCTTTATCATGTACAAGTTAATTCAAAGCAGATCATGTACATAAATGTGAGATCTAAAACCATAACACTTCTAAAAGGATAAAACATCTTAATATCCTTAAGTTTGCCAAAGATTTGTTAAATACAACACAAGTACAGATTCTTTCAAAATTAATAAATAGGACTCCTTCAAAATTAAAATCTTTTACTCTTTAAAAGACACTTAAGCAAATAAAAAGACAAACCATAGACTAGGAGGAAATGCTTTTAAAAATCTGTATCCACCAGAGAACTTGTGCCTAGAACATATAAAGAACCCTATAACTCAATAGTAATAAGATAGATAACTCACAAAATATAGGCAAAATATTTAAACAGAAACTTCTCCAAATAATATATTTGGATGGCAAATAAACACATGAAAAGATGCCCAATATCATCAGTCATATATACACTGCTAGTGGGAGTATGAAAGAGTACAACTATTTTGTAGTCTCTTAAAATGTTAAACACATATCTACCTTTTGTTAATAACAAGTGTGAAAAGAGTAGGTCTTGGAAACTCAATTCCTTGAAGCAATTTTGCCAGCTAGAAGAAAGTTACTTTAGCTGAAACCATTCTGCTTTAGTCAGCTTTTTCGCTGCTGTAACTTAAAGACCCACCAGAACAATTGTAGTGAAGGAAAAGTTTAAAGACTCATAGTTTCAGAGATTTTAGTCCATAGAAGGCTGGCTCCATTCCTCTGGGTTCCATGGAGGGCCAAATATCATGGCAGGAGAGTGTGGTGGGGGGAAGCAGCTCATATCATGATGATCAGGAAGCAGAGAGAGCGAGATACTCCACTCTCCAGATACAAGTATATACCCCATAGTCACACCGCAAATGAACCACTTCCTTCAGCCACACCCCACCTGCCTCCAGTTACCACTCAGTTAATCCCATGAGGGATTAATTCACTTATTACATTAAGGCTATAACCCAATCATTTCTCCTCCAAACCTTCTTGCATTATCTCACATGTGAGGTTTAGGGGGACACTTCACATCCAGACCATAACACATTCCTTTGAAATCCTTGCTGCTGTAAGTGCATACTGCTTCAATTATTCAACCATTAATCTATTAACAATAATTTAATTGGCCCTTATTAATTGTCTGAGGGTATAAAAATGAGTAACAGTATTGATCTCATGAAGTTCAGTTTTGAAGGCAAGTATACACATACATAAGTAATGTAGAAAATTTAATAATAGGAAATATGAAATGCACACAGAAAAAGGAGTGATTAATTTTATTTCAAGAATCTCCAGAAAAAGAAATATTTAAATTGGATCTAGAAAAATGAATTTGGAGATAGAGAGAAAATATAGGTAAGAGAGCACTAAGTAAAATCATGACAGGAAAATGAAATGCAAGCTAGGTATAGTGGCACAGGCCTATAATCCCAGCAGCTCAGGAGGTGGGGACAGGAGGATTGTGAGTACAAAGCCAGCCTCAGCAAAAGTGAGGCAATAAGGAACTCAGAACCTGTCTCTAAATAAAATACAAAATATGGCTGGGGAAGTGGCTCAGTGATCGAGTGCTCCTGAGTTCAATTCCTGGTAATTGCCCTCTGCCCCCCAAAAATATGAAATGTAAAAAAAAATATCAGAAATGCAATAAAACTAGACCTAGGTACATGGGTGGGAAACAAAATGTTAATTATGTTGGTACCATGCCTCTGGTATTATATTGTTCAGATATTTTATCCATATACTATGTTTAAGTGGTAAGGTTTGGCATTATTTCATGACATTTCTTTTCAATTATATTAATGTGTGTGTTTATGCATGCCCCCATTAGATGGATTTTAATATCCACTAACGTATCATGCTGCTGGATAGGCAGAATTAATATTGTCAAAATGGCCATAGTACCAAAAGTGTTATACATATTTAATGCAATTCTTATTAAAATCCCAATGACATTCTTCATAGAAATAGAAAATGCAATCATGAATTTTATTTGGAAAAATAAGAGGCCCAGAATAGCTAAAGCAATCCTTAGCAAAAAAAAGTGAAGCAGGAAGCATCACAATACCAAACCTTAAACTATACTACATAGATATAGTAGCAAAAACACCATGGCATTGGCACCACCATAGACTTGTAGACCAATGGTACAGAATAGAGGACACAGAAACAAACACACATAAATACAGTTATGTCATACTAGACAAAGGTGCCAAAAATATTCACTGGAGAAAAGATAGCTTTTTAAAAAAAAAAAAAAAAAGGTGCTGGCAAAACTGGAAATCCATATGTAGCAAAATGAAATTAAACCTATATCTCTCACCCTGCATAAAAATCAACTCAAAGTGGATCAAACTTAGGCACTAGAATAGAGACCCTGCACCTAATAGAAGAAAAAATAAATGGCGTAGTTTTCATCATTTCCCTTTCAGAGGCTTTGTCACTGATGTACAAAAATGCCTTTGACTTATGGGTATTGATTTTGTATCCTGCTACTTTGCCAAATTCATTTACTAGTTGTAAAAGTTTTCTGGTAGAGTTTTTTGGGTCTTCTAGGTAGATTATCATGTCATCAGCAAATAGTGCTAATTTGAGCTCTTCTTTTCCTATCTGGATCCCTTTAATTTCTTTCGTCTGTCTAATTGCTCTTGCCAGAGTTTCCAGTACTATGTTAAATAGCAGTGGTGAGAGGGGGCATCCCTGTCTTGTTCCAGTTTTTAGAGGGAATGCTTTCAATTTTTCTCCATTTAAGATAATGTTAGCTCTGGGCCTTGCATAAATAGCTTTTATAATGTTGAGATATGTCCCTGATATTCCTAGTTTTTCCAGTGTTTTGAACATAAAGGGGTGCTGTATTTTGTCTACAATAGCACCAAAAAAAATAAAATACCTGGGAATCAACTTAATGAAAGAGGTGAAAGAGCTCTATAAGGAAAATTATAGAACACTAAAGAAAGAAATCATAGAAGAACTCAGAAGATGGAAAGACCTACCTTGCTCTTGGATAGGTAGAATCAATATTGTCAAAATGTCCATACTACCAAAAACATTATACAGATTTAATGCAATTCCAATCAAAATCCCAATGTCATTCTTCAAAGAAATAGAAAAAGCAGTCATGAAATTCATCTGGAGAAATAAGAGACCCAGAATAGCCAAAGCAATCCTGAGCAAGAAAAGTGAAGCAGGTGGCATCACCATACCGGACTTTAAATTATACTATAGAGCAATAGTAACAAAAACAGCATGGTATTGGCACCAAAACAGACTGGTGGACCAATGGTACAGAATTGAGGACACAGAGACTAATACATATAATTTCAGCTATCTTATATTAGACAAAGGTGCCAAAAATGTACAGTGGAGAAAGGATAGCCTCTTCAACAAATGGTGCTGGGAAAACTGGAAATCCATATGCAACAAAATGAAATTAAACCCTTGTCTCTCACCATGCACAAAATTCAATTCAAAGTGGATCAAGGACCTAGGAATTAGACCAGAGACAATACGCCTAATAGAAGAAAAAGTAAGCTCCAATTTCCAACATGTCGGATTAGGCCCCAAGTTCCTTAATAAGAATCCTGTAGCACAAGAACTATTACCAAGAATTAATGAATGGGATAGATTTAAACTGAAAAGCTTCTTCTCAGCAAAAGAAACAATCAGTGAGGTGAATAGAGAGCCAACTAATTGGGAACAAATATTTAATACATGCACATCAGATAGAGCACTAATTTCTAGAATGTATATAGAACTAAAAAAACTTAACACCAAAAAAGCAAATAACCCAATCAATAAATGGGCTAAGGAATTGAAAAGACACTTCTCAGAAGAAGATACACGATTAATCAACAAATACATGAAAAAATGCTCAACATCACTGGCAATTAGAGAAATGCAAATCAAAACTACTCTAAGATTTCATTTCACTCCAGTCAGAATGGCAGCTATCAAGAACACAAACAACAATAAATGTTGGAGAGGATGTGGGGAAAAAGGCACACTCATACATTGCTGGTGGGACTGCAAAATGGTGCAACCGCTATGGAAAGCAGTATGGAGATTTCTTGGGAAAATGGGAATGGAACCACCCTATGACCCAGCCATCCCACTCCTGGGTCTATTCCCAAAAGACTTAAAAACAGCATATTACAGTGACACAGCCACTTCAATGTTTATAGCAGCACAATTCACAATAGCTAGGTTATGGAACCAACCTAGATGCCCCTCAGTAGATGAGTGGATAAAGAAAATATGGTATATATACAAAATGGAATTTTACTCAGCAATAAGAGAGAATAAAATAATGGCATTTGCAGGTAAATGGATGAAGTTGGAGAATATAATGCTAAGTGAAATTAGTCAATCTCAAAAATCCAAGTACCGAATGTTTTCTCTGATATAAGGAGGCTGGTTCACAGTGTTGTTGGAAGGGGGTACATAGGATCAGAGGAACACTAGAATGGTCAACGGAAAGGGAGGGGAGGGAGGGAGTAAGGGGGGGTTGGAAAAAAATTGGTGGTTGAATGAGATGGATATCATTATCCTAAATGCATGATTGAAGATCTGAATGGTACTTATATACTTTGTATACAAGCAGTTGTATGTAAAAAGATACTATACTTGTGCATGATGAATAAGTAAATAAATAATTAAAAAAAAAAAAAGGAAAAAAAAAAAAAAAAAAAAAGAAGAAGAAAAAATAGTCCCAAATCTTCACCATGTGGGCCTAGGATCTGACTTCCTTAACAAGACTCCTAAAGCACAAGAAGTAAAATCAAGAATCAATAAATGGGATGGATTCAAATTAAAAAGCTTCTTCTCAGCAAAGGAAACAATCAATACTGTGAGGAGACAGCCTACAGATTGGGAGAGAATCTTTACCACATGCACCTCAGATAAAGCATTAATCTCTAGGATATATAAAGAACAAAAAACCAAATAACTTAATAAATGGGCTAAGGAATTGAACAGACACTTCACAGAAGAAAAAATAAAATCAGTCAACAAATATATGAAAAAGTGTTCAACATTTCTAGTAATTAGAGAAATGCAAATCAAAACTACTCTTAAGATTTCTTCTCCTTTGGGAGGCTGAGGCAGAAAGATCGCGAGTTCAAAGCCAGCCTCAGCAATAGCGAGTCACTTAGTAACTCAGTGAGACCCTGTCTCTAATAAAATACAAAAAAGGGCTGGGGATGTGGCCCAGTGGTCGAGTGCCCCTGAGTTCAATCCCCGGTACCAAAAAAAAAAAAAAAAAGATTTCTTCTCACTCTTGTCAGAATGGCAATCATCAAGAATACAGGAAACAATAAATGCTGGTGAGGATGTGTGGAAAAAGGTACACTCATACTCATACATTGCTGGTGGGACTGCCAATTGGTGCAGCCAATCTGGAAAGCAGTATGGAGATTCCTCAGAATACTGGGAATGAAACCACTATTTAACCCAGCTATCCCACTCAGTTTATACCCAAAGGACTTAAAATCAGCATACTACAGTAATGCAGCTATGTCAATGTTTATAGCAGCTCAATTCACAATAGCTAGACTACGGAACCAACATAGGTGTCCTGCAATAGATGAATGGATAAAGAAAATGTGGTATATATGCTCAATGGAATATTACTCAGCTTTAAAGAAGAGTGAAATTATGGCATTCGCCAGTAAATGGAGTTAGAGAATATCATGCTAAGTGAAACAAGCCAATCCCACAAAACCAAAGGCCAAATGTTTTCTCTAATATGGGAATGCTAATTCACAATAAGGCAGGGGGCACTAGAGAAGAATAGCATTACCTTAGATTAGGTAGAAGGAAGCGATGGGGGTGGGGATGTGGGAAATATAGTATAATAAACAGACATTATTACTTCATGTATATATGTGACTACTACATGACCAATATGATTCTGCAACATGTACACTCAGAAAAATGAGAAATTATATCCCATCTATACATGATATATCAAAGTGTAAAAATGCATCTATTGTCATGTATAACTAATTAAAACAAATAAAAAATTAATAAAAAAGTATTATAGTATATGGAGACTATTAAGTGTTTAAACATAACATCTAGAGATGAAATAGAGAAAGGGTTCCTAAAAA
The DNA here is from genome assembly GCA_025594165.1 of Tamias sibiricus. NCBI lineage: Eukaryota > Metazoa > Chordata > Mammalia > Rodentia > Sciuridae > Tamias > Tamias sibiricus. Next base: position 50,039,800 of record CM046664.1, read on the forward strand.
TAACTATTGTAATAGTCAAATAAAATGATGTGGAGAGCTTTGATTAAGGCTGTGGTGGCAATGTGGAGAACTTCAACCAATGGTATATAATTTGCAGAAACAACTGGATGACTAGATGTAGAATATGATGGGTCTGAAAAAGTGAAATATAAAACTCATTTTCCAAATTTAGACAATATGGTAGTAAAACTAACTAAACAAAGAGAGCACAAATGAGGAAGATTTGGAAGGGAAAGAACAAGCTCAGCTTACAACATAGCGGGTGTGGGGTACTTAGGTAAACCAAAGCAGAGCTATTTATTACAAGTTTAAAATCTAGAGAGCAGTGCTGGGGTTGTGGCTCAGTGGCAGGGCGCTCGCCTAGCACGTGTGCAGCCCTGGGTTCAATCCTCAGCACCATGTAAAAATAAATAAATGAAATAAATGTATTGTGTCCAACTACAACTAAAAAAATAAATAAATATTTAAAAAAAAAGATCTAGAGAGCAGGTATACCAGATGCAGATTTTTAATTTGACTTAGAAGTAATCTGGTGTATTGTCATAGGATGTGGGGGAAAAGGCACACTCATACATTGCTGGTGGGACTGTAAATTGGTGTAGCCAATCTGGAAAGCAGTATGGAGATTCCTTGGAAAACTTGGAATGGAACCACCATTTGACCCAGCTATACCACTCCTCAGTCTACACCCAAAGGACTTAAAAACAGCTTACTACAGGGAAACAACCACATCAATGTTTATAGCAGCACAATTCACAGTAGCTAGATTGTGGAAACAACCCCGATGCCCATCAGTAGATGAATGGATAGGGAAAATTTGGTATATGTACACAATGGAACACTACTCAGCACTAAAAGAGAATAAAATCATGGCATTGGCAGGTAAATGGATGGAGTTGGGGAGAAAAATGCTAAGTGAAGTGAGCCAATCCCCAAAAAACCAAAGGTTGAATGATTCCATTATACTATGATGATACTGACTTATAATGACAGGGGAGGGGGGATGAGAGGAATGAAGGAACTTTAAATAGAACAAAGGGAGGGAGGGGAGGGGAGTGGGCAAGGGGATAGGAATAATGACAGAACTAATTAGACATCAACACCCTAAGTACATGTATAAAAACACAAATGGTATGAAAATATATAAAACCAGTGACTTGAAAAATTGTGCTCTTTATATGTAATATGAAATGAATTGCACTTTGCAAGCATGTATAACAAATTAGAATATATATGTGTATATATATGTGTATATATATATATATATATATATATATATATATATATGGAAGGGATCCATGAAACACATTTGAATTCTTAAATGAGAGCCCTATTTTGGCCTAAGATAAATTACCTGGGTTTTGTTTATTTGTCCAAAAAAAGCTTAATAAATACAAATAATGATAAATGCTTGCCATCTGTAGACTCATGGGATGATGTAAAAGCACATCTGAGGAAAATCAAAATTATCTGTCCCTTGGAGAAATGCTATTCTTGAAATGATAAACAAGATTGTTTCTTTTGTAGGCCTAAGAAATAGACTTTACTATTAATTTTGTTAATAATACATAACAAACTGCCCAGTTGTTACGGAATTATTCAGTTTATATTACTTATTCATAATACTTCTTCAGTTTTCAGGTATTTACGAAAGTAATTTACTTCTATTTCAATGCCAAACTGCTATGAATGAAAGTTTTGAAAAACCAACTATTAAAGTCAAATGCTAGATTGCCTGCCACAGACTGAGAGATGTAAATCAAGCTTCTAGAGAGAAGCAAGGCAGACAAAAGATTTGAGGGGGGGGGGGCAAAGAGAGAGAGAGAAGCCTTACGCTTTCATTCCGGTTACTTCAGTCTCCATATCTACATTTTACACCCCACTCCCACCTTCCCACTTAAGTTGATCTGAGTTGGTAATTTTGTCCATTCTTAATAGAAAGGTTACTGACTATTATGTAGATATATACTAAGGGTTAAGAATTCTGTTATGACGAATATATGGTTACCATTCTATTAACATTTATTAAAAATAAGAATTGCAATAAAGTGTGGTTGAGGATTTTGCTTTTGTGGTCAAAGAGAAAAAAATAAAATCTTTTCTGTTGATGGCATAAAAAATAAATGTATTTGTAAAATATTCTAATCAAATATAATGATGATGAATATAAAATCAACGCCCATAACTAAAGATTATATGTAAAGGCATGGAAAAGCATACTATTTAGCATACATAAGGTTCCCAAAGAAGACAGGAGTCATACTTGTCCCCAATTTATGCTGTTTTATCTTTTGTCAACTTTTTTTAATGTTATTCTTCACTAATTAAAATTTACTCGTTTAACAAATTAAAATCCTTGGTTTTATATGCCTAATTAATGGATACCTTCACTGGTTTTATAGAATTATAGTGTATTAATCAGAGTTCTGGTAGGGAAAAAAGAATTAATTAAGTAAAATACAATGGGCAGGCTTTTTAGTAATATAAGCAGTATAAGGAAAACAGATATTAAGGAAACTATGGACTACCATCAAAGGAAAGTCACCAAAACCTCTAAGCTGAAGGGGCAAACGGAAGAAATACTGGTATTTTAGTCACAGTTGAAACTATCTAGTTGGGACCAACCAACAGAGCTGTACCTCCCTATAGAATTAAAGCCTCAAATCAGAGAGAAACTTGCACAGAGCTATCCTCCCCTGATTCTTTAACGTTCTGATGCCCAGCTTCAATCTTTTATTGACCATACTTAACAAGAGGCCAGAGAAGTGATGTCCAAAACATCAGTCACTGGAATGAGGAAGGATGGAGAATGAAACTCCAAAGTGTGAAGGAAACAAATGGAGAATGGTAAGCATTACTAGTCTGTAAGCCTGAATGATAAACAAGTCTGATCTCTCAACTTCATAATCATTTCAAGTAAACTTAATCAATGTAAGGAGAGACATAGAACTTCTTAAAAATATCAAAAACAAATACTAGAGATCAAAAATAGTCTAACAGAAATGAAAAAATACCTTTATTGAACTCATTAGTAGGCTGTACTAAGGAAAGAATATTTGAGTCTAATGACATGTCAATAGAAAATGGAAAAGTAAAGAGAAAAAAATCCTGAAAAACAAATGGAAAAGAATATCCAAAATCTTTAAGGTAACTACAACTGTTGGAGAGAAGATATAACATACAAGTAATAGGAGCACCAGAAGGATAATAAAATGAGAAAGAAGAAGAAAAGAATATATGAAGCAATAATGACTAAATAGTGCCTCCAAATTAATGTCATATACCATACCACCTACCCAAGAAATAGAGAAGCCCAAGAAATATAAATGCCTACAAACTGTAACAAAAAATATCATTTTCAAATTATGGAAAAATCAAAGACAAAAACATCTTGAAAGAAGCCGAGGTAAAAAATGACTTACCTATGGACAAAGATAAGAATTATAACATATTTCACCTCATAAATCATGCTAGCAAGAAGAGAGTGATAATAAAATTTTAAATGTTGAGATTAAAAGATAAGCTGTGCTCTATGACATTGTCAACAGTGGAGAAGGAACAAAGACTTTCACAAACAAAAATTGAGGGAATTTGTTATCAGTAAGCTGTTAATGCAAAAACTGTTAAAAGAAGGAAAAATATATATGTCACAAAGTCACATCCCTATTAAAAGAAGGAAGAGCATTGGAGAAAGACTAAGTAAAAGCAAAAATAAAATATTCTGTTTTATCTTTGATCTAACAGATAACAGTTCAAAATAATAGCAGCAAAGTATTTGATTATGTATTACATATGTATGTATATATGTATGATTATGCACGTTTATGTGTATGTGAAATGAAGATCATCAATGGTACAAAGATGAAAGGAAGAATTAGGAATATTTTGCTATTTTAAGATACTTGCACTGTGAATCTATATAGTATTATTTGAAAGTGGATTTGGATAGCTTATAAATGTGTCCTGAAAACTCTTAAGATAATCATTAATATAAGAAAGAAATATAATCAGTATGTTAAGAAAGGTGAGAAAATGTAATTACATAAAATGATTAATTAGCAAAAAGTGATGGAGGGATAGCTTAGTGGTAAAGCACTAAGCATAAAAATAGTATAAAAATTAGAGTAAAAATAGAAAGCAGTAACATTAATCTAATCATATCAATAATCACTTTAAAATCATTGACCTAAATATGCCAATTAAAGAACAGTTTTTCAGGGGAGATAAAACAATAAAAGACCCAACTCTATGTTGTTTATAAGAAAACTATTTTAAATATATAAACATATAGATTAAAGGAATGAAGAAAGATATATCATACTTACACTAATAAAAAAAAGTAGAAATAATTAAGTTAATTTTACCCAGAGCAGACCTCAGAACAAGGGAATTTATCAGGGATAAGGGGAAGCATTCTGTTATGATAAAATAGTCAGTTCTCTAAGAAGACCTAAAACTCCTTAACGTGTATATGCCTAACAACATAGCTTCAGTACATACTCAGCAAAAATTGGTAGAACTGAAAGAAGAAATAAACAAATCTACTATTGATTGGACGCCTCCCCCTTCTCTTTCAGAAATCCAGGAGGCAGAAAATCAGTAAGGACATAGAAAGATCTAGCGGGCAACAGTAAGAACATGATTGAACTCAGCAGCACCATCCATGAGTTGAATATCATTGACATCTATCTATTGACTACTTCATCCAATAATAGCAAAATACATATTCTTCTCAATCTTACATGGAACATACACCAACACAGACTATATTCATGGCCATAAAACACACCATGACAAGTTTAAGGAAATATAAATCATACAATGTCTCCATTCACACCGCATGTAGAATTAAAGGAGAAATCAATAACAAAAATAAAGTTGGAAAATTCCAAGATACTTACAGATTAAACAATGTACTTCCAAATAACAAATGTACCAAAGTATAAATCTCAAGAGATTTTAAAACATTTTCAATTAAATGAAAATTAAAATACAATTTATCATATATTGTGTAATGTGTCAAAAGCAGTACTTAAAGTGAATTGTATAGCATTAAGTGAAAATATTATAAAAGAAGGAATGTCAAAAATCAATAATCTAAGCTTCCAAGTAAGGACACTTAGAAAAAGAAGAGCAAATCAAATCTGAAATAAGCAGAAGAAATAATAGAAATTAAAGTATAAGTCAATGAAAATAAAAACAGGAAATCAATAGGGAAAATCAACACAACTAAAAGCTGATTGTTTGAAAAATAACAATAATTGATAGTCCCCTAAAAATGATGACAAAGAGAAAGAGAAGGCAAAATTATCAATATCAGAATTGGATTCTGTGGACATTTAAGAAAATAATGAAAGAATTCCAAGAACAATTCTTTACCCACAATTTGACAACCTAGATGAAATGTGACAGTTTCTGAAAAGGACAATCTGGCAATCCTAACAGGTATAATGTGAACAGTCCTAGCTCTGTTAAAGAATTTGAATCAATAATTAATTATCTTCTAAAACAGAATGTGCCAGGTCACAAGGGGTTCACTGATGAATTCTACTATAGATTTAGTGAACAATTTAGACCAACTCTCTACAATTTCTTCTGGAATATAGAAACAGAGGGAATATTTTTTTTTTCATACAAGGCCAGCATTGCAATAACACTAAAACCAGACAAATATGTTATAAGAAGACTACAGACTGATATCTCTCATGAAAATGAAAGCAAAATACCTCAACAAAATATTTAAAAATCAAATGTAATGACATATAAAAAGAATTATACCACATAACCAAGTGGGATTTATCCTACACATGCAAGCCCATCGACTATTAGAAAATCAGTTAATATAATCCATCAAAGTCTAAAGACAAGTAACACCATCACATCAATAGATGCAGGAAAGCATTCGAAAAAAATCTAATGTCCATTCTTAACAAAATCTCTGGGAACACTAGAAAAAGACAGTGATGTTCTCAACCTTATAAAGAACACCCACAAAAAAACTTATAGATGACATCATGCTTAATAGTAAGAAATTAGAAGATTTTCACAAAAGATCAGAAACAAAGCAAGCATGTTTAATCATCAATCCTTCCTTCTTAATATTGTATGAGTACAAACTAAATAAAGCATTATGACAATAAAGGGTAAATTATACATTTTGGAATAGAAGAATTAAAACTGTCCACAGGTAACATGTTTGTCTATGTGAAAATCTGAAAGAATGACAAAAAACCTCTAATAAGTAATTATAGTCAAGCTTGAGTATATGGTTAATATGTAAAAGACAATTATTCTCCCATATATTAGCAATGAACACATGGAATTGAAACTAAGAACAATACCATTTACATTAGCAGTCCCCCAAATGAAATGTTTAGATATAAATTTAACCAAATATGTACGTGAACTATATGAAGAAAACTATAAAACTGATGAAAAAAATTAAAGAAAAACATAAAAGGAGAGATTATCCATGTTCCTTGATTTGCAAGTTCAATACCATCAAGATATTAGTTCTTATCATCTTATTTAATCTAAATTCAATCTAAATCCTAACAAGTTATTTTGTATATATAAACAAACTGATCCTAAAGTTTATACGGAAAAGCAATGACCTTATTATTGCCAAAACGTGGTTATGAGAATAATGAAGCTGGAGGACTGAGATTAACAGACTTCTGGATTTACCATAAATCTATGGTCAGCCAGAGTGGTGGTGTATGCCTGTAATCCCAGCAATTTGGGAGGCTGAGGCAGGAGGATCATGAGTTCAAGGCCACCTCAGCAATTTAGAGAAGCCCTAAGCAACTTAGTAAGAACCTGTCTCTAAAAAAAATGTAAAAAGGGGCTGGCTGGGATGTGGTTCAGTGGTTAAGTGTCCCTGGGCTCAATCCCTGGTACCCCCCCCCCCAAAAAAAATCTGTGGTCATCAAGACAATTTGGTATGGACAAAAAACAAAGACAAATAGAGAAATGGAGCAGAATAGAAAGTCCAGAAATAGATCCATGTAAATATAATCAACTAATCTTTGACCAAGGGGCAAAGTTAATACAATGGAGAAATTAGTAAATCTTTTCAGCAAATTGTGCTAAACAACTGAATATCCACAAGCAAAAAGCAAAGAACCTAGACATAGACATCAAACCCTTTGCAAAAATTAACTAAATTACCTAAATGTAAAATGCAATACTGTAAAACTCCTAGAAGATAACAGAAGAAAATTGGGATGAACTTGGGTATGGTAATGACATTTTAGATACCTCATCAAAGGCATGATCCATGAGAAAAAAATATGCTATATTTCATTAAAATTTAAAACATACTGTGTGAATATATGGTGAAAAGAATAAGAAGACAAGCCATGGACTAAGAAAACATATTTGCAAAAGATACATGATAGCTGGGCACGGTGGCGCACATCTATAATCCAAGCAGCTTGGTAGGCTGAGGCAGGAGGATCATGAGTTCAAAGCCAGCCTCAGCAAAAGGGAGGTGCTAAGCAACTCAGTGAGACCCTGTCTCTAAATAAAACATACAAAATAGGGCTGGGGATGTGGCTCAGTGACCAAGTGTCCCCAAGCTCAATCCCCAGTACCTTAAAAAAAAATATTACAAAAGATATATATGATTAATGAGTGTTATGCAAAATATACAAGGAGGCCTTAAAATCAATAATAAGAAAATGAAAAATGTGATTAAAGTTTGCAAAAGATCTGAATACACATCTCAATAAAGAAGACATATGAATGGAAATAAACATATACAAAAATGCTCAATATTATATGTATTTAGGAATTTGCATATTGAAATAACAATACACCACTGTACTCCTATTAGACAACCAAAATCTGAAAACACTAAATGTTTCTGAGGTGTGGAATTACAGGAACTTCATTTGTGCTGGGTGAGAGTGCAATGGTACAGCCACTTTGGAAGACAGGCAGTTTATTACAAAGCTAAACATATTCTCACCCTAATATTTAGCAATCATTCTCCTTGGTATTTACACAAAGGAGTTATGTTCACCCTAACCCTGCACACAAATGTGTATAGCAGTTTTATTCATAATTTCCTAAACTTGGAATCAACAAAGATGTTCTTCTTTAGTGAATAAATAAATCTACTGTGGTATATCTATACAATGGAATATTAATATAAATGATCTTTTAAGGTATGAAAAGATGTAGAGGAGAATTAATTGCATATAGCTAAATGAAAGAAGCCAATCCAAAAAGAAGGTAAACATTGTGATCCCAATCATTTGATATTCTGGAAAAGGCAAATTATGGATACAGAAAAAAGATCCATAGTTTCTAAGGTTGAAAGGGGACAGGAAAATGAATAGTTAGAGCACAGAGGAGATTAAGTGATGGAACTTACTCTGTAGGACACAGAGGACATTTAGTGTGATGGACTATTCTATAGAATAGTAGATACAAGTCATCGTACATTTGTTAAAAACCCATAGAATGTACAATACCAAGGGTAAATCCTAATATAAAATAGGGACTCTGGGTTATAATGATATGTTACTGTAGGTTAATTATTTGTAGAAATGGAAGAGTGATATGTATATAGAGGCAGGAAATATATGGGGACTCTATACCTTTTGCTCAATTTTTCTGTGACCCTAAAAATTCTTTAAGAAATTAAGTTCATTTTTGAAAATCAGTGTGATTAGCATTGTCAGGAGAAATGGGCCTCACTGCCCACTGAAGCCTAGGAACTTGCCCTGTGGTGAAGTTTGTGGTACAGCTTATTGGAGAAGGTAGCATGGAAAAGCAATGACTAACAACAGTTAAGGAGTTGTAATTAGATGGACTACAATGATGGATGAAAAACAGAACAAAATATATGGTTCCCTGGAATCAATAATCTTATTCACAAACCCTTTATTAAAAGAAGAGTTACAGTCAATCATTTAAAAGTACAATTTATTAATAGTGTTTTCCAGTTTGGAAGTAGGATATTTCAAACTGTAGTTAGTAACAGTAATAATAACTGCCATGACATCTCTCCACAAATTATTCCTGTTATCTTGATAGAAGTCTCTCATTTTAAAAAGGCTTCTTCTAGGTTACAATGTTATGTATATTTTTAAGGTACAAATTACTTAGGGGATTTTGAGTCTTTAAATAACTTTAATGAAAAATTGAAATATAACAAGTAAAAAAGTTAAACTGCATTATTAAACAAATTTTTTTTTGAGAAAAGGAAGAAATTTAATTAATTTAATGACAATTTAAGTTTAAAACAATTTTTGTATTAACTATTATCAGTCATTTAACAGAATCTAACCCCTTAAAGAATTGAAAACATCCATCCAGGGACATTAAATTGAGTCACTTCTTCCAGATTATAAGTTTAAAATATTAATTAAGCAATCAATTTTAATGCTTATTTTTATTTTTTATTACTGCATTATAGTTAAAACATAACATTGGGGTTCATTTTGACATACTCATACAGGCATGGAATACAATTTGCTGTACTTCAGTCCTCAGTAAAATCAATTTTTTTTAACAAGGAAGTTGAAATGGTTCATAATTCTTTGACCTACTCTAGGCCTGGTTTGAAGTCTTGTGTGGTCTGAATTTGTGTGGCCATTCGTCAATATGATGACTCATCAGTGGTTTTAGCTTCCAACACACCAGAAGATTTTAACTTGGGCATTACTTGGAATTATTCATAAAATTGGCTTCTCTACTGCATGGAGAAAAAAAAATCAGAGAATAAAGCTATTATATTTTTGCACAGCTATACCTTTTATACAAACGGACTGATTTTAACATTGTCATTGAACCGGAGAGTTAGTCCATTATATCCAGTATGTCTTAAGGATTCAGTTCATGTAGGGAGTTCATGAAAGAAAGAGGTGAGTTTTTCAAAAATCCAGAAAGTAGATTGAAGGTGATAGTGAGGAACCTTGACCTGAGTTGATGAAACAAACTTCTCCCCTTGAAATTCCTGAAATGGTTTCCCCTATATTTACATGACATGAATCTGTCAAGGATAGCATTTTTTTTTTTTTAAAGTTTCTCCCTTCTGAATAAATTGTTGCATTAAAAGTTTGAAACCTACTGGTCAAATTAATAGATCTATAAATAATTGCTATTTTAACTATCTATGCACATATAATGTATTTTTATTTTTAATATAATTGAAGAAAATATAACAATTATATTAAGAAATCAAATAAAGAAATTTGCCCATAGTTAGCTTTAAATTCACACAGCATAGACAAAGATAGAAAATTTAAATCTTTTTTTTGTTGTTATTGTTCTTCAGGTTTAAACATATAATTTAAGGCTTTTTAAAAAAAATGATCAATAAGTAATGAATTTATAGTTCTCTTGACAAAGAAGAAGGACATAATGGAGTGCCTTAGTTTCCCTCTTGCTTGCAAGTCCTCTCAAAATATAAGTAGCCACACAGACAGACACATAAACATATGGATACACAAACCACTATTTATGGAAACCACTATAGCAATTTTCAATAAACAGAGGCCCATTTTCTTTATTGTATCCAGAAGGCACTAGGGATATGTGTCAGTCTGACCTCTTTGTCTAGTCCCCTGCATAGTCTGGTTTAGAATAAACTCCCATCTGTGTTGTGGCTGTTGTGTTTCTGATAGTCTGGCTCATAAAGAACAGTTTTTAAGTGAGTTGCAGGCCTCTTTCCAGACAGAATATTAGAGTGTCAGAAGAATCTCAGAGCACAGCACACTTCACTCTTGTTCCTTACCAAGAGTGGCATCCTTTAACAGGTGTAGGAATCAGCGCTTCTGTGAATGGCTACAGGTTCTTCAGGGCCTGCAGAGGGCAGGGACTGCAGGGGTCTGGTGCAATATGGCATCACGAATCAGGTGTGCCTTGGTAAGAGTGCAAACAAAGCAGAGAATGACAAACAGCTCAGAAAATTTTAATTTTTCCTTTGTAACAACATATAGATTATAATTTATCTGTCCATCGTGGTATGTATGTACGTATGCATGTATGTGTGTATTTGCAAATTTAGGAGTTGTTGGTATTTTATTGAGAGTTTGTTGTCCTCCAGGATAAGCTGGTCACTCACAAAGAGATATTAGATAAGTTCAGAATCAAAGTTACATCTAGAATTATAGATTGAGTACTAGTCACGTGAAAGTAGTAAATTAAGTTTTAGGATTGGATTAGTTGGCCAAATGAGAAAATATAGAGACCACCTAAAGAAAGACTCCTAAGAAGATGCTGAAAGTTTGTTGTAGTGGGTGATATGTGAACAGAGACTTGAAATATTGTTAGTTTATCAATACACAGAGGTGTCAGAAAGGACAACTCTGGCAAAATATTCAAATGTGTGAATATGTAGAGAGTGCTCAGAGAATAGGAATTGGTGTTTGGGAAGAACATAAGCAATATGCAGTTGTATTCAAACATATTGAGGTATGTAACCATATTAAGTATTTTTCTCATGTGATGATTAGTTAATGTAAAAATTAAGAGAAAGAAAGAACAGAGGAAAAACCCCAAAGGATAAGAATATGAAAAAAAGAGCTGGATAGTAGTAGGAAAAGAAAGATACTAGAGGAAAACAGGAAACTAGACAATGAGTAAAACAAAACTGAAAACAGAGAAGTCACTCCAGCACTTTGGGATGAGTGTCAGAGGCCCTGCTCTTGTGCTCTTCTGGACCTGGATGGAATGAATGTCTGATGTCCATGGCTGTCTGATGTCCATGGCAGTATGTAGTGTCTACTCACGAATTGCTGTTAGACTGCTCTATTCCTTTACTGAAAGCTCTACCCTGACTGATAACAAACACAGCAGCTCCCAGGAGAATTTTTCTTACATTCACGAACGGAGGTGAACATGTCGGAAAAAGCCATGACAGCTCCTCACCCACAGATACTTGCTCCAATACTTCACTTCCATGGAGCCTGTCCTTCCCTCCTAGGAGAGAAATCTCAGCCAAACACTCCAAAAAGAAACAAACAGAAATAATAAAAATACTTATCCCTATTGTAGCTAGTCAAGGAGAATCATTACCTTTGGTTTAAATTAGTGTATGGCACAGAAAGAAAAATAATCCACCAACAGATAATACACATGTATGTATATTTTTCCTTTGTTGCCAGTGGAGTCTCTATTTCTGACTTTTTAGTTAAGGAGCTGGAAATTGTAAATTGCCATCTGTGTGCACAATGTGGAGCCATGGGAAAAAGTTTGCCAGTTGACCATGGAGACTGCCAGCCTGTTTCTTGAGGTACAGGTCCTGATGGCACCATAATTCAATCCTACTGGACTTCAAATAACTGGAGCCATGGTTTTTATCTGTGAACTTGTGAAATCCCAACACTTTATTCACCTGAGTCATTTGTGTTATGGTGTTTCCCACGCTTACTCTCTTTGTAGGTTAAGATCCAGAAAAGCAGATTTTTGCTGAATCAAGTGCACTAATTATTTCAACAGCTATTTTAACTAAAGAAATGTTGATATGCACAAAATAATACATTTTGTATATCATAGGTTCAGTTAAATGATAGACAATATTTATTTTTGCCTATGTAATGGATAAAAGAAGATAGTGCTTATGTGTGGCAAAACTTTTCTTTTTGGCTCTTGTCATTTATTCTTGTGGTTGTAAGCTAACAGGTCTCTGTTGCACAATCTGGAGAACTGAAGCAAACCTTGTACTGAAATATGCAGATAACTGTATAGTAAATGACTTAAATTAGAAAATGTTTATTTTCCTCAAATATGTTAGCCTACTGTATTTAAAAAATGATAAAATATTTTATCATCCCCAGAGTAGGAACTATTCTCATTCACCAAATTCTGAATGCATCTTTATCATGATTATTGAGATTTATTAGCTAAAACACTGAGGCACAAAGCTAAAGATTCTAATCCTAATTCAATCAGTTAGTTCTCTGGTCACTGGGAAATCAGATAAGTGCCCCCACTCCTCTGAAATGTCCCTGTTTCTGGTTTCTGGAAGGGATGCTCTTTGCATTTGAAGTCAGAGGAGGCCTCCTTGCCTACCCTCTTAGGGAATGCCATAAGACAATTTGCATCCCTGGTCCCCTGAAGTGCTAAGTTAGTGCCAGGTCAGCAGCCCTCCCTACTGGATATTACAACAAAAATTTCCCACACAAGTTCAAATTGCCTGGAGGCAGGACTCCTTTGACTGAAAAACAGTGTGGATCATCTTCAAAGTCCTTCCTGCACTGACACTAAATAACTGTGTGCGTATTTCTTTTTTAGCATTGCTTGGCACAAATGTTTTAAGTAATTATCTTGAAGTCTACACTTGGAATAAAACTGAAAAAATAGCGAATCTAGTCTAGTTTGCTTGCACACAATTAACCTTACATTTCACACCAATTACAAATGTAAATAATGCAATTATTTACAATTGCAGCATCCTTCTCACCCCTCAACTACATGACAGGCTTTCATTTCTCTCCTAACAAGTTATTTTGCTAGCAATGTTGTCCACTAACACTCAAAGGCATTCTCTTTTCTAATTTGTAAACCAAATTCCCAAATACCAAGAAATTAATCTTTTTTTGTTTTTGATATTTTTTTAGTTGTAGGTGGACACAATACCTTTATTTTATTTATGTGGTGCTGAGGATTGAACCCAGGGCCTCACACATGCAACATGAGCGCTCTACCCCCCCTGAGCCATAGCCCCATCCCCAAGAAATTAATCTTATTTTTTAAAAAAATATTTATTTGGTAGTTGTACATAATACCTTTATTTTATTTATTTATTTTTATGTGGTGCTGAGGATTGAACCCAGGGCCTTGCACATGCTAGGCAAACGCTCTACTGCTGAGCCACAATCCCAGCCCAAGAAATTAATCTTAATGCAATCTTTCTGTTAAAGCATCTCCTACAGACTCAGAATCTTCATGTCAAAATATAAAATCAGAGGCCTTTAGAATTGCTCTGATCTTTGGAATCAAATAGAGTAAGTGGGAATGGAGTAAATTTCTCAGTGTTTTCTAAGTATCAGGCAACAAATAGGATCTTTGCACATATAATTTTATTGAATCCTCACCACTCTGCAAGGAACATGTTATTATAATTATTGTTTGATATAATTAATCTTTATAGGTTCATTAACTTGCCAAAAGTTTTACAACTATTGAGGTTATGCTTATTAGTAAAGATCAGAAATTGTTTTGGTGTTGTCTCTCAGTATTTTCAATTTAGAAGCTGTAGCAAGCTTGGAGTTAGACAAACCTACAACAGTGGGAGGCCCCCACCAAGGATGTTTTTGTGTGTATGTATATCTGCATATGTGTGCATGTGTGTGTTCTTGTTATTTGGGATTACTGTGCAGCAAACCCCTGTAATCTTCATGTACTGTAGTCTCTCTAGTTACTAAGGGGAAAAAAATTGTGATCACAAATAGTCCCATATTTCCTAGCTTATTTGGGTCCATTTGCCATAAGCCAATCTGTTTATCAGATTCATGACCTTGTGAGAAATTATTTTTGAATTTTAATGTATTAAATTTCTTACTGCTTATTCCCATTTTCAGCTCTCTGTGTGGTACATATATTCCCTGAAGGTCAGATTCCTGTGTGGTCCATATATTCCCTGAAGGTCACATTTTGGACATTAACATGGCAGCTGTCCCACATAGACCTTTCCAAAAGTCAACCAAACACAGAAATAAACAAATAAATCTTATATTTTATTGTACTGGCTTCTTAATGGTATTTTCCTTCTATTTTCTCATCATTTTCATACAAATCCTTGAGAGATAAAAATAAACTTTCAATCAAAAGATCTGTTAGGTCCAATTTAACCTGTGGCTAAATTACAATTGGAGCACTATTTATGCAAAGTGACCTTGACACGGTGCTCCAAACACAACACTTATTTTAAGAAAAGAAAAAAGTCATTCGATTTCTAATTTCTGAAAGCTTGCAAACTCTCAATTATTGAATCCATCAGATGTCCTTAAATTGCCTGGACATTAACTGTGGGATTGGGCATGATGGGGTCCTAGGTGGTCAAGGTTTGTATTGAACTGAACATGAACATGTGTTGTTCTTTTTCTCTACAAGATTTTCCTAAAGCACAACCTCACATGTCATGATTTTCAGAATCATAATTTGCCTTCTTGTAACCCAGAGAACCATCTTCCAGTGAGTAGCTTTTTAATATTGGAAATAGTAATGCTAGTAGTACTTTATTCAGACCAGTACCCCCAGTGGTTCCCAGATACCTCCCTCAAGTACTTCACTGTCAGCTTATCAATCAGACTGATAGTTCTCAAAATATGGGCTGGCAGTCCCTGTGTGTCCTCGAACTCTTTCAGAAGACCTTGGCCATCAAACTATTGTCAGAATAATAATAATAATAACAATAACAATAATAATATATGGTTTATCTTTTTTACTCTCATTCTCCTAAGAATGGACAGTGGAATTTCCCAAAGACTGTTATAGTTATTTTAATAAATTACTTAATTTAAGAATATTTTAATTTGTGATTTAAAAAGACTGTAAATATAAACAGATATAATTCATATAAACAAAGGCTCTTTGGGGTCTTCAATAATTTTCAAGGGCACAAAGTGGTCCTGAGACCAAATGGATTGAGAACCAGTGAACTAGACCCATGTTAATAATGTCTTGTAAAAGAAGAAGCCACAGATCTGTTCTGAGACTGATTAACTTTAGTTTTTAAAAGAAGTCTAGTTCATGAAGCAGCCAGAATAATAATATATGGAAACAGTGTGCCTATTTTTTTCCTAAACACTTTGCCTTGAGTCCATGCAATCTGCCTCTACACTTTCTTCCTATACTACAAACTTATAAATATACGCATTCACTCTCTGATACCTCACTGTTGGAAGAGAATATGGTACTTTTTTCGCACACACACACATACACACACACACACACACACACACACATGAGTCACAGGTTCACTGGTAGGATTGGATTTTTTGAACCTATTCCTTATATCACCTGAAGAAATGAAGGTAAGAGTCTGGGAAATTTCTACTGAACAATGCACAAGGGAGAATGTCTGGAGCTCCATGACATTCTTCTGTTTTTAACTCTTACACTAGGTACTTTATCAGTTCACATGACTGTGGACTTGCAGAGGGGCTGGTTTTAATTCTCTGTGTCCCTATAATAATGGCCAGGTCTCTCTCTTACCCTCAGGACCTCAGGAAAAGAACAATGCAGTATTCTAGAGGTTTCAGGTGGCGGCCAGGAGCTTGCCAGCATGCTTGACACCGGAGTCCCCTCGTGAAGGACACAGTTAACTCCCCTTTGGAGGTGGCAATCTAGCCAGTGTCTGGAGGCATGTGGTGACTTCTTTCCTGCCAAAGAAACCAAGCCTCTCTGCCAAGGACTTAGCCACCCAGTGCAGGCTCTCAGGCCTCTCTTCCCAAGGGACCGTAAGTGAGCATCCCCCCGGCAGTGTTGTTTGTTCTGAGTCCAGCAGCACTCTGAGCTCCTAGGTATCATGGTGTCAGGCACACAGAAAAGGAGAGAATTTGATCAATAGATAGGACATGATAAAGAGGGCAGCATCCTTCTCTGATCTCTTTGCTGATAGGAAATGCAACCCAGTGGCGCCCGGGTTCTGCTCCAGCAAATCAGTCCCATATACCATCTCAGGAAAGGGAGTACAGAGGCAAAAGCCTGCTGCTCTCATGTTCAGCAACTTCAGGTTTCATTGCCCTATGCCAAGGAGAAATGTTTCTCCTTGAAACATTTTTCAAGGTCAGTTTTTCCCTAGAGTTCATGAGGATGCTTGGAATTTCTTCCTTCCCTCCCTTCCTTCTTCTTTCCTTGCTTCCTTTTTCTTCCTCCCTCCCTCTCTCCCTTCCTTCCTTTTCTCCTTCCTTCCTTTCTCACTCTTTCTTTATTTCATTCTTTCTTTCTGTTTTCTTATCTGCTTTATTGAGAAAATAGTAAAAAACTAAAAAAAAAAAAAAAACTGTACATTTTTCTTTAAATTCAACACTTACAGAAAGTTAGCAATAAAATGACAGTAAAGTGTCATAGATTCTAGGACCCAACTTTAATTCTTTTATCCCAGATGACTACAACTAATATTTTTTTCCCAGAAAATCATCAGTGTAGTAAAGTTAACAGAGCAGGATTTGGAGTCAGACTGCCTTGGTTTGAATCCTGGCTACCTGACTTACTAGGACCATAGGCAGTTTACATGGACTTTCTAAGACACAGGACCCATCTGCCGGTTGTTGAGAAGTAAGATGAGTGTATAAAATAGTACTTGGCACGTAGTAACAATTAAATAAGTGCTGGGTATTATTATTTTATCACTATAATTAATGTAATTATTACATATGCATAAGTCCTTTTAAAAACTTATACAAACAAACATACTAAAGATTCTGTTTTGGACCTTACCTTTCTTTCTATCAAATAAAATAGCAACAAGGCCTTTCCATGTAAACACAGATCTATCCCATTTTGGTTTATTTATGTGCTCATAAGAAACTTTTCAAATTTATTGGTTCTTTTTAGCTGTATATGACAGTAGAATCATTTTGACATAAAAGAATCATTTTGGCACAAAAAATGGAATATCTTGTTCTAATTCAGTCTCCAGTACCTCTTCTTCCTCTCCCCAACTTCCTTCTCCTCCCTTCTCTCTACTGATATTTCTGCCATTTACCCATAGTTATTTTTTTCTTTTTCTTTTTTTATTTATAATAGTAGTATGTATTACAATTCATAATGCACATATATAGCATCTTTTTACATACAACTGTTTGTATACAAAGTATATAAGTACCATTCAGATCTTCAATCATGCATTTAGGATAATGATATCCATCTCATTCAACCACCACTTTTTTTTTCTTTTTTTCCTCCCTTCTCTCCCCCCTTGCTCCCTCCGTTCCCCTCCCTTTCCTTTGACCATTCTAGTGTTCCTCTAATCCTCCTATGTACCCCCATCCAACAACACTGTGAACTAGCCTCCTTATATCAGAGAAAACATTCAGTATTTGGATTTTTGAGATTGACTGATTTCACTTAGCATTATATTCTCCAACTTCATCCATTTACCTGAAAATGCCATTATTTTATTCTCTTTTATTGCTGTGTAAAATTCCATTTTGTATATATATCACATTTTCTTTATCCACTCATCTACTGAGGGACATCTAGGTTGGTTCCACAACCTAGCTATTGTGAATTGTGCTGCTATAAACATTGAAGTGGCTGTGTCACTGTAATATGCTGTTTTTAAGTCCTTTGGGAATAGACCCAGGAGTGGGATAGCTGGGTCATAGGGTGGTTCCACTCCCAGTTTTCCAAAAAAAATCTCCATACTGCTTTCCATAGCGGTTGCACCATTTTGCAGTCCCACCAGCAATGTATGAGTGTGCCTTTTTCCCCACATCCTCTCCAACATTTCTTGTTGTTTGTGTTCTTGATATCTGCCATTCTGACTGGAGTGAAATGAAATCTTAGAGTAGTTTTGATTTGCATTTCTCTAATTGCCAGCGATGTTGAGCATTTTTTCATGTATTAGTTGATTAATTGTGTATCTTCTTCTGAGAAGTGTCTTTTCAATTCTTTAGTCCATTTATTGATTAGGTTATTTGTCTTTTTGGTGTTAAGTTTTTTGAGTTCTTTATATATTCTAGAAATTAGTGCTCTGTCTGATGTGCATGTATTAAATATTTGTTCTCAATTAGTTGGCTCTCTATTCACCTCACTGATTGTTTCTTTTGCTGAGAAGAAGCTTTTTTTGTTTAAATCTATCCCATTCATTAATTCTTGGGAATAATTCTTGCGCTACAGGATTCTTATTAAAGAACTTGGGGCCTAATCTGACATGTTGGAAATTGAAGCTTACTTTTTCTTCTATTAGGCGTATTGTCTCTGGTCTAATTCCTAGGTCCTTGATCCACATTTAATTGAGTTTTGTGCATGGTGAGAGATAAGGGTTTAATTTCATTTTGTTGCATATAGATTTCCCGTTTTCCCAGCACCATTTGTTGAAGAGGCTATCCTTTCTCCACTGTACATTTTTGGTGCCTTTGTCTAATATAAGATAGCTGAAATTATATGTATTAGTCTCTGTGTCCTCAATTCTGTACTATTGGTCCACCTGTCTGTTTTGGTGCCAATACCATGCTGATTTTGTTACTATTGCTCTATAGTATAATTTAAAGTCTGGTATGGTGATGCCCCCTGCTTCACTTTTCTTGCTCAGGATTGCTTTGGCTATTCTGGGTCTCTTATTTTTCTTTCTTTTTTTTTTTTTTTTTTTTTTTTTTTTTTGTACCGGGGATTGAACTCAGCGGCACTAGACCACTGGGCCACATCCCCAGCCCTTTTTTTTTTTTTGTATTTTATTAGAGACAGGGTCTCACTGAGTTGCTAAGTGCCTCGCCATTGCTGAGGCTGGCTTTGAACTCGCGATCCTCCTGCCTCAGCCTCCCAAAGTGCTGGGATTACAGGCGTGCGCCACCGCGCCCAGCTTCTCTTATTTTTCCAGATGAATTTCATGACTGCTTTCTCTGTTTCTTTGAAGAATGACATTGGGATTTTGATTGGAATTGCATTAAATCTGTATAATGCTTTTGGTAGTATGGACATTTTGACAATATTTATTCTACCTATCCAAGAGCAAGGTAGGTCTTTCCATCTTCTGAGTTCTTCTATGATTTCTTTCTTCAGTGTTCTATAATTTTCCTTATAGAGGTCTTTCACCTCTTTCGTTAGGTTGATTCCCAGGTATTTTATTTTATTTTTTATGCTATTGTAAATGGGGCAGTTTTCATCATTTCCCTTTCAGAGGCTTTGTCACTGATGTACAAAAATGCTTTTGACTTATGGGTATTGATTTTGTATCCTGCTACTTTACCAAATTCATTCACTAGTTGTTAAAGTTTTCTGGTAGAGTTTGTCGGGTCTTCTAGGTATATTATCATGTCATCAGCAAATAGTGCTAATTTGAGCTCTTCTTTTCCTATCTGGATCCCTTTAATTTCTTTCGTCTGTCTAATTGCTCTGGCCAGAGTTTCCAGTACTATGTTAAATAGCAGTGGTGAAAGGGGGCATCCCTGTCTTTTTCCAGTTTTTAGAGGGAATGCTTTCAATTTTTCTCCATTTAAGATAATGTTAGCTCTGGGCCTTGCATGAATAGCTTTTATAATGTTGAGATATGTTCCTGATATTCCTAGTTTTTCCAGTGTTTTGAACATAAAGGGGTGCTGTATTTTGTCAAATGCTTTTTCTGCATCTATTGAGATAATCATATGATTTTTATCTTTAAGTCTATTGATGTGATGTATTATGTTTATTGATTTCCGAATGTTGAACCAGCCTTGCATCCCTGGAATAAACCCCACTGGATCATGGTGCACTATCTTTTTGATATGTTTTTGTATCCAATTTGCCAGGATTTTATTGAGGACCATTGCATCTATGTTCATTAAAGATATTGGCCTGAAGTTATCTTTTTTGGATGTGTCTTTGCCTGGCTTTGGAATTAATGTGATATTGGCCTCATAGAAAGTGTCTGGAAGAGCTCCCTCTTTTTCTATTTCTTGAAATACTTTGAAGAGCATTGGTATTAGTTCTTCTTTGAAAGTCTTGTAGAACTCGGCTGTAAACCTATCAGGTCCTGGACTTTTCCTTGTTGGTAGCTTTTGGATGACATCTTCTATTTCTTCGCTTGTAATCAATCTGTTTAAATTGTGTATAGCCTCCAGATCCAGTTTAGGCAAATCATACGACTCTAGAAATCTGTCAATGCTTTCAGTATTTTCTATTTTATGAGAGTACAAGTTTTCAAAGTAATTTCTAATTATCTTCTGTATATCTGAGGTGTTTGTTGTGATATTACCTTTTTCATCACGAATGTTAGTAATTTGAGTTTTTTTTCTCTTCTTCTTTTCATTAGCATCGCTACGGGTCTGTCGATTTTGTTTATTTTTTCAAAGAACCAACTTCTAGTTTTGTCAATTCTTTGAATTGTTTCCTTAGTCTCAATTTTATTAATTTCTGCTCTGATTTTAATTATTTCCTGTCTTCTACTACTCTTGGTGTTGATCTGTTCTTCTTTTTCTAGTGCTTTGAGGTGTGATGTTAAGTCATTTATTTGTTGGGTTTTTTTTCCTTTTAAGGAATGAACTCAGTGCAATCAACTTTCCTCTTACTACTGCCTTCATAGTGCCCCAGAGATTTCTAGATTATGTATCTGTGTTCTCATTTACCTCTAGGAAATTTTTAATCTCCTCTTTGATGTATTCTTCAACCCCTTGTTCATTCAGTAGCATGTTGTTTAGCTTCCAGTTGTTGGAGTAGTTTTTCTTATTTCTTGTTTTGTCATTGATTTCCAATTTCATCCCTTTATGGTCTGATAGAATCCAGGGTAATATCTCTATTTTTTTATATTTGCTGAGAGTTGCCTTGTGATATAATATATGGTCTATTTTGGAAAAGGAGCCATGTGCTGCTGAGAAAAAAGTGTATTCGTTTACTGAGGGATGAAATATTCTATATATGTCTGTTAGGTCTAAGTTATTAATTGTTTTAAGGAGGCCTAATGTTTCTTTGTTTAGTTTTTGTTTGGATGATCTATCCATTGGTGAGAGAGGTGTGTTGAAGTCCCCTAGAATAACTGTGTTGTGGTCTATTTTACTCTTGAACTTGAGAAGAGTTTGTTTGATGAATGTAGGTGGTCCATTATTTGGGGCATATAGATTTATGATTGTTATATCCTGTTGATGAATGGTTCCCTTAAGTAGTAAGAAATATCCATCTTTGTCCCTTTTGATTAGCTTTGTCTTGAAGTCTACCTTATTTGTAATGAGAATGGAAACCCCTGCTTGCTTCCGTAGGCCATGTGAGTAATAAGACTTTTCCCAGCTTTTTACCTTCAGTCTATTGATGTCTTTGTCTACGAGGTGTGTTTCTTGGAGACAGCAAATTGTTGGGTCATTTCTTTTAATCCATTCTGATAATCTGTGTCTTTTGAATGGCGAGTTTAGGCCATTAACATTCAGGGTTATTATTGAGGTGTGATTTTTATTCCCATCCATTTTTATTTGTATTATGGTCTTTAGCTTGATTTGGTTTCTTTTCTGGTTGGTATTTCCCTTAGTTTAATATATCCCTTTGTTGATTTTCGTTGTTATTTTTCTCTTCTTCTTCATGAAAAATTTTGCCCAGGATATTCAGAATTGCTGGCTTTCGAGTAGTGAAATCTTTTAACTTTTGCTTGTTGTGGAAGATTTTTATTTCATCTTCAAATCTAAAGTTCAATTTTGCTGGATATAGGATTCTTGGTTGACATCCCTTTTCTTTCAGAGCTTGAAATATGCTATTCCAGGAACTTCTTGCTTTTAAGGTCTGGGTTGAATAATCTGATCATAGTCTGATTAGTTTCCCCCTATATGTAATCTGCTTCCTTTCTCTTGTGACTTTTAATATTCTCTCTTTGCTCAGTATATTAGGCATTTTCATTATAATGTGCCTTGGTGTGGATCTGTTGTGATTTTGTATGTTTGGTCTTCGGTAAGCCTCTTGAACTTGGTTTTCCCATTTATTCCTCAAGTTTGGAAAATTTTCTGTAATTATTTCATTAAATAAATTACTCATTCCTTTGGCTTGAAACTCTGCCCCCTCTTCTACCCCAATCACTCTTAAGTTTGGTCTTTTTATGTTGTCCCATAATTCTTGAATGTTCTATTCTTGGTTTCTTGCCATTTTTGCTGTGTAATCTAGATTTTTCTCTAGGATATATATTTTGTCTTCATTGTCTGAGATTCTTTCTTCCAAGTGATCTACTCTGTTGGTGATACTTTTGATTGAGCTTTTTATTTTGGTTTATTGCTTCTTTCATTTCCGGAATTTCTGTTTGGTTTCTCTTTAGAGCCTCTATCTCCCTATTGAAGTAATCTTTTACTTCCTGTATTTGTTTATGGAGTTCTTTGTTAAAATGATCTTTTGCCCCCTGTATTTGCTCCCTCATCTTATTTTTTAGTTCATTCTTAAGTTCCTCAATCATTTGGAATATGTAATTTCTAAATTCCATCTCTGGCATTTCACCAACTGTGTTTGCCATAGAATCTACTGAGGAAATATAATGATTTGTTTGTGTCACTTTTTCCCCCTTGTTTCTTCCTATTGCTTGTGTGTCTTTTATTCCTGCACTGTGGGACCTTGACTATTTCAATTTTACCTTAAAGCCTTATGTTTCTTCTGTAGTACAATGCTATCAGATCCTCTTATAATTCATTTGCACTTTAAAATCAAACACTTTCTATTCAGAAAATCCCAGTTTGATCACAATGTACAGATTTAGTTAACCCAGATATTGTTTCCAGTTTACTCTGTACGCTTCTGATGGGGTTTTATAATTTCAAGTATTGGACACAGAGGTGATATGTTTAGGAAGAAGGAAGTGAGTGTATTGAATTGTTCTTTCTTAGAAAGTATGAAAATAGAGTTGTATGGAAGTGGTTTAGTATCAGCAGATGAGAGAGGAAAGAGAATGGAGTGAATGTTTAGGTGGAAAGACCGATTTATATATAAACCTAACTTATGCAGTGGTTGAGAGAAGAGATAAGGAAAGATGGAAAAGAAAAAAAATGACAAAGGAGTAGAAATTAGTGTAAGAGAGAGGAGAGAGAGAGTCAAGGAAATAGAGAATAAACTATATATAACACCACTTTGCTATATATTTCAATTGCACCCGTTCTAGACATCCCAATTTCTGCGTATAACTTGTTTTTGCCTCTGTTGAGTATGCAATGGCAGGGTGTAAATAGGGAAGATGAAGGAAGAAGAAAAGATACAAAAGTGAGAAGGAAGAAAAGAAAGAAAGAAAAGAGGAGCAGAAGCAAACAAACACACTGTCAATCAAAACAAAGACAAAGCAAAACAAAACAAAAATTTAAAAAAAACCCCAAAACAACAAAACAAACAAACAAAAAAAGTTGAACCCAGGAACAAGTCTCAAACAAAATGGACCCTGGGAAGCCCTTCTTTTTTCCCCTTCCAGTTTAAGCCAATTGACCCAGATCACATCCAGTCAGTGATCCTGTTAGTGGAGTCAAGGCTGCACCTTTGGGCAGTTGCAGAATGGCACAGTGGAAGAGTGGCTCAGGTGGATTGTGTGTCAGCAGCTGAATGGCACTGGGAAAGGGACCCTCCAGAAGGCACCCTTTCCCCAAGCCCACCCACAATTGTACATTCTTGGGGCCGCTGCTCTAGCCTCAGACACGCCCTCCCTTGCTGGTTGCCAGAGTCTCACCCAGGTGTGTGCTGTTCTCAGAGCGCTGGAAGATCCCTGGATGTCTGCAGCTACTTTTCCTTTCTTCTTTGTTTCTTTGTCCCGGACAGCCACTGCTTTCCTCAAATATGGTGGTGTTCTCCTCGGGCTCAACAGCAGTTCCGCCGACCTCTTGTTCAGATTGCAGCTGGGAAGGTCGCACTTCCCCAGAAGTGGAAGGGGCTTTTCCTCAGGTCGGGCCCTGCGTGCAGCAGCAGGGAGCTGCTACTCTGGGCCCTGGAGGCCAGGTGAACTGGTGGCTGGGTCTCTCCTTCAGGGCGGGTGCCTACCTCTAGTTCTGGTTGGAGCTCCATAGTTATTTTTTAAAATTAATTTCTTGTGGCTGTACATGATGGTGAGATTCAGTGTGGTATATTCACATATGTACATAAGAGAGTTATCTCTTTTTTTTTTTTTTTGTAATGGGGATTGAACTTGGGGACACTCAACCACTGAGCCACATCCCCAGCCCTATTTTGTATTTTATTTAGAGACAGGGTCTCACTTAGTTGCTTAGTGCCTCATGGTTTTTTGCTGAGGCTGGCTTTGAACTTATGATCCTCCTGTAACAGTCCGTGAGCCACTGGGATTATATGCATGAGCGACCACACCCAGCTATCTCATTCTTTTTTAATAGCCACATTACATTTTGCTATATGCATATACATTTTAAAAAATCAACTAGACTCCTATGATAGGTATTTGGGTGTTTCTAGATTTTTCCTCTTATGAAGAAGGTTTGGAATTTTTTTGTTAATGTATCTCAAATTCTTGTTGGAAAACAGTATCATTGTTTTTGCTTTTGAATATTTAAACTCAAAAGTAGATTCGAACAAGTTTTGGCATATTTATTTGCCCTTTTGTATGTTGTTTTCTAGTTAGATTTGAAAGTTAGATTTCTCATATTTTAAAAAAATGTCCTATTTCGGGTAAATTAGCCTCTAGTCCTTAAGATCACTTTTAAATTTATTTCAAGTTTTTCTTTTAATTTCAGTTTTTATTTGTACTGTATATTTTATGGTTTAATGTTTTCCTTGTTAAGGTCATGATTTGGGTATATGCTTATAAAGATATATTTTTGCATTTTAATACAGTTTGCTTTCCATTACTGTAGGAAGCATATGAGAAAATGAATTTATACAGAGCAAAGGTTTATTTTGCCTCACAGTTTTAGAGGTTTCTGTCTATGATTACTTGACCCCTCTGTTTCAGGCCTGAGGCAATACATCCTGGTGCAAGCATGTGGCAGAGCAAAACTGTTCATTTCATGACCGGGAAGTAAGAATCAGAGGAAGAGGGGGTCTCAGGTCCCATCATCCCCTTCAAGGTCACTGGATCCTCCCACTAAGCCCCACCTCTTGGAGTTTTCATCACTTCACAATAGCAAGGGATCAAGTCTTTACCACACAGGCCTTTGGGAGCACTTAGGACCCAAACTATAGCACAGCAACACACATAGAGATGTGGGCATTCCCTCCATATTGTCTTCTAGATCTTTTCTGC